>CAWUFW010011755.1:170000-591585 GCA_963921515.1 Calotriton arnoldi
CAGCGCCCCAGGAAGGCCACCTAATTCACTGCCGATCTCCAAGAAGCCAGACGCACCTGCAGACGTCTCGAGAAGAACTGAAGAAACAGCAAAACGTCAGAAGACCGCACCACCTACAAGAACGCCATGATGGAATACCACCAACGTATCGGAACCACCAAAAGGACCTTCATTCACAACAAAAACCTCGCCAACTCCAAGGAACTCTTTAGCGTCATCCAGGATTTCACCAAGTCCTGCGGCGAAATCACGGGTATCACCCCTTCCGAGGACCTCTGCAACAAGCTTGGATCCTACTTCCATCTGAAAATCAAGAGACTATGACAATTTCAACGACCAGACACCTGACTCCGCAACCACTCCCTTCTCCAGCAAGCCCACCATCTCCTCCTGGACACTGGTCACGACCGAAGAGACCACTTCGACCATGAAAGGCATCCACGCGGGGTCCCCACAGACCCCTGCTCGCCGCACATCTACCACAGAGCCGCCGCCGCCATCGCTCCAGAACTACGACGCACCATCAACGCTACCTTCAAGACCGGCACCTTTCCCGACGACTGGAAACGCGCAGAAGTCAGACCCCTGCTCAAGAAGCTCTCCGCAGATCCCACGGACCTCAAGAACTACCGGCCACTCTCCCTCCTTCCCTTCGTGCAAAAGTCACTGAGAAGACCGTCAACGCACAACTAACAAGGTTCATCGAAGAAAACTCCATCCTTGACCCCTCCCAAACCGGATTCCGCAGCAACCACAGCACTGAGTCTGCCCTACTCGCCGCCACAGACGACATCCGCACCTTTATCCTACTCGACCTCTCAGCAGCGTTCGACACTGACTCCCACCGCACACTCGCCGCCAGACTCCACGACGCCGTCATACAAGGAACCGCCCTCGACTGGATCCGCTTGTTCCTCACCGGCAGAACCCAAAGAATCAGACTGCCACCCTTCCTCTCTGAACCCACGGAAATCAACTGCGGAGTGCCCCAGGGATCATCGCTCAGTCCCACTCTCTTCAACATCTACATGTCCCCCCTCACCGACATCGTCCGAGAGCACGTTCTCAGTATAGTATCCTACGCCGACGACACCCATCTCGTCCTCTCCCTCACCAAGGACCCCACCACCACCAGACTCAACTGCCAGGAAGGAATGCAGGACGTCGCATCCTGGATGAGCAACAGCTTCCTGAAGCTCAACTTGGAGAAGACAGAAGTCCTCGGACCCTCCCCCACTGCATGGGACAACACCTGGTGGCCCACTGCCCTCGGCAGCTACCCGACCCCCACGGACCACACCCGAAACCTCGGCATCGTACTCGGCTCCTCCCTCTCCATGAACCGACAGGTCAACGCCGTCGCCCACAGCTGCTTCAACACCCTACGCATTCTCCGAAAGACATTCAAATGGATCCCCCCAGAGTCAAGGAAGACCGCCACCCACGCACTCATAACCAGCAGACTGGACTACGGAAACGCCCTCTACGCCGGGATCAACAAGTCACTACTCCGCAAGCTCCAGACCATACAGAACACCTCAGCCAGACTCGTCCTCTGCATCCCTCGACATGAACACATTACCCAACACCTACGGAACCTCCTCTGGCTCCCCGTTGAGAAGAGTCACTTTCAAGATACGCACGCCTACAAATGCCTCCACAACACCGGACCCCAATACCTCAACGAGAGACTCTCCTTCCACGTTCCCAAATCCACCGATCCACCAACCTCGCCCTCGCTGAAACCCTGCGGATCCGCAATGCCAGAACAGGAGGAAGAGCTTTCTCCTACATTGCGGCCAAGACCTGGAACGAGCTACCGATCGACATCAAATGCGCCCCCTCCCTGAACAGCTTCAGGAAAACACTCAAGACCTGGCTCTTCAACTGAACGGAGCTGCTCACCCCCCCCCCCCCTGCGACTTGAGACCCCCACGGGTGAGTGGTGCGCTTACAATTCCCCTGATAGATTGATTGATTGATAATAAAGTTATTTTGTGCTATTTTTTCCAAATATTTCATTGTCTCTGGGAATCGTTGCTCTGACATCCTATCTGGAACTGGCCAAAAATCTCTATCGACTCCCATACAACATCTGTTGTCGTAGTGATGGTCTCTTTTCTTAAAATGGACCATCACATATTTGTTAATGGCTTCTAATACTTTAAGACGAGAAAGAATAGCATCCTTCTGAGGGATATCAAATCAGTCAATCCTGCATCTTTCGGGCATAATGCCTAAATAATTCCGACCCTAAAAATATATACTCGTATATCCTAAAGGGCAGAATCTGATTCTAACTGGCCTGCCTGATGTAGAAAGCATCCATGCCTCAACTCTTATTTAGCTACTGGAGAAATGTAAATCTTGGGTGGACCCAAGATCTCAGATGCTGAATGATCTTAAGAAATGAAATGGCAAAATGCAAAGCAAGTGACGCATTCTCTTGATCCTTTCAGATCTACCACCATCTGAGATTCCCTCTCACCATCACTTGAATCACATAATCCATTCCTTCAAGAAAAGGAAGACTTTTTGCTGTGGCATTTCCTTATAGAATTTGTCTTTACTCAGCTATGATGCTTTGATCACATAACCTCCTTTCCTCTCTTGAGCACACAAGTGCCTAACCCTGCAACTCCATTTTTCTTTTTTTCTCACACAAATTATTGCTACTATTGAAGATGGTTCCTCTGTCCTTGCTCAGTCCTGGTAATTTTTCTTTGCAAATTACAGTTTGTGTTATTTTGTGAATTTGTGATTTCCGTGCTGCAGAAATCTTTTAAGAAAGCTGCCTTGCTCCTTCGTATGCTTCCTTATCTCACCTTTGTTATGTTAATAAATTTTCAAAGCGCTCGTTTACCCTGGGGTGTCTTGGCTCTGAGTCAGCAGGAACATGAGACTGTAAGGATGCTAATTATTAAAGAGCCAGGATTTCAGGAGTTTTCTGAAAGCAAGTAGCGAAGGAGCAGACCTGATATTTATCGGTAAAATATTTCAGTACTTGGTAGCTCCTGAGATAAGACTGCTTCCTCCCCATTTTGCTCTGGTAAATCTGCAGGCAATAACTTTTTTCGTTCTTCTTGATCGAAGGTTTCTGCTCGGTTCATACCAGGAAAAGGCCTGTTTTAGAAATTCAGAGCCAGTATTGTGAACGGCCTTGTTATGCACAGAGCTTTGAATTTGATACAGTTCCTAATCGTCAGCCAGTGGAGGTCCCCGATTGCTTGAGTGACCGAGTGATGTTTGGGGAGGCCTAGGAGTAATCTGGCAGCAGCGTTTTGCAAGACTTGCAGTTTTTTCAGCTATTGTTCTTGAAGACTGATAAACAGTCCGTTACAGTAATCTATCTTAGATAGCACTAACAATGAGATTACTGTTTTCCTGGTGGTGGTGGGAATATATGGAAGAATCTTTTTAATTATTCTCAGGGTGTTAAAGGAGGAGGTGAGGACAGCATTGACTAGTTTACTGAACAGTTTGTTATTGATTATCACTCCTAGACTTTTAGCTTTCGTAGTTGGTGGTGGGAGAGGGCCCGTTTCTGAGGGCCAGCTAGTGGGGGTCCAAAATTGAGTGCTGTTCCCAAAGAGGATGACCTGTTTTGTCAGAGTTTAGTTTTAGGCAATGATTGCCCATCCAAGCACCAATTTCTCTCATGCAATTATGTAGCTGAGAGCTTGTATGGTTTACATGGTTAAAGGCTGACAACACAATTTGTGCGTCGTCTGCATAGGAGTTGAGAGAAACCAAATGATTGAATTAAGGAGGCTAGATCTGTGGCGTAGAAATTACAAAAGTGTTGGACTAAGTGAGGACCCTTGTGGGACCCCACAAGGAAGGGAAAAGGTGTTCCAGATGAAGCTGTCCAGCATCACTGTGTGTTCCCTTCCCTTCAGAAAATCTTTCATGAGTTCCAGAGCTGTACTTTTTATGCCCAGTGTCTCGAGACGTTGGACCAATATGATATGGTACACTGTATCGAAAGTCGCTGATAAGTCTAGAAAGACCAGGGCTGTGGTACCTCCCTTATCCAAGATAGTCTTTAGCTCATCGGTGGCTTTAATTCGAGCGGTCTTGGTACTGTGTTAAGGTCTAAACCTGAAATAAGTTGGATCTACCAGGTGGTTTTCCTGAATAAACTGAGCTAATTGGGTGTTCATAATTTTTCATAATGATTTTTGCTGTGAATGGTAGCCTGGAGATAGGGCGGTAGTTGGTCGGATCCTCTGGATCCAAATCAGGTTTCTTTAAAAGAGGGAGGATTGAAGCCCTCTTCCAGATGGTAGGGAAGAGTCCAGTCATAAACATAGAGTTGAAGATGCTAGTCCGAGTTATTACTATAGGCTCTGGTGTCTGTTTTAGCACGGACGGTGGACAAGGATCATAGGGAGATTCTGATTTTATAGACTAAAACCCCGCCACCTGTTTAATGGACACTAGGGTAAATTTGGGCAAACAGGCTAGAGTGTTGTTGTTTTGAATAGTAAGGTTCAGGGCAGGATCAAGTTTGTGTGAAGAGACATTCCTGCCCGCTACGGAATTAGTGGTTGTGAATAAATTATAGATTTGACCCACCTTGTTGCCAAAGTGTTGGGCTATGGTGTCACAGAATGCTTAACTACTATTGATTCCTTTATTTTCAGGGTGTTTGGACAGTTTTTGTTCACTTGATATTGCTCCCTAGTGAAGTTCTTGAAGGATTCAATCTGTAAAGTAAAAAACACTTTTTTTTTTAGTAAGAAGTCCTTTATATTTTGACAGAGAAAGTTTATAAGCTTCTTTCTCTTGAGTCGTATTTAGACCTCCATTTCCTCTCCTGCCTTCTATTGTTTTGTTTTTCAAGTCTAAGGGCTTCTGTAAATCAGGGAGCCAAATGTTTTTTCCTTCCTGGTTTAGTAGTTTTGGTGGGGACTAAGTGTGAAAAGGCAGTGTTTAGCAAGTTCGAATATTCGTGAGTAGCTAGCTCAGGGTCTTGTAAGAGAGTAGGCTGGGAGCGAGTAACCTGTTGCTGTAGTTTAATATAATCGAGGTTGTTCCATGCACGAAAGGCTGTGGAACTGTTGTAAATTTTTATATCGGGGGGGAGGGGGGGGAGAAAGACTGGGGCTTTTTAGTTAAAAGAAAATGGCAGAGTGGTCAGACCAGGATAGCAGTAAGTTTTTTCGGACTGAGATAGACTTATTATTTGAAAAGATTGCATCTAGAATATAGCCAGCTGAGTGAGTGGCCTGATGTAAGAGCTGCCGGAGACCAAATGCGCTCATGGTTTCTAAAACAGCTGTAGTGTCCTTATCAAGATTTTCGCGGTAGAAATTTAGATCACCTAAAACTGTATAATCGTTGCTACAGATCTCATTTTCTAGGAGGATGCTCATAGAGTTTAAAAAGCAACTCCTGGAGCCGGGTGGGCAATGTAGGAGTGTTCCTCTAAAGGATTGTTTCTTGGTTAACTCGAAGCAGAATGATAGTGCTTCGCACTCCGTGTTAGATATGGGCAAAAATCTGGCCTTAAACCAGTCTCTGTAGAAGATACCGAGCCCTCCACCTCTTTTAGAGGGTCGGTCGTGTCTGAAAATGGAAAAGCTTGAGAGAGCTGCATTGATTCGGTCAGAACGAGAGATGTTATTGGCCCAGGTTTCCGTAACAAAAATAACGTCTAACTGGTGAGCATCTATTAATTCTGCCATTTCAATTGCATGTTTCACCAGGGAGCGGGCGTTTATAAGAGCGCAACAAGATCTTGGTTATGAGTATTTAGGAGTGCGTTTAGGGTGGGATGTTTGGGAGTCTTGAGGCGGGGGCGGTGCTGGGATGGCAAATCCACATTGATTGCACAAGGCATTTAGTCCTGAGCAGAGATTAAGCATGTTGAAGCAGGCACAGCTTGAATTAACATGGTTAAGCATTCGTAGTCTGTTACCTGAATAGGTGATCATATTGTCGCGGTCTGGATTGAAACGGGCAGGGTTTCCGACGCTCTGCGTGATCTGGGTGCGGACGGGCGCAGACTGGCTTGCCTTTGGTGAGCAGAGATTTAAATAGCCCTCCAAATGAGGGTGGGCGTATCTATTCGCTGGCGCTGGAGCAAGATTGCTCCTAAAACGAATTGGTCAAAGCAAAAGGGGGCACATCCAGGGCCCAGCAGCCCCGCTAACCCTACACAGGCTCCCCTGCGACGGAAAGATACTGGGAACAATGTAAACCAAATGAAAAGGTGAGAGAGTAACAAATAGAAAGAATAAAAACAGGGAACAAACCCTTTCCAATATGGTGCCCAATGTGGAGGGAGCCAGCCAACTCCGAAACCGGCACCAAGTATCTATTATACCCGATGCCTACCTTTCACCTTCCTTGGCTGTCTTTCAGCACTGTCTACCTATTTGTCTTGCTCCCACTTGCCACTTCTCATTTCTGTTCATGCTTTCGCCCTTCTTTTCGTACTGTGTGAAAAATAGTACATTACTGAACCATATTATCTAAACCAACCGCTCTTTTTATTGTATGATTACAGAAAGCCAGAGAAATAAACCAGGAGCTTCAAGTACAACTAGACCTCGCACTTCGGCAGGCCCAGGATCCAAGCAGCAAAGGAAATTCATTATTTTCAGAGGTACTCCTCTTAGTTAATCATAATACTGTGCAGAAAGAATTAACAATCACACCTGCTGTTTTATATTTAAACTGTCACGCCTGTCTTTTTATTGATGAATCGGGGAACTATATTTTATTTAATACTTCTTGCACCAGTCTGTATCTTTTCTTTTCAACCTTTTTCTGTTATTAGTTCTGATGTGGCACTGGTTTTGAGACCAAGAAGTCCTGTGGATAGTTCTCACCAAGAGGCTGCCTTAATATAAATAGAGTCCAGTGGAGTTCATCATTGACACATAATGTCATTTGCAGCGGGCATTTGCCCTTAACATCAACCCTCTACTCTATTAAAAGGGATATGTTACGTTGATGTATACTTATGACATTGGGCGTAAGGATCTAGAGATTACATTATTTGTTAACCAGGCTTACAACAAGATACTAACAAAAGTCACTGTTGCTAGCTTTGTTATGAGATGATGTGAGCTGGCAAGAAGACATCTGTAGTTATGGTTGAGACTTTCATAGGAAATTGATTTTTTGCTGTCCACTACTGCAAAAACTGCTAAACATTTCGAAACTGGCACAAAGATGGATTTTTTTTATTGTTTGGTCTAAAACCATTCAGGAGCTTTTGAGATATGTACATAACTGAAAGGCAGGCTTTGAAGGGTTAATGTCCTGTATATTTGGCTTGTTAATTTGCAAATTATTTGAGTTCTTGCAGGTGAAAAATGTGGGAAATCCCTACAATTTGATTGGATGAAGAGGCTTTCATTTCCTGCTGACAATTTCAATTTCTGCAGGTTCAGGACTGATCTGCATGATCTAATTTTACTTTTTGTTGCAGCTGCTATTACGCACAGTAATGGTTCTTCGACTACTTTTATCCCCTGAGCACAATAAGAATGTAAGCGGATTACACAAAAACAGATCGTGTCCCAAAATTGAAATGAAAGCAAAAGTTGAAAGATTCACAGGTCCAAATAGGGACTCAGACCCTATAGAGTGCAGCTGAGCCAGTGGATCCCAGAATTGAAAGGCATTGCCATCTTGGATACAGAAGTCTTATTTGTTTTATAGTGAATGAAAAATTGTAAGCCTTACAGTGCTTAAAGGGTGGTAGGGGAAATGGTAAAACCTAGCGTTATGCAACATCAGTTAACGCTTACCTGCATGGTGTTGGAGCCTTATCTATCCTTTGTACCAGAAGCTTTTGATAGGATGCTCCTCACAAGATTCAGACTGGGTAACGTTCATAGATTATTGACAATACCAAACATGAACGATTGGTCCCGAAGTTTGATATTCTGCCCCTGTGATAATTATTCTGTGCAGTCCACGATTCATTTGTTTTTTTTGTGTAAATTTTATGTATATTTGAGGAAAGTGTGGATACTTCCACTTTTAAAACATCAAGGTATAAGACAATGCCGCCCAGCTTACATTTGGCTGCAGCTACTGGTAGATGAACACATTGCGTGGAGGGTAGCAAAGTTTTTTAAAAAGTCGATTCAGCAGAGGAAATGCATGTCATTTAAGGTCCTGTAAGTGCATGGGCAAGCCCTCCCTTGACGATATTGGTCTTAAAACTGTATTGATTCTTACTTTGTAAACAGTGTTATGTGTCAATAGTTTTTATACTATGAATGTTTGTTATGATATTTTATTTGTGTTTATGCTTTTATGATTGGTATAATAACAATCAAATAAAGCTTTACTTGACTTGACTAAAGGGCCAATGAGGCCATAAACAGTAGGCCCAGTAAATGGTTCAGTGCCATACCAAGCACCCAGAGACTGTAGCACTAAACAGAAGTTCTGTGTTGAGTGGTTTTTGAAGGCAGTAGAGGCTGGGTGCAGAGCATGTTAAAAGGTTCCTATGACCCAGGGTCTAGTGCATCTGGTTACGAGGGAAAGGGTTGACGTTCTTGCTTTGTATATCACTGAAACAAAAAAATCACTGAAAATGTTTCTTAGTCTTAGAAGATAAAATATACATTTAAAAAGGAAAAACATAAATATTGAAATTTCCTTAAACATATTATTTGAAGCAAATTTATGGATGTGACTCATTACATAAAATCTTGTAGAATTTGCTAGGTATAAGAGAGCAATGCAACCATAACTCTCTTCTTCCATCCCAACCAATGTGTTACTCGGGAACATGTCACAAATGAAACTTCAAATTACACTATCCATAACATCAATGAGGTTGATGTGGCGGCAGGACAAGACAGCTATGGAATCAGGCCAAAGTTTAAGCCATAGGTCCAGAATGTGCTAATTGTAGCTAAAGGCTGCATTTGAGTCGAGGGGGAAGGAAGTTGTGGTGATCTTTGTGATTGACTGTATGACCTGCACCCCTAGATCACTGGGCACAGCCTTGTTGAGGTGTGCTTAATTGGAGATCTGCCTGGCTTTTCACCTAGGGACTATTGGACATAGTTAAGGGCCATGTCGATTGCTTGTTGAGAGTATGGGTGTTAAACACAGGACTGAGTGCATGGCCTGACCAAAAGTGAGGCCTTGCCCTGAAGCAGTCTCTGGATTCATCAATCTTTCTCTAAACTCTGGTCTTGTGCACGACCTGTCAAAGCTTTGAGCCTGATGAATACTGCCGAAGATAAGTCTAGCATTCTGTGTTGTAGGGGTATTGAGCACCTTGTTTGATGGTATCTATGATGTGCTACCACCCGTGGGCCATTGCAAATGCAATCTGTGATCATTAGCAATGCATTTAGGAGTGGGGGGAGCTTTGGTTACCTTGCTCACCATTGGGTGTGAATTGAATTAGTTTTAGGTTTATACATAATGTTGCATCATACAAAAAAAATTAAAATTCGGTGGAGGGGTGTTTGGGATGGAGAGAGCAAAGAGTGAATGAAGATTCCAAATTTCATTTTTTTTTTTGGGGCGAAACGTTTTTCTTCTGACTGAGGTAACACATACACTCATTAATAGGATTAAGGCAAAGCTAGTTGCTATAATGGGTTACTCTGGTTACAGGATGCTCTTAAAAGTCATCTAGCTCTTACACCTCACCTCCCCCTCCACCACTCGACAGGTTGTCTTTTTAAAAAAAATCATTTAATCTGATACATTTTGTACTTATTAAACCTAAATGTGCATGTTTTACTGATGGCCTTTTCTAGTTGCTGGGTAGTCGGTTTGGAATATATTTTAGTAATCAAATCGACATTGTTTCAGTCCAGCCTAGTTTTAAAGATGTCTAGTTGTGAGCAGTCAGCTCACCTTGTTTTAGTGTCTACTTCATTGTTGCGTCCTACAATTACAAATATATATATATAGTGTGACTGTTTTGCTTTCTTTAAACATTAGGCCAGTGCAAGTGTTTTTGTTAATGTGTAAAATGCTATAAAAAAAAACAAGAACTCTGTCTAAAACTCTAACGCCCCCCGAGATTTCCCGGAATGAATGGATAAGTAAGAAAAAGTAAAAAGGTACATAAAAGCAAAATGCATTATAAAAACAGTTTTCTGACTACCATTAAATATACCACAGACCATGGTGTTCAAGTGAAATAGAAAAAAAAGGTTTCATTATATACACTCTCTAACAATGGATGTATAAGATGGTATATATAATTTGTAGGAAATCCAGGTCTAATGGTCCCATGCCTGTAAAGGTGTACTGGGCCCCAGTTATAACAAATGGGATCTTTCTCCAATGGTGTCCTGTGGCCCCTGAACCCCCAAACTGGGAACCAAGTACTCCTTTTTAGCACTTGACTCCCAGGGTTACTAGGCAGAGCAGTCCAAGGCTGTGGCATAGAGACTTGACACAAAGCAACACTACAAACAACATTTAATACATTGCTACTTTGCCAGTGCTTTTTATTATCAAAAGGAAAAGTACTTTATTACACCCACTACTAAATACTTTGTTTCATTGTAGAAATGTATACAAAATGTAGCTGAAAAAACCTAGGCGGGACCCTCTAAGCGATCTCACAGCATAAAAGTCAAACACACACACACTAAAGACTGGTCTCGCAGACCTACTAACCCCCTAGCTCGCGGAGTGCAGAAAACTCCACTCCGCGTTGTGCAGCGGAGTTTTTTTCCCTGCAGCTCGGGTAGAATTTCTACCCGAGCAGCAGAAAAACCAGCGCGAACAGCAGTTCGCACTGCACTCCGCCACTTGCGGAACTTTGCGGAGTTTTTTTGTCACTTCGCGGAGTTCCGCGTGGCAAAACTCCGCAAACTACTCCCAGGCCTGCCATGAACCTCCAATGCTTGAGGCACCTCTAATGGTCTGCGCACCAGCAAACCCTAATCCTAAAACACAATGCCCACACTGCACCTAACACATCGAGAGTGCATTAATAAAGTCAGACCTGCTGGCTTTACCAGGGTGTCTAGCAGTCCTGGGGCACCATGAAACTTTGCTTTGATTCCCCGCATGGAATTAACTCAAAACCCTTGTGTTAACCCACGAAGCCCAGCAAGCTGATAATAAAGGTCTATGTATTCTGCTGAGGTCCTACTGTGTGGTTCTCAATAACTACATACGCTCTCCGAAGTTCAGAGTAATACAGTTGAGGTTTTGTGTGAGCCTATGTTGCTGTTGGGTGAGTTTAAAGATTTTTCTGCACTGCACAATCAACATATTTTTGTAGGTTTGCAAAGGTGAAAATATAACACACGTCCAGCATCCCTGTATTTGTTCCAGGCTATGTAGAGCAGAAACCCCACTCGTATGTGGAAATGCATCAAGTCTGAAGTCAATTGAAATAAATAAATTATTGCATCGGTTTTGTCCTTATTCGTCAAAATGTAGTCCAGATTTACTGTCTTGAGTCAGACAATGGACTGTGTGTCTCAGGCAGCTGCTATTTGTTTCTGGATTACTGCTCCAGGATAAGGGATGAGAACTGTTTTCACTGTCTCTGATTCTGTTCATGCACAGCAGACAAATGATGTGGTGATGACATTTGCAGGACCAGGAAGAACAAAAATGTATTTGCCTGACCTAGTACTTGTAAAGACATACATCATGTACCATTGCTGTTTGTAGAAAAGATGATTATTCTTTGGGGTGGTCAATTGTCTACCTAAAAGTATAAAGCCACCATCTGCAAGATGTCATAGCAATTAAATTAAATAAACCTGTACTCCATTCCTGGTAACGTGGCACAAAGCAGCCAGGCGTAAATCAAAGCCAATGTGTGACATATGTAGGCAGTGCATACACAGTAGAAAAAGTCATACAAAACACAATACAATGCCACAACCAATTTTATTGTAAAGAGAAATTTCCTAAGAGTAAAATAAGATCAAAATGACAAAAATCCAACAAGGGGAACTGGAGAAATGAATTTTAAAAAATGTAAGTGACAATAATACCAAATAGCACATATCACTACTGATTTTTGCAAGCAATAGACCGACACCTAGGTGCGATTTGAAGCCAAACATGATGAAGCTTTGGTCAAATGCAACTAGAGGATTGGTCCTGGTGAAATAATAGTTCAAAAGTGTTTTTAACTCCAAACACAGGACAGGGACTTTGTCACCTTTTGAGAAGAAAAATCCTCTGCGAGTGGGCCGCTGCTGAAATTATAATCAGCGTCGTGGAACTCAAGGACGTATACTTGTAGCAGGCTGATCCCGCGTGAGGTTTGGCAACTTAGTCATTTGTTTGGAGCTGCTTCGAGTGTTATTCTGTCTGAAGCAGTGGAGCTGCCGGCCTGATACGTTTTCCCACAGGTTCCCACTGAAGCTCTGGAGGAAATGTTTCTTAGGGTGCCCAAACAACCTAATAAGTATATTTCTAAGGCCCCAGGTCCTCAGGGGAGGGCACATACAGACTCTCAGAGTGCCGGGCAAAGCCCAAAAGCAAAGTCCTGTCCAAGTAAAGTTGCCACTGGTCAGATGGGTACTTCTAGTACAAGGCCTCTTGCGGGTTATTGTGCCCCTAAAGCCGCACAGGAATTCAGAAAACTTATGCTTACTGTCTACTTGTTTGACCTGGGTGCAAGAGGGAGCATGTCCAGTCCTTCAGACAGTAGGTCCAGTTCTGTCCTGTTCTGCAGATCCAGAAAGTGTTCTGAGGAAGGGTGGGCGAGGGCTCAGCTTTTTAGGGTTCATCAACCTGTGGGGGAGACTACTGGGCACTCCCTAACAAATGGGATAAAAGTTTCTAGGGCAACCATATCTACTTTTTTTTAGTAGTTCCTGTTTTCTTTACTGCATCCAATCCCACACTCCCCTTCACTCTCAAAATCCAGGATGGGGGAGCTCCTTCTCCGCTTCTGCAGAGCCCAGGTACCCACCCAGAGGTGTGGCCAGGGTAATGACCAGTCCCCCTCCTCTGTGATCACCCAAAACCAGATTTGGGGGTACCTTTCCTCCTACTAGTATTGGTGCAAGCCTGACTATGGAGACAAAAGCTGGGGCCTTTACAAGTGTCACATAACATTTGCTTGCTGGCAGCATGTCCTGGTCTTCTCTTAAATGTCATGCACCCTGCCTTGTGGGCAGTAAAGTGTGCTTAGGGGTGACTTATCTAATACTTAAAATCAGAGTTTCCTACCTGTCAAAAGATTGATTTTGACAGGCTGTGCAGCAGGGTTCAAGCTGCTTCTGTCGGCTTCACAGGGTAGGCCTGCAGCAATGTTTTCACTGCCCATGTAGTGGATGGCACAATAGGTGCTGTAGTCCAAAAGTGACTTAACTTTCCATGCCGGGGGTGTATTTATGTGCCATATACTTTGGCCATATAGGAAAGGTAAATGTGCAAATCAGAATCTAAACCAATATGCACGTTTTAGGGGTTAGAGCACATATACTGGGCACTGAATACTCTTAGTGACCACCCATAAAGAGATCACTTTGGTACACTGTTATAGCAGTTGACTCAGAATTGAAGTGTAGCATAGAAATACCAATATACACAGAAGATAATGCCATCCAGCTGTGTGGTGCATATTAACACACGTCATTTGCTTATGCTGGAGTCTATTTTAAAGGCCTATCCACAGTTTCACCATAAACAATAAATGTAACCATAAGCCCTTGAATAATTATTAAATATTACATTTTTTTCAACTTTTAACAAGGTTGCTCGGCAAACAATGGGCCTAGCAGCAAAGGTCTATGCACCCATGAGCATATGAACAAAAATCAAAGCTTTGGTAGTGCTTGAAAAACAAAGCAAGCTCTCCCTAGATCACTCACACTCTCCGTGCCCTGGGAGACCTAGAGTGCAAAATTCCAACATACACAGTAAGGCTCCTGTGGGGGTTTGCTGGTCTCCTGGAAGCCCAGAAAGCTAATGCATCTTGGTGGTTTGTTCCTGCCCAGCCTGGAGTGTCAAATTACGTGAATGCACACATTTTTATCAATCCCTGTGCCTTCTGTGGTGTACCTTTTGACCGGGCAGTTCCTTCCCGGTCACCACAGAAAACTTTCTCTTTTGGGTGTTTTGTCTCCTTAACATGCCCACTGGCACAACGATTTTTAGGTCGAGCTTTAGCGGCAGCGCGCATGCGCTGCTCGCTCTGCGAGGCATGCAGTAGTCCAGTATGGAGAGACCAGCTTCTCTCACTCTCTGCCCATATTTTTCATTGGCTTCTGTGTTTGTCCTTCTTCAATTCTGTCTTCTGATTGATAATGAGGCTTGTTAAGTCCCGCCTTATTATGCCATGTCGTCATTTGTATCCTTCCGTGGCTATTGGCCCCTTTACTTCAAGTGTTCCACTGTACGGACGTTTGCAATGCAATAGGTCTCGCGTAAATGCGAGTCCTATTGAA
The DNA here is from genome assembly GCA_963921515.1 of Calotriton arnoldi. Classification (NCBI taxonomy): domain Eukaryota; kingdom Metazoa; phylum Chordata; class Amphibia; order Caudata; family Salamandridae; genus Calotriton; species Calotriton arnoldi. Next base: position 184,373 of record CAWUFW010011755.1, read on the forward strand.
TTGCAAATGCTTGTTACATACTAAGCGCTAGCGGTCTGCCAATAGTCCTTCTTGGCGCTGCAGAGCGCAGCATCGTCACCCCGTCCATAAAAATAATGCTAGGTTAGGGATCAGCTGCCGACACAGCAAGGCGGTCTTCTTATGCCTGAAGCGCGTGCCACCCCCTCTACAGTATCTCAGCTCGGAGACGTGCTCAGTCTGGAAACTTTACGCAAACTCATCTTAACAGAGCTTTTTCTTATTTAAAAAAAAATATATAATTATTCAGAATCCCACATCCTTCATCAGAGAAAGTGCTGCGCTGTTACGTGCAGCCGAGGGTTTCGAAAGCGCCTCTGGCACCAGGGGTGGGTAGAAGGCGCTGGGCGCTTTGTTTTCTGCACCAAAACTGTTGTGTTGATACTGATCCTGGTGGGGGAGGGGGTGCTTGTGAAGGATGATAATAAAAAGACACGCGAGTCAAGGGTGCAGTGATGCATGCATTTGAAAGAGCGGTATCATTTTATGGAGCAGAAAAACCGCCTTGGCCCTGTCTTTGAACATACACAGCGCTACGGTGACTTCTTCGCACATACGCAATGGCACGGTGACTTCCTTGAGCAACTGACAAAACGCCAAGGTCATTATATCTCATGCAGGCCTTTGCGCGTTTCATCTTCTAAACTTAACTGGACGGGTTTCAACAAAAGCGCAGAGATCCCAGTGAATTCCACCGCGCTGACCCGGAATAAAAGAGGCCAACCTGCTGCCAAGCCGGCCTGTTAATGAGACAGTCCAGTCCTGCCCCGTCCCCTGGTTTAACGCTTCATGGCAGGGGTGTGTTTGGGGGGGACACGCAGGTACCCCACCAATATTCACACAGGAGCGCTGAGCTGTGCGCAAAGCCGGTGTGCCTACTGCTAAACGCACGGGCTTCTGTGGGCTATGAATCCAGTCACCAGTGCGGATTCCTTCACATTCCAATGCAGCGCGTCATTGAAAAGGGGAGATGACCGTCCAGGGAGCACTGTAGCCGGGCGGCACAGACCGAAGTGAAACCATTCAGCCGCCATGTTTTATTTGTGTTTATGACCTAAGCTGTGCGTGGTCTTCAGAGCAACACGCGCACTTCCATTCCCAGTCTCAGTGGAGGAGCCGGGCAGGGTACATTCTATGTCCCTGGTAAAATTCACTAGAAGAACTTTTATTTACAAGGTTGCAAGTCAAAAGGTCTTTTTGGTACCAAAAATAAAGAACTGTCCCTAGAAATTCAGGGCAATTGTTCGACCCAGTTTGAACAAATTAATACAATATAAAAAAAAATAATAGAGGCGCACACCCGAGCAAAATGCACTGTAATGACGAAAGCACGTCAGCTGTTGTTGGCTATTGCTATTATCATTATTATTACTAATATTCTTATTATATTCGTGTAGTTTCAGTTGTGACAATTTTATTATTGCAGTTTCAGTTGTAACAATTACGTTCTGGAATGATAGAATTACAAATATACCAACCGCAAAAAACAACCATTCTAATGTGTTCTGTAGTCCTTTTCATCAAAGATCTTTATTGGGTCCAATGTAAGACCATAAAAGCACATTTCAAAACACATAAAACAATTCAGGCATAAAGCACATATTAATACAAGCAGGAGTCATGTTAGTGAAGATAATCTACAATCCCAGTTGAAATGGCCATTTACAAGTGTTTTCCCCTGAATCTTCCAGGGACCAATATGCTTTTGGACGTTGTGTTGCGCGCAGCAGGTGGGAAGAAACATCAGGCAAAATTTTGCCAATGAAATAAAAACGCCAACGACGGGGAAAAGACCTCCCTGGGCAGAAAGAACCAGTCACACGAAACCAGCGTAATCAACTGGAATTTTTCTACGGGACATTTCATCAAAGTTCAAAATTACATATGTCCTTATCCGATTCCAGCAAAATCCACTCGAAACTTGTCAAAAGGAATTTGTAACTGGGCGCAGAACCATGGGAGGAGGTTTCACAAGCATGGGCGTGTTGGGCATATCACCAAGTACATGACGCATGTTCGAAGTCTGCACTAACACCCGGTGCAATGCTGCGCGTTTACAGAGTTTTCTCGGGTGAATCATGGAAGGGAAACTGGGTGGCTGGTAGTGAGATGCATATGTATTCAGCAATAACATGCGTGTATTCAAAGACACACACACATTCCTGCTTACATGCACGCAGTAAACATGTTTACAAACACAGGTAAACGCATGTATGCTTGTAAGAACAGATACACCTACATGCATGCATACATGCTTTCAAATACGCATAAATGCGCACAGACGTATTCGCATGCATGCATGCACGTACAGTGTGCTCTTGTGCTCTGTGATCCCACTGTATGAGGGCGGCCACAGTGTACTCTGCATCACTAGGGTCTGTTGTGCATTCAATGTGGTCTCCTGTGCTCTCTGCTCCCACTGTATGAGGGCGGTCACCGTGAACTCTGAGGCACTAATGCCTGTTGTGCATTCACTGTGTGCTCCTGTGCTCTCTTCTCCCACTGTCTGAGGGTGGCTCTATGTACTATGCTGCACTAAGGCGTTTTATGCATTTAACTGTGTGCTCTCTGCTTCTACAGTATGAGGGTGGTCACACAGTATACTCTGTATCACTAGGGCCTGCTGTTCATTCACTGTGTGCGCTTGTGCTCTCTGCTCCCACTCTGAGAGCTGTCACACAGTGTACTCTGCTGCACTAAAGTCTGTTGTGCATTCACTGTGTGCTCTCTGTTCCCACTTTGAGGGTGGCGACTGCTGCACTAAGGCCTGTTGGGAATTCTATGTGTGCTCTCTGCTCACACTGCATGAGGGTGGCCACTGTGTACTCCGCATCACAGTGGTCTGTTGTGCTTTCACCGTGTGCTCTTGTGCTCTCTGCTCCCTCTCTGAGGGCGGCCACAGTGTACTCCGCATCACAGTGGTCTGTTGTGCATTCATTGTGTGCTCTTGTGCTCTCTGCTCCCACTGTATGAGGGCGGCCACAGTGTACTCTGCAGCACTAAGGCCTGTTGTGCATTCACTGTGTGCTCTCTGCTCCCACTGTATGAGGCTGGCTCCTTGTACTATGCTGCACTAAGGCCTGTTGTGCATTCACCATGTGCTCTTGTGCTCTCTGCTTCCAGCCTGTAAGGGCGGCCACAGTGTGCTCTGCAGCACTAGGGTCTGTTGTGCATTCACTGTGTGCTCTTGTGCTCTCTACTCCCAATGTATGAGGGCGGCCATAGTGTACTCTGTATCACTCGGTTTTGTTGTGCATTCACTGTGTGCGCTTGTGTTCTCTGCTCCCACTGTATGAGGGCGGCCACAGTGTACTCGACAGCACCAAGGCCTGTTGTGCATTCACTGCGTTCTCTGTATAAGGTCGATCACTGTGTACTCTATGGGGCCAATGGCTGTGGCGCATACATTGCGTGTTCTCTGTGTTCTATATGACGCGGTGACTATTGAAACTACTGGGGGGGGTCATACTTTTCTGAGAAAGAGTGGGTTCACAAAGAGGGGAAATGGCGAAAGGGACAGATACAGACGGAATGTACCAAGAGACAGAGAAGAAAGAAATCAAACGAAAGGTTGGACTCTGAGAGGCCAAGGTGGCAAATTTATATGGGCCGTACAGACAGAAGCATGATACAATCACACATACCTACCTACACAGAAAATAGACAAGACGGGCAGAAAGACAGAGCGACCGATCTGCCGCCTGACCGGAAGATAGACAACCATACTGATAGTCAGGCAGGTAGGTAGATAGATAGAAAGATAAATAGATGAAAGAATAGAATGTGAGGGGAGAGAGAAACGAGGGGGGAGGTGAGCTGACAGTTTAACACAATAACATAAAATCCGACACAAAATAACCGCACGCAGAGTGCGCCACGACAAAGCACGTTTCGCAAACCACAACGCAACTCGTCCCTCTCCCACGCACACCGTGTACTTACAGGCGACACTATGTACAGTTTGTAGGGGGCTGGCCGAGCCCTGCGTGTCGCAGGCCGAAAGCTTCTCTGTCGTAACAGCTGCACGAGCCCCGGGGCCAGTGATGGCCGCTTCTCCGTGGGTGTCTTCAGGGCTGGGGGCCTCGCCACACAGCCCCCACACCACCTCCCAGCCTGCAGCGTCGGTTGTGCACACCTGCACTGCACGCAGCACCAGTGAACACGGCTCATTGTGTGCTAAGTAGAGCTGACACAGGAGTAGAGGAAAGTGCGTTTATTCTCGTTGATCCTCATGCACCAACTGACAGGCAAGATTCTCTGAACATTCTGAAGTGAGCTTCACTTGAAGATTCTACGGAATGGTAGGTACCAACTAGGTTAGAATGTGGGGAGAAGATGGGCAAGGGAAAGAGGGTGAGGGAGGAAGGCAACAAGGGTGATTATAATAGCATATTACAACACATCTCCCTTGCAAGGGGATGAACAAAATGGAGAGGACGGTAAAAATACAATAAGGTTAGAACCAAAGCATAATAGATATAAGATATGGAAATAGATACAGTTACATTTCATAATCCGTTTGCCAACTGGGCGGATGGCGATTCCTGACATCTTTTGGACGTTCTGGAGCTGGGAAGGAATTCTTCTGATCCTTCGACCTTGCCAAATTCGGGAGTGCACACTTTGGAACAACTAGCAACATTGTCCATACTCCAAGTACTGCCATCTTCCAGTAACACAGAGTTGTTATTAATAAGTTTAATTCTCAAAGGTTTAGAGAAAGCAGAAACTTTAGAATGATTAACATTAGGTCTTTTGATAACCCATTGACCAATGTGCCATTCTCTGTTTCTCGTCCCCCATTTTTGATCATACCTGGATTTGTAATCTGTTTGACTCTTAACTTTGTCTGAGACCGACATTGTCTACCCAAACAGGACAACCACCATTGAGCCAGTTAGGGGTCAATTTTGAACCTGGATTCCTTCCCTTGAGCGAAGTGAAAGGAGATACCCCAGAGACACTATTGGGAGTAGTGTGGTATGACCATAGCATCTTTCTTATGGCATCAACAGGATCCTTGGAGACTAGAGCCAATTGGATGGTATCCTTTATCATCCTGTTGGCTCTTTCGACCAACCCATTGGCCTTAGGACAATAAAGAGGGGATGTTGAGTGAGTGATGGACAAGGTTCTCAAGAACTGTTTCATTTCTTCAGAAGTAAATTGCACCCCATTGTCGGTAACTAACGTGTTGGGAATACCTTCCTTGGAAAATGTATCTTTAAGGAACTCAATAAGTGCAGTGGTGATGGTGGTGACAGATTTGGTGGAAATCCAGTGAGAGTGATAATCAATCAACACGAACATGAATCTCTGAGAGCGAGAATAAGCAAATTGAGGGGGCCAATAATGTCAAGTCCCAACTTGTCCCATGGTTTAGATGGGGCAGGAATGGGGAGGAGGGGGGCCTTGCAGATGATTTTAGTTTTATCACTGGAACCACAAGCCAAACAATCTTTCACAACTTTCTCTGTCATAGTGTCCATATTGGGAAACCAGTAATCGTTTCTGATCTTACTTTTTGTCATACTCCTACCGGGATGACCCTCGTGGGCATTCTCAATGATGCGTTCATACATGCCTTTAGGTGGTATGATCTTATTACACCTGTGTATGTGGTTACCAATGATAGACAATTCGTCCTTTACAATCCAAAAAGGTTTAAGATTCTCAGGGACTTCTTTGGCCACCCTTGACTAATGAAGACTTTAAGGGACGATAGGGTGTTGTCGTCCTGTGCACATTTCTCCCACTCATCTTTACTAATGGCTGGAATGTCGATGGAAAGGATTGCGTAATCAGAGGGTGTAGTGTAGGAATCTTCAACATCCATAGGTAGTCTAGACAAACAGTCTGCAACCTGTTTCTTCTCACCTGGTACAAATCTCATATTGTAGTTGAAACCTTGTAGACCCAACACCCACTTAGAGATGCGCGGGGTGGCCTTCTCGATGCATTTGGTGGAGAACAAGGGCAATGGAGGTTTATGATCAGTTCTTATGGTGAATGGGATTCCCCATCGATTTTTTTTTTTTTTTTTTTTTTAATGGTTTATCGCCCAAAAACAAGCGTGAGCCTCCTTCTCTATGGTGGAGTAGTTGCGCTCAGGATTATTAAGTGTTCTAGATGCAAATGCTATTACTTTCTCTTTTCCATCAACATTTTGTGTGGGTGATGCACCTAATCCCTTCATGCTTGCATCTGTGGTTAGGGTGGTCTTAGCATTTGGATTAAACATACTCAAAAGAGGTGCTTCCGTGATGGCTTGCTTAATATGTGAGAACTCATTCTGACAATCGGCATTCCATTCAAAAGGGGTACCCTTCTTTAACAAGGACCTGAGGGAATGTACACAGTCAGGATTTTTTTTTACATATTTACACATGTATTCAATTAAGCTTAGGAATGACTTAAGTTCTTCTTTGTTGGAAGGTGCTGGTGCTAATTCAACTGCATCCACAAGACTAGTTTTGGGACTTATTCCTTCACTAGTAATAGTGTGACCAAGATGCACTACAGATTCTACCCCAATTTTGCATTTGTCTTTCTGTGTGGTAAACCCAGCTCTGCTTAGTTTTCTCAGAACTTCTTCAAGGACTCTGTTGTGTTCCTCCTTTGACTTGCCATACATAAGGATGTCGTCCTGAAAGCATAATACCTTGTAAGTGCCCTGCAATATGTGTTGCATGATATGCTGGAACACTGCAGCGGCAGATGCTAATACGAACGGCATTCTGCAAAATTGGTAGGCTCCAAATGGGTTTATGAAAGAAGTGAGAGCTCTGGAATCGGGATGAAGACCTACCTGGTGGTATGCCGATGAGAGATCCAGAACACTAAAGTACTTCGCTCCCTGTATGATGCTGAGCATCTCATTGATATTAGGGAGGGAATGTCTGTCCACCCAAATATTAGCGTTTAGATCTCTCAGATCGAGACAAAATCTGATACTCTTACCCCCCTCCTTGGATGCAATTACAATGGGGGCAAGCCATTCAGAGCTCTCAATATTCTCAATTATTCCATTGGTCTCCAATTTGTTCAACTCTTTTTCCAAAGGATCCCGTACTAGCAGTGGAACAGACCTGGCTTTATGTACTACAGGCTTGTACTGATCTTTCAGTTTAATCTTATGGAGGTAACCTTTGAGTAAGCCTAAGTTGTTCGAGAACTTCAGGGAATTTCTCGCATATGTCATTGCCAGTCACTGATTTGTCTACAAGATAGACAGGTTCTGGAGCATTGGGATCCAGCTTAATCCCTAAATCTTTTTGGTGTTTCCACCCTAGCAGATTTGAACCATTTTTTGTAATATATACTTTCCCAATGATGGATCTGTTCTTGAAACTAATCTGCATAACAAGCATTCCAGCCAATGGTATGGGATCATTATTGTAACCTCCAGGATTGATGTCAAGAGGCAGAAAAGTATAACTCTTGTTCTTAGAATTCTCCACAAAATAGGATTCATTAATCAGAGTATACAGGGAGCATGAATCTGCAAAAACTGTAAAAGGAACTTCATCTAAAAGTATATTGCAAGTGGGAAAATTGTTGTTGGAGACGCCTAGATTATCTGCAATTTGAAAAATGATATCTTCACTATGAACCTCGTCACAACTGACCAAGTGTGTGACGTTATTTTTCATGTCTCTGCAAACTTTGGCAAAGTGCCTTCATTTACTACCCTTCTTGCATATTACTCCTCTGGCAGGACACTTGATAGTATTGGCTAAATGGTTTGGGTTACCACATCTGAAACATTTAAATCTGAAAGAAAGTTAGTTATAGATTCCTTACCTTAGAATTACCCTCAGGCGTCAGACTGGATCCGGAAAGTTTTTTCGTCAGCAGTACCCCTGCGCGCTGGTAGGCGTCGTCGGTCGACTCCGCGTCAGTCGTTGGCGTCGTGGTCGTGGTCGCCGTGATGGTGTTGCGGAAGATACCTAGACGCCGCCCTCGCGCCTGACGTCAGTTCTTTCTCTTCCCGCGCCAGCAAGCACAGATCCGGTAAGGGCGGTACCCCCAGTCATTTTTTGACTGAGTTTTTTTTTTTTGCGACTTTTGTTGACATCTTTTCGAGTCGTTCGACTCCTGGTAGCACGAGGGATGCCCGGTTTTAAGTCCTGTGGTTCCTGTTCCCGCATGATGTCGGTGACTGATCCGCACCGCGTGTGTCTTTTCTGCTTGGAGCGCGACCACGACCCCAAGTCGTGCTCAGACTGCCGAACCATGGCCCGAAGTCTTTGCGGGAGCGGTCCCGAAAGCGTCGCGCAAGGTGCCGGTCGCGTGGGAGGTCGAGGGACCGATCGCGGAGCCATCATCCTTCCTCTTCGACGAAGTCTTCGCACTCTGGGTCGGGTAAGTCGAAGCAGCATAAGAAGAAGTCGAAGAAGCGTCGTCGCTCTTCGACTTTCCGTCGGCCGACCGCGGCTCCGCGTGCAGAGCCTTCAGGGTCGACTCCGGCCTTCCCACCCTTTCCGGGACCGGCAGCGACCCCTGCCCAGCTTCGTCAGTTTTACGAAGCCATGCACGCTATATTTGGGCAGTCCAACTCCGCCGGTGCGCCCTCGGGCCCCGCGGACTCGGCTGGGGGCCATAGGCCTTCGACTGCTTCGGCCTCGGCACTGCAGGCCCCCCTTGGATTCAGGCCTGGATCCGGATCGGCGCCGGTCAACCTTGTGACACCTCCACCGGCGCCGTCTCCACCGGCACCACGTCCGCAGACGACGCCGGCTGGACCCCAGCCGACGTTGCCCCGGCTCCCCCCTCCATGTGGAAACGGAGTCGGACCGGCGTCGGCCGACGCCGAACCTGACATCGACGGGTACTTTTGTGCCTACTTTCCACCCTGGCCATTTTCAGCCAGTTTGGCAGCCAGAGGAGTGTAAGGAAGACTGGGAGGGGTCTGAGGACCCTCTCACTGCACAGATAGACTATGACCAGGACTGGAGAGAGGACCTGGGGGATGCCAGTGGTTTGGATACCTCGCCAGACCATGGCATGTTGTCTCCTCCTACCGTGGCTACGGAGGAGGGAGCGTCTTGTGCTGTGGTGTTGCGTAGGGCGGCCGAGGCTCTCAACCTCGAGCTTCCTACGGTGGCAGTCAGGACTAACCTCCTGACGGAGGTGCTTCAGCCGGCAGCGAGCTCTTCGGAGCCCCTGCTGCAGTTTAATGAGGCCCTAAAAGACATCCTTTTGGGCACCTGGTCCAGGCCCACCACAGGGGCTCCTGTGGATAGGATGGTTGCCCGACGCCACCGCCCGGCTCCGGGCGACCCCACTTTCCTCTCCCAACACCCCTCCCCCAAGAGGTTGGTCGTCCAAGCCTCAACATCCCAGAGCGCATTCCCTACCGCATCACCGGACAGGGAATCCAAGAAACTGGATCAACTTGGGAAGACGTTGTTTGCTTCCTCCAGTTTAGGGCTGTGGTCGGTGAACACCGCATGCCTCTTGGGCTGTTATTTCCACTCCGTGTGGGATACGTTCGCGCAGGTGCTGCCTCAGTGCCCGGAGGAGGCCCGGGCCGTGCTCTCCCGTGCTGTTGCCGAGGGGAGAGACGCCGCAAAGTTCGCCATACGTTGTGGATTGGATACTGCCGACTCACTGGGTAGGACTATTTCAACGTCAGTGGCTCTTCGCCGCCTCGCCTGGTAGAGCACGACTGGCTTTTCAGGGGATGTCCAGAACACATTGATGGACATGCCCTTCGATGGCCGTCGCCTGTTTGGCGACAAAGCAGACAGTGCGCTAGAGCGCTTCAAGGAGACTCGGGCTACGGCCAAGTCCTTGGGCCTCTCCACCATGCGCCCTGCACGGTCTGCTTTTCGTCCCTTTCGTGGTCACGGAGGGGGTGCCCCACCACGTTCATTCCAGAGCCACAGGCTAGCGCAAGCTGTTCCATCTCAGCGCGGCCGAGGACGTGGGAGCCAACGACGTGGTTCTGGGGGGCAGGCCAATCCACCTCCACCCCCTCCACCGCAGCCTCCAAACCCTCCTAGTCCGATCTCTCAGGCCCATCACACGCCAGTGGGCGGCAGGATTCGCCATCACCTCCCCCACTGGCGCACCATCACGTCGGACAGGTGGGTTTTGCAATTAGTCCGAAGGGGCTACTCCCTCCCCTTCGAGACTTTCCCTCCAGCCATGCCACCCCAGTACCATCGCATGTCGGATGATCATCTGACCCTTCTCCAACAGGAAGTTACGGCACTCTTGGCCAAGGGTGCCATTGAGCGCATTCCTGTCCCAGAAGTAGGTCGTGGTTGCTATTCCCACTACTTTCTAGTGCCCAAGAAGGACAAGGGCCTGCGTCCTATCTTGGATCTCCGGGACGTCAACCGCTTCCTCCGGAAGGAGAAGTTCAAAATGTTGACCCCGGCTCAGGTCTTGTCTGCCCTCGACCCTGGAAGCTGGATGGTAGCGTTGGACTTGCAGGACGCGTATTTCCACATCCCTGTCCTGCCGGCCCACCGGCGTTACCTGCGGTTCACGGTAGGCCACAAGCATTTTCAGTTTACCGTGCTCCCCTTTGGCCTTACCAGCGCCCCTCGGGTGTTCACGAAAGTGATGGCGGTGGTCGCAACTCAACTGCGCAGATCAGGGGTTCCAGTCTTCCCCTATCTCGACTACTCGTTGTTGAAGGCGACCTCGTCCCAGGCAGTCGTCTCCCACCTCCAGACTACGGCCGACCTCCTGCATTCGCTGTAGTTCTCCATCAATGTGCCGAAGTCACACCTGATTCCCTCTCAGAAGCTCCTTTTCATCGGAGCGGTTCTGGACACGAAGCGGTTTCGGGTCTATCCTCCCGAACAGCGAGTCCGGGATATTCGGGCTATGATTCAGATCTTTCAGCCTCTATCCCGGTTTTCGGTCAGAATGACCCTGAGGCTGCTGGGCCTCATGGCCTCCTGCATCCTGCTGGTCGATCATGTCAGGTGGCATATGCGGGCTCTGCAGTGGGACCTGAAGTTCCAGTGGACGCAGCATCAGGGGAATCTGTCCGATTGCATCCAGATCTTGGAGGGCACTGCACAACAATTGCAGTGGTGGGTCTCGAACCAGGATTGGGTCAACGGCAGATCATTCCCCAACCAGAACACACTGTGGTGACAGACGCATCCCTTCTGGGATGGGGCAGCCACATGGGAGAGGCGGAGATCAGAGGCTTCTGGTCTCCGGCGGAGTCCGGGCTCCACATCAACCTTCTGGAGCTTCGGGCGATTCGTCTTGCACTCAAGGCATTCCTTCCCTCTGTCTGGGGAAGAGTAGTGCAGGTGTTCACGGACAATACCACCGCCATGTGGTACTGCAACAAACAAGGCGGGGTGGGGTCGTAGACCCTATGTCAAGAGGCCCTCTGCCTCTGGACATGGCTGGAACATCAGGGCATATCCCTGGTGGTTCAACACCTGGCAGGTTCTCTGAACCCAAGGGCGGACTAACTCAGCCGCAGGTGCATGATGGATCACGAATGGCGTCTTCACTCGGAGGTGGTGCAAGGTCTCTTTCAGCTGTGGGGAGAGCCTTGGTTAGATCTATTCGCCACCAAAGAGAACGCGCAATGTCAGCAGTTCTCCGTGTTGGAATTTCCAAGGCGGCACTCGCTAAGCAACTCTTTTCGTCGAGAGTGGAGTTGCGGTCTTCTATACGCCTTTCCGCCTATACCACTTCTGCCCAGAGTGCTGAAGAAGATCAAGCGCGACCGGGCCCAAGTCATTCTTGTGGCTCCGGATTGGGCACGACGAGTCTGGTATCCCGAGCTGCTTCACATGGCCATCGATCCTCCGACCAGACTGCCTCTTCGAGAGGATCTTCTGTCGCAGCAGCAGGGGACGATCCTCCACCCTAACCTGTCCAGCCTCCACCTCCTTGCGTGGAGATTGAGCGCTGGCAGTTGACGTCTTTCGTCTTGCCTCCCAAAGTTTGTGATGTAATCTTGGCAGCCAGGCGTCCCTCCACTAAGACGGTATACGCCTGCCGATGGAACAAATTTGTGGAATGGTGCACAGCAAAGGCTGTGGATCCCCTTTCTGCCCCTCTTTCTGAGGTCCTCTTGTTCCTTCTTTCTTTGGCCCAGCAGGGCTCTGCTCTGGGCACTATCAAGGGCTACCTTTCAGCCATTTCTGCCTTTCTTCGGCTGCCTGATCAGCCTTCACTCTTCAAGTCCCCGGTTGTTAATCGTTTCTTGAAGGGCATAACTCATCTCTTTCCTCCTATTCCCTTCGTTATACCTCAGTGGGACTTGAATTTGGTCTTGACCTATTTGATGTGCGCTCCCTTTGAGCCGCTTCACAACTGTCCTTCCTGGTGGCCATCACATCTGCCAGACGCGTGAGTGAGCTCCAGGCTCTTTCATCCAAACTTCCTTTTCTGGCTGTACATCAGGACAAGGTTGTCCTAAGAACTCATCCTTCCTTCCCAAGGTGGTCACCTCATTTCATATTGGGCAGACCATCACTTTGCCCACCTTCTTTCCGCCTCCGCATCCTTCGAAAGAGGAAGAGAGGCTCCACCGTCTGGACCCAAAACGTGCGCTTTCCTTTTATCTGGATCGCACCAAACAGTTCCGGGTGGACGATCAGCTCTTTGTTGGCTACGTGGGCGCCAAGAAAGGTCGGGCTGTACACAAACTGACCATTTCTAGATGGGTCGTTTTGTGTATCAAAGCCTGTTATTCTCTGGCTAAAAAGGAGCCTCCAGTGGGGCTACACGCCCATTCCACCAGGGCGACGGCAGCTACTACTGCTTTGGGACGGGGAGTTCCCCTCAATGACATCTGTCGGGCGGCTACGTGGGCCTCATTACACACCTTTATGAGACACTACTGCCTGGACAATCCAGTCCGGAGAGACTGCTTCTTTGGCCGTTCTGTTCTCCAGGACTTTCTGGTGTGACCTTAGTTCGCAGACCCACCTCCGGGGTTGGTATTGCTGGGGTATCTATTCGAAGGTAAGGAATCTATAACTAACTTATATATCGGTAACGATATATCTGTAAGAAACATAGGTTTAGTTATAGATTCCTTACCGCCCCACCAATCCTCCCCATTCTGCGAACTGACTTCTAGGGTTAAGGTCATCCTTTCAGGGCCCTGGTTTTGGCGCGGAAAGTCGTGTACAGAACTGACGTCAGGTGCGAGGGCGGCGTCTAGGTATCTTCTGCGACGTCATCACGGCGACCACGACGCCAACGACTGACTCGGAGTCGACCGACGCCTACCGACGCGCATGGGTACTGCTGACGAAAAAACTTTCCGGATCCAGTCTGACGCCTGGGGGTAATTCTAAGGTAAGGAATCTATAACTAACCTATGTTTCTTACAGATCTATCGTTACCGAAGGTAAGTAACTTGTTCATTTTGTATTTTCATTTTTTAGCTTCAGATTTTCAGTAGTAACTGGTTTGTTTTTATCTTCTCTCCCTGATACTCTATACACACTTTTATCAATGACTTGCTTGACATCAACAGTGTCTCTCATTTCATTCATACAAAAAGCAGTGTGTTCTATGCTCTTTGCGATGTCTATGGCTTGTTTAAGATCAGGGGCATCAGCCAATAACTTTTCTTGGATCTTTTTTATCACTGGTACACCTCACCAACTGATCCCTAATTAAAGATTCAGGCAAGGTACCAAAATCGCATGTTGCAGCTAAACCTCTTAAAACTGCTATATAGTTTATCACTTTCTCATTTTTTCCTTGATCTAGAAAACAATTTATGGCGTTCTAAAACTACATTTAATTTTTCCCCAAACTGAATTTCCAATTTCTTAAGGGTGTTGTGATAAACATCAAGTTGAGTATCACCCATGGCATCCTCATTCACACTTTGATTTTCCTCTGTAAGATCGGGAAGATCATCATAAATTTCTCTGGCATGTTTACCCTAATTATGTAAAAGAATATGTTGTTTCCGCACAGAGGAGAATCTGTCACCTCCTATGGCTATTAAATAGGATTCAAAAAGATTAACCCATTTTTTCCAGGGAATGAGCGGCTCACCCACATCATTCAAGAAAGGAGGTTGAGACATAGCAAAGGAAGCCATAGATAAGAGAATAAACAGGAGAAATGTAAGAAAAGGTTCAGAAGACGAAGTGAAAGAAGAAGAAAGGAAAAAAAACAGAGAAGTAAAGTAGAGACTGAGGAAGAGAATACTGTAGTACAATACCTGGAGAAATGTTGATAAAAGTACTTTCTTGTAATACACCACAGGCTAAAGCTTATAATTGCATTAATATGGAGAATGAAAACACAAGAGAAATTCCTCACGGTTAATGATTAAACTTCCACAAAGATGGTAATTAGCTGTGCCTATCAGCGGTTGACAGGCAGAATAAAACCAAAGTAGAAACGATGCAGTGGTTTGGGTTTAAAATGAATATGGTCGAGAATACCAAAAAGTTACAAGCAGAGTATTTATGCACTCAATTGTAGTCAAGGTTAACTGGAGAAAGTTCTTCACCGTAGTAAAAGGCTATGCCTAACGGCGATTGACAGGCAACCATGCAGAAAATGGAGAATGAAGGCAAAAGTTAGTTTTTATCTTGAAAGACAGAAAGTTAAAATATGCGTAACCGCAATAATAATTTTCCACTGGTGAAAGAGGCTGTGCCTATCAGCGATTGACAGGCAACCAAATGGTTAAATTTTTCCCCTGAACCGATGAAACAGGAGCTTAGAGGGCGGCGCTGAAGCGAATCCGGATGACAGGCAGCAGGAAGGTGAAACGGCGGCTCCAGCTCACCGCGCAGTCTTCTCAGAAGCAGAGAAGAACGCCACACAGGAAGATTGTTTGAAGAGAAAATAAACGGTCGACAACGAAGGCGCTGACAGCAACGGTGCACCGCTGAGGCGCGAGGGGCCACCACAGAGATCCCGGCAAAGCCACACAATCAACGCTCAGCGGGATAGGTGTTGGTCGCAGCGTAGCAGTGAGTAACCCTCCACAAAGGAAACGCTGAAACTGAGGCGAAAGCAAGACGGCAACTGCACAGCCCCCATGACGGCAGAGAGGAAAGTTTCCAACACAACCTCTAATGCCGAGTGAAGAAAAACCAGCGTCTCTCCGCAGGACAGGAACAGACTCTGCGTGCGACACTATTTCTCCACAAGGAGGGAAAGGGCAGTCGCCGCACCAGAAATGATAACTGGTAGCCGGCTCAATTCGCCTCAATGTTGTATAGCTATGCCAGTCAATGGAAAGTGCTGCTGGCAGATGAGACGGGGGTGAAGACAAGCAGGCGTCTCCACTAAGCCATTGTGACCACAGCGAGAGCTGACACAGTCATGAAAATCGCTGCGAAGCAGATCAGCTGTGCCAGTCAGCTGACAGAGTTGGTGGCAGACAACACCAAAACGAAGCAGAGAGGTAGACTCACCATAAGGATGACTGGTAAGATCAGTGTCTTATACTTCCGTAGGTAATCATAAAAGTAATGTGGAGTAGATCATAAGTATAGTCCGCCTCTGGTTGGTGATGCAGAAATAAGGGAGAGGATCAAGGTCTGCCCCCAGCGCAGCGTAGATCGTCGCCAAAATGTTAAGTAGAGATGTCACAGGAGTAGAGGAAAGTGCGTTTATTCTCGTTGATTCTCATGCGCCAACTGACAGGCAAGATTCTCTGAACATTCTAAAGTGAGCTTCACATGAAGATTCTACGGAGTGGTAGGTACCAACTAGGTTAGAATGTGGGGAGAGGATGGGCAAGGGAAAGAGGGTGAGGGAGGAAGGCAACAAGGGTGATTATAA
This sequence comes from Calotriton arnoldi, assembly GCA_963921515.1. Classification (NCBI taxonomy): domain Eukaryota; kingdom Metazoa; phylum Chordata; class Amphibia; order Caudata; family Salamandridae; genus Calotriton; species Calotriton arnoldi. The sequence continues at coordinate 200,150 of CAWUFW010011755.1, forward strand.
TAACATATTACAACATTGTGCTTTGTGTCTCTGCTGGTTTGTACCTGCTGCTGTCCCCTGCCAAATGTGCGCGCATGTGTCGGGGCAGTGCCTAGTGGCAGACACACCTCACAGGGCGAGGCGGAAAGATGACACACCGAGGGAGGCAGAGGAGGCCTCTACGGGGAGCTCCGAGACTCCGACCTTCACACTCACTCTTTAATGAACCCCCAGCACCCGGCCTGGCCTGGGCGTGCTGCTGCCGTATAGCGCCAATGACCAGTCAAATCAACGCGGGGAGCTATGGATCATTATTAGCCTGTTCTACACCTCCAGGATCCGGGAATAGGAAGAGCTTCTAGATGACAGAAACCAGAGTCTGCTGCACAGGCTGTGTTCTTGTGTCCTGCTCTCACCCGATTCACCAAAGCATTCGGGGATCTCTGGGAAACGTCGCGATCCGTTAACACCTCACATCTCTCAAATGGATGCGATTTTTAGCAGGCTGTTCATCATAGGTGATGTGCAGGCAGTAAATAACTTGCTAAACGCAAATGGAAAGATAATGTTAGTTAAAAGAACACTAACATTGCAACTTTCATCCGCCTGCGAGTCTCCCCTTTGTTGGATTTATCTATTTCTTTTCTTTCCTTCTTTCCTTACTTCTTTCTTTCCTCCCCACCATCAAACTAGCTTTTCTCCTTCATTGTTTGGTTCTTTAGTTTCCTTTCCTTACATTTCCTTTCCGTTTCCTTTCCTTGCCTTACATTTCCTTGCCTTACATTTCCTTTCCTTTATCTACCTATCTCCCTTCTGTCATTCTTTTCCTTTCAGTCATCTGCCTATCTTCCTTTCCCTTCCTTTCCCTTCCCTTCCTTTCCTTCCCTTTCCTTTCCTTTCTCCATTTCCCTGTTTCTCATCATCTGTCATGCTCCATTTTTTTTTTGCATCTCTACCTCCCATTCTTCTTTGTTTGTTACTTTCTTGTTCTCTTCCCATTTCTTTTTCTTAGTGCTTTCCAGTATTTCTTCCCCACTTGTCTCTTTCTCGTCGGTTTCTTCATCCAATACCCCATCGTGGTACATCATTAACTCGGTTTGATAAGAAGGAACAGCACATTTATTTTCCTTCTCTGTGGTTTCTAATTGGTTACCGCATTCATTCTCTTCTTCCTCATATCTATTTTCTAAGACTTGAGGAACATTTCATTATTTACAGAGGACGGAGAACACCGAACTAAGTGACACGTGTACAGATGTGAACTCCTTTTTTAGGAATATATACTAAGATAAAACATTTATTAACATTATCATGATCTGCCCTCATTATAGTTCACAATTACACAGCATCACTCAGTGCCACCACAGAATGACTCCATTACTCGGCCCCACCCCAGCATCACTCCGCGCCACCACAGTATCCCTCCGCGCCACCTCAGCATCACTCAGCGTGACCACAGCATCACTCAGCGCCACCTCAGCATCACTCAGCGCCACCTCAGCATCGCTCAGCGCCACCTCAGCATCGCTCAGCGCCACCTCAGCATCACTCAGCGCCACCTCAGCATCGCTCAGCGCCACCTCAGCATCGCTCAGCGCCACCTCAGCATCGTCACTGAGCGCCACCGCGGCGTCACTGAGCGCCACCGCGGCGTCACTGAGCGCCACCGCGGCGTCACTGAGCGCCACCGCGGCGTCACTGAGCGCCACCACGGCGTCACTGAGCGCCACCACGGCATCACTGAGCGCCACCACGGCATCACTCAGCATCACCTCAACATCACTCATCAAGACCTGAGTATCATTCAGCAACACCTGAGCATCACCTCTGCACCAGTCACCACCACCATCACCTCAACATCACTCAGCACCACCTCAGTCTGCTCTCAGAATCTGGCATCTGTTGATTCTCCCCTAGCATCCGTCCGCTGCTAGTGTTATTATACAGGTACTATTTCCCAACCTTCACCCTCCTGTTGTTTATGCCCCCCCCCCCATAACAAAAAAAAAAGCTATAACAACCATTGGAATAGGCAGAAAGAAGTTGCCAGCATTGCAAGGACAAAAGAAAACTGAAGACATTTTTTATTGTAAATACAGTTTTTAATATGGTCGGTCAGTTGTATATAATGTCTTCTTAGTCATATATAAGGTAACAAAAATGCTTCTGACACTTTTTTATTATAACTTTTCAGCCTAATGCACAGCAGTCACACTTCTCGACAGCATAGCTTAAAAACATTGGCAAAGTCAATATTTCTGGCTAAACACTTATAAGGTCCCAAAGGCGAGACCTATTGGCTATGCCAATGCTTAAGGGGAGTGCTACTGTCCCATGTGTGGGGCTCCCATAAACCCTGTTTGGATGTGCTGTGCAGAAGGGCAAGCCTGCATGGCCAAGCCCCTGCCGTGCAGCACACTCCAGTGCTGGCGGGGAAGACTGCTCCTGTCTCCATGCTCCTCTGTGCCTGCAGGTCTTCACGAGCTGGAGGGAGTATTTGGCTCTAACGACATGGCAGCAAGGAGCGGGAGCACCCCGTATCACCCTGGGCATTGAACTATCTCACCACAGGTCATGGATATGTTTTCAGCGGCCCAGTGGTCTAGGCTACATTTGCCAATGAGCAGGACAAGGTAATCCTCTTTTCCCCAGCCACAGTGTGCTTTTGTGAAGGGGGTTTAGTGCTGAATCTGTTTTAGGCACCCTGGCCTCTATTTGTTAGCAGATTTGTGAAGCTTTCTTCAAATTGCTTTACCTCCACTGAGGGAAGAGTTGTAGGGAGCTCCTCTCATATCCCACCTCCTTGTAGTTCCTTGGCCCAGGGTCTTGAGGCAGCAGTACCCCTTGGTTTTCAGGGCAGCTAACACTGCCTACTTCACTCCTTAGGTCCCACTGTCAGATCCAACTACTTGCACAATTAATTAAAAGCTTCATATTTTCTTAAATATTTTTCCTTTTTAATTTTTGTAAATGCTCTGTTTGGTCAGTAACGGCAAGTCCTTCATGCCAATTTGATATATATATTTTTTTTTGGCTTGACTTCAAAATTGGTTTGTTGGCACCTGCTCTCCCACAATTCACCCATTTATTTTGTGTCGCTAAGGACGGCTCCAACTATTTAAATGGGTGGCTAGAGTTTTAAAAATGAAGAATATACAATATTTGCATAGAATGTTACAAAATTAAATCCCTTTTCAAATGTAATAATGTGTTCCTAACAATTTTCTCCAGGTGGAAGATCGTAGAGCTGAAATGGAGCGTGCACTGATTGGTATGAAGGTACAACATCAGTCCCTGCAGAAACAGTATGCATTCACTAGACAACAGCTGCACAGAATGAAGGTACTATTTCCTGGCAATTTTCCTTGCAGGCTTTCCTGGCCATATAATTATTGGCTAAAAACTAATGTTGATTGTGTTATGCCTTTTTATGTTCGAATTTTCCTTATACTAGGGTGTTTTTAGCTTCTTTGGACGGCCCAAATTCTGGAAACGTTAATATTGGGAATTGGACTTTAAAATGCATGGTGATGACAATCACTTGCCTGCTGCTTTCCAGAAGTGTGCGTTGGAGGTTAGGAACAGGATGTACAACAACTGGCTCTGAAAACTGAGATCTTTGCTGTAGACAGCAGTGCAAACTTTGTTTTCCATTTTACTGGCCAGTGGAAATGGAGACATGCCCTTCCATGTAAAAAGAAAACAAAAAAAAACCCTGTTACTAACCTGTAAGAAAGTAGCCCTTTTTGACATTGTCACATCCACTTTTTGCCTGGTAACTGATGCGATTTCGACTGGAATGGCACTGGGTTCCTGCTAACCAGGTCCCCAGTGCCAGAGCTCATTCCCAAAATGTACAATTGTTTCCTAAATTGGCAAAATATTTAGCACCCTCTGTAAGTCCCTAGTAAATGGTACCCCTGGTACCTAGGTCCTGAGGTACTAAAGAGGGTCCCTAAGGACAGCAGCAAGAATTGTGCCACCCTAAGGGACCCCTCACCAAGCACATGCAAGGCTGCCATTGCAGGCTGCATGTCTTGGTACAGACAAAAGTGAAAACACGACATGTGTACCATGTCCCCTACTCTGCATGTAATATTTGTAAGTCACCCCTACAGCAGGCCTGACAGACCTTAGGCAGGGTGCTGAATATTACATGTGAGGGCATACCTGCATGAGCAAACATGCCCCTGTGACGGTCAGTTCTATTACTTGCAGTAGCAGTGACCTGGGAAGCCATTTTAAAACATGTGCTGGACACTGGTGAAAAAGAATTCCCCAGCTACGTAATGGCTTCACTGAAGATAGGGATGTTTGGTATCGTACATCTCCTATTGGTAAACCTACACTTGATTCCAGTGATGGATTTATCAATTCATACACCCAAAGGGCACCTTAGAGGTGTCCCCTGAAAACCTACCAGCCCCTGGTGTGTTCCCTGACTGGTTTCTGTCAGCCTGCCACCCAAGACACTGTTCTGACCTCCTAGGGCCCAGAACAAAAGCCTGTCCGGGAAGAGGGTGTTACACCCCCTCCCACAGGATGACCTGCTGATTAGCCTTCTTAGGCTGGCAGGCATCAAAGAGCGGTCGCCTTTGAAATGCGAATCTGGCTCCCCCTCACAGGAGAGGAAGCCAACCCCCTTGTCCAGAGCCCCTTTGGCACCTGGACAGGTGAGAAAATTAGCTAGTCGGGTAGGAGTGCCACCCTAGGCTAGTGCCACCCCTAAGGTGGGCTAAACTGAGGTGGACACAATTTTTTAGAAGTAGCCATCTTAGTGATGGCATACATAGGAAATCTGGGTTGGGGTTATGCTCACTTCCAACAGAAAGTGGTCATATAGGGGGGCATAGTGACATCAAGGGTCAGTAGCACATTGGCTAATACCCTAGACACCCCCTAATGCCCCTAGAAGAGCCGATCCATATGACCTGAAGAAAGAAAATGGACGAGCAGAGTCACGCAGCAGGAACAGAAAACCCAGCAACTGACTTGACACCAACCCTGCCGGCCTGCCTGCTGATTTCGCCCATTGCTCCAAAAGTCAACTTGTCCTGCAGCTGCTGAGTGCCCAAAACCCAGGAGACCTGTCAGCCTTTGCCCAGGAACCAAGACCTCCCAAAGGACAGCGAAACTGTCCCCTGCGGATAGCCAATAAAATGCCCAAGATGACTCTGGCCAGACATAACCTGACACCGCCAAATATCACTGCAACCAAGCCCCCTAGCCCATGTCGAAGTGTGCCAACGGTGTCCGCATTGTCCCCAAACCCTCAAGGTACCGAGTCCACTGTGGAGTAACTCCTCAACTTCGCCTGCAGCCTCGGTTGTCAGGCCCCCTTAACTGCGAGTATTGCCAGACGGAGAAACCCAACACCCCAAACGCCCTTTGCACCCCGACGCCCTTTGCACCCCGACGCCCTGTCCTGAGGAGAAGAGTGCCAAAGGTGTCCCCTTGTTCCCCCAACATCACAAGAACCAAAGCCGTTCACTGGACTGGTCACATAGAACACTTCCGCAGCCTCTTTCTATCGCAACCTTTCTCCATTGGATAACATTGGGCACCTGACGCGGTTTGGCACCTCTGCAGCCGGCAGCCCTAGTGTCGCTGGTGGTGTTCTGCTGGTCAGTGGCGGCTGGTGGCATTTGAAAGTGGTGTGGCGTAAAACAATTGTCGCACTGCGGCGAGCGAGTGTAGCGAGCGAGCTGGAACCACCTACAGGGTAAGTTCTCCCCCCGAGAAAATTTTGAAAAAAGAGTGCGCAATTGGTGCATTATCAAGCAAATTTGAGAGAGCCAGAGGAAAGAGGTTGAATGACCACAGCCAGAGAAAAAAGGTTAAATAACCAGAGGACGGAGGTTAAATAACCACAGCCAGGGGACGGAGGTTAAATAACCAGAGGACAGTGGTTAATCCAGGGGACAGAAGTTAAATAACCACAGGGCAGTGGTTAAATAACCAGAGCCAGGGGACAAAGGTTAAATAACAAGAACCGGAGGACAGATGATAAATAACCAGAACCAGAGGGCGGAGGTTGAATAACCTGAGCCAGAAGACAGAAGTCAAATCGATGCCCTTACCATAACATTTCACAAACGGGCATTTGTGAGTACCGGCCCAGATACAGTCCTTGTAGTGCAGTTGTAACTTGTAACATGGGCTGAGCGAAGTACTGTGCCAGGTTATCAAGTGACATATACGGTACTGTGGTGATAACCTGACATTTAACCTTTGCACTTAATGTGCTCATTTATTCCTCAATTTGCGTTCTTCTCTCACCGAGTAAATCTGACCGAACACTCAAAACAATGCACCTTAAGGACGACTGTGGACATGCAAAGCTAACACGAGCTGTACCACCCACTCTGTCATCAAACTACTGTTAGCTGATCGTGGCCAGGGGCAGCTGTCAAAGCCCTCAGTCCTTCAGACAGGATATGCTGCTGAAACAATGACAACATTTCACTAAAATCATAGAGACGAAAACTATGTTTCACGTTACCGCGCACAACGCTATTCAATGCACTGCTTTAAAACCCCTGTTGAATAAAACAATGTAGTGCCAACGAAACCCAGCTAAACCATGCAAAAGCCAAACACACAACACCCACAGTCTATTTACAAGTCACTCAACCTGGCTTGTGGATCATATATCACAAAATGAGCTGTGTAGCATTATTGAATCGCACCGGATCACATCTGTAGACTGTGGCGTCACATTTCCATACAACAGATGTCTCGGTTTTAAAGTAAACACATCTGCAGACAACAGGGCCAGGCACTCGCAGGTGTAAACAGCCTAATGCTGTTGGGTAAGATGCAGGGGACAGCGGGGTGGGGTTTGCGGGAAAAAATTTCCAAGCAAACTACGAAAGGGACTATTTCTTGATGTGTAGATGCATGAGATGTGTTTTCGGCAAAGCACGCACACGCACACTAATTGTGGGGCAGAGAAATACCTGAGATTTCAACAAGTCACTCGTAATGAGGGCTTATCTGTGATAATTCCCTTCCAGGAGGAACCACTGAAGTTCCCATTCTCAGGGCGTCTAATGTTTTAAAAGGAGTCATAAGACACCACCCCTTTACACTGTACTCGCAGCAATGAAGATCCGCTCCATGGGGCTTTCATTTACCATTCTCCACCACAAACTGCCAGACGTAAAACGAGTACTCACTGTCACTTAGGTGAAACCGCAAGTTGAAGGTTTTAGACCTAAGCCAATATAGTCTACAGCTCACGCTGAATTGGCTATTTATTTTTTTTTTTGCATTTTTATATAGCGCGACCTCGGCCCACTCGCCACAGGAGGCTTTACACGAGCACCAGTTCGATTACACAAGGTCGGATTCATATTTTTTGTTGGTGTTTTTCAAGCAACGGTACTTAAAATAAAAGACTTGCCTTCCTCCGGATCACGCGCCGCTGCATCAGCTCCTGCTGCTCCTGACCGCGTTTTACGTAGGCAGCCTCCCTCCCCTCCCCTAAGCTAATCACAACGCTGCAATGGCAGCGTTGTGATTGGTGCGGTGCAGCAGACAGCGCCCCAGCCGGGCGTCTGTAGGGAGGCGATTTTCTCTATGTAGGCTGCATGCAGCCTACATAGAGAAAATGTAGAGTGCGCATGACTGGTTTGGTCGGCCCCAGAGGGCCGACCAAACAGTCAGGGCCCACAACAGTGGGCAAGCCACTCCTCCCCTGCCCTCGAGCAGGACCGCCCGCCCGCCCCCAACCAGGCACTTCTGCTTTCTCGCAGTGCGAGAAGCAGAAATATAAAATGGTAGTTTTACCATTTTATGTTTCTGCTGCTCGCACTGCGAGAAAGTAGTGAGGCGACGCCCCAATGGAGGAGCTGCTGCTGGTGCTTCCTTGGATCTTGACCACCACTCACCTTAACTCCTGGAGAAGGGTCCCATAAGTTCCTGACAAGAATGATTTTCCTCCATTAGGTTAACATTTCAGAACTCTAAAATTACACTGTTGACTTTTTGAACTGAAAAATTCTCTTCTTTAAAAACGAACTTAACTGTACGATTTTCTTCTGATGCCTAAACATATATAAAGATACTCGCTATTTTTAAAAATTGGTGTGGATTTCCTTTTTGGATTGTGTGCCTCGTTTATTGACCATTGTGTGTATTTTCAGATGTCTTGCACACCTCTGCGTTAAGCCTAAGGCTGCTCGACCACACCATCCCCTATTAGCACCTTGGGATTGCCATTACAAGCCCCTATTACCTCATAAGGGAATCCCTGGTCTTTTTACACCATACATCTCATTTTGGTATAAGCTATAAAGAACTAGCTTCCTACAGAACCTAATGATTAAGATCGTAAAAATTGTATTGGAGGACTCTCAAGGTAATGCATGAGTATCTTGCACTTTTTTGAGGTAGCCTAGTAACATGATTCCATATTTGATGCTGGAAATGTGCCATCATGCTGTGTCTGTCTTTATAGGCTCACACTTAGACTACTACAATGCCCTGTCTTTAGGCTTCCATCCCTAGTTCTGAACAAGTTGTAGTCTAATGCATCCGGATGGTCCTCTGGAACACCCAGATTCTGCCATGCAAAAGTTTGGGCACTACTTTGGTTACCTATTAAGGATAGAGTTTCATTCAAGGAACTTGAGCATAAAGTCAATTTTGCGCAAGCTCCCTCCTGTTTGAAAATATATGTCACCCCTTAAAACCCAGAAAGACTGCTTCATAGCACATGTGACAACTTGATAGTCTGCCTTTAGTTGAAGAAAGTGAGATTAGGGGGTGCCCTCCTATTCTGTGATTGTTCCTAAATATTGAACGCTCGTTCTCCCTATCTGAGCCAAATTTCTGATTGTCTGCTGTTCCACAGGTCTCTAAAATGGTGGCTCTTTTAAAGCTCAATGTTGAGTAGATGATCTCTGTTCTTGCTGTCCAAGTGCTAAGAGACCCTTGGGTGATTTGTGGATTTTAAAAAAAAGTTACTAACATAAAACATGAGTAGAAGCAGTTGGTAATTAAGCAACCTAATCAATGCGTGTCCTTAATGCTTATTCTATCTTAGCAGCCTTTGGCATACTTGTGTGCCTTGAGCAAACTCTTTGTTAAAAGTGTAAATCTTGAAATTCCGTCTTTATTTGCAGGTACAAGTTGCAACACTCTTTCACATAAAAGGTTCTCAGACTGACCCTGAACAGCGTGAACGTTTGCAGTCCATGTTGGCCCAGAAAAATAGTGAAATTGAAAAGCTTTTAATTAAAGTTCATCAACTGGAGAAGTGTCAGGTATGAGTGTGAAACTCCAATTGTCAACCTGTTATTGTTTAGTCCGAGAGTTATGTTTTTAGAAATAATTTTGTTTATACATAATTTGCAGAATTCGACCATGCCAAGAGCATGCAACCAATTGTGCTTTTGTCAAGGGCCCACCCCATCCACGACCATTCTGGCATATTGCTGCTGGGGTTTAGTACTGGCCATCAACACATAGTGCCAAAGCCATGCTGCCTGAAATTAGGACCACAACGCCGCCGCCCCATCTTGGTTATTGTGGCAATGGAAATCAATGACTCCGCTGCCCTAGAGGTAGTCATTCGCACACCCGGAAATCAACATCCTGGAGAGAATTAGAGGGGGGTGTGGGAGGGGTGAGATGGAGTAGATGTCCTAAGCACCAAGAGAAATATGTAGCATACACTGTTTGGAGAAAGGTCAGGTGTTTCTCACTCCTAACCACAACAAGTTATGCTTATATAGATCAAGAGTGTTGGTCAGATAGCCCTATCAGAGTAATCCATCTGCAGAGGAAGTATAGTATATAAATATGGGTCTGCGCCCTAACTTCTAGAAACAAACCCTCACAGTTGGTATTTTACAATAAAAGGTTATTTTATTATACACAGTTTGTACATATATCTTAAGTATCAGAGTGACGGTAATTATCACAGTCATCTCAACAGTCACCGGTCATAATATAAAACAATGTGAATATCAGAAATATCAACATTTTACATCTCACATTCCCAATCTCCCATTAAATTAATCTAGTCCCTACCTAATATCTACACTTTATCAGTCCCATTGTTATTGGCTGAATGTTTATTAGAACTCCCTCAATATTTATATGCTAAGCCATGCAAGTATTCCTTCATACTTAAGAAGGCTGTCTGGCTCTGCAGCCACATAGCAATACTTCGGCATATCCCTTTAACAGTCAGTACATGTGTCTGCCTCACCAAATGTTCGGTACTCTTTATTCCTACAATAATTTTCTATGTAAAGGAGAGAGAGTACTCCTGCGCAACCTATCATATCATCCTTCAGGAACACTAGCAGTACAGAATGCAGACTATTGTTGCCATTTTATTTTCTTCCATTCCTGATTTGTGCGAGGCTGGATGACCTTGCAACTCTAATCGTGGCATGTAGTTCTTTCAATTCTCTACTTTATTAGTTTGACTAATGTCAGCACACAGCTTTGAAAACATGGTCTGAAAATATGGCGTTCTCTTCCAGGGGATACTCATCAATAGTCATAAGCACTGAATAGTCCCGCCCACGTGTGGGGACCCCGGAGCATTAACAATAAAATATGCATATATAACCCTATATATAGGATATATGTATATAATAATATGCATATATCTAGAATATACACACATGTATATACATATTCAACCCCAAATTCAAAACTAGGCTCAAATATGCCAATATTTCATTGTATTTTTCACTTGAAAAAACATCATATAAATAACATTTCCAAGATATAGAGAAAATGTACTCTCAACTTGTTTGAAAAAACACTGCCTTTATTTTCAGGGAAAAAGGCAAAGTGATAGCAGGCAGATTAGCCTAGAAGGCTGCATATAGAACACTCAAAGAAAAAACTGGCGCCGTGCCTTTAAGACCACCAGGACCTCCAGGCTCCCATCATGCCCCACAGGTGACAGGTCAGTTCTTTTTTCCGGCTCCTTCTTTGAGGATCCTGGAGCATTAAGCTCGTCAGTGTTTTTTTGTCACTAATTGGTCTTTTCAAGTGAGATTTTCTGTCTTCACTCGACGTTTTTAGTACTTATTGTACTAGTTCCATCATTTTTTCTGACTTCCAGCTATTTTTCCTGTCCGAATGCCAGCCTTATTTAATAAGTGCCCTTCCTGTGGGAAGAAAATGGCTAAGTCAGATCCGCACTCGGTCTGTATTGTGTGCTTGCCATCGACACACAGGCCCAATAAGTGCTACTACTGCCAGCAGTTGTTGAAAAGAACCCTTCGTGAAAGGGAGAAAAAGCTGCATGCCATGCAGGAGAGAGGAAAGGAGCCAGTAAGTGGCAGAGAAGGACATCCCCCTAAAGAGCCCTCCTCTCAAAGAAGACCAGAGCACAAGAAAAAGGGAGAAAAACGACGACATTCGTCGAATTCGCCGTCGAGGGAGCGGTCGGCGTCGAAAATACCCTTGTGTTCTTCTTCAGCGTCTAAATCTCCGGTGCCAAGACCGACATCGAAGACTGTATCGTGGTCGAAGTGGACTGCAGGTACAGCTAAGGCGCCTCACCGAAGAACGTCGACACACTCTCGCAGGCGGTCCAAGTCCGGCTCGCCTACGATGGTGGAAGGCAGATGCTCGACGTCGAAGACACATCGCCGACAGGTGAGGTTGCCGTCGAGAACCACGGCGTCGGTAAGCATGGCTCATGGCCGCCCGGCTTCTTCGTCGACGACCGCAGGGCGAGCATCGCTGTCGAGGAGATAGACGTCGAGGAAATCGGCGGCAAGGAAGTCTCCTTCGACGTCGAGAAGGTCATCTTCGACGTCGAGGAGGTCACCGGCGAGGGGGTAGACATCGAGACCTGCATCCACCCATAGGTCTCCGCCGGCAAAGAGACTGAGAACAGATCGTTCACCAGTGTCGACGTCGAGGGGTACGTCGAGGGAGAGCCACGATCTGACTGCAAAAGGCCTGACGTCGAGGAGTGCGTCATCCTCTCCGGAACTACAAACTTTTCAGGTCACGACGGAGGGCTCTCTGGCTCCAGAGCACCATACGCCTCCTACTAACCTCTCCCCGAGATGGTTAGAGAGTGTAAAAGACTGGAGAATGGGGAAAGTTTAACCTAGATTGGAGTATTCTCAGATATACTCGCCTTCCCATTCTCCTGAAATACAAGTGCGACATTCCACTCCTCAGAAGTCTACAGCCTCAAGGAGACACAGATCAAGATCTCCCCTTCGTCGATCTAGGTCAAAATCTAGACATCGTTCGCCTAGAGAGCGAAGACACAGGTCTCCTTCATGGTCTTCAGAATCCACATCTTCGAAGGCTGATTACTCTCCAACTCTGTCATTCACCCCACCAACTAGAGTCTCGCCAGTGGATGATATTGTCACATTCAATGAGGTACTGTGTAGAGGGGCTTCGAAGATCAACATCGAAATGCCTACAGCTGCCCCCTCGACATCTGTGATTTGTGGGACTCTGCAACACAGGTCCTCCACTAGACCTCTTCTTCCTTTGGTGCGTGGGTTGCTAGAACCGGCTCTGCATACCTTCCTGACGCCGGCCTCAGTGGGAGTGGCGACTTCGAGGATACTAAAAAAGTACAGAGCCCCAGAACAGGACCTTCTTTTTTTGAGGTCTGACCCACCACCAGCCTCTGTAATTGTATCAGCAGCCAGGAAGGGTCACATGGGGGCTTCCTCATCTGCTGTTCCCCCTGACAAAGACAGCAAAGCCATGGACTCCATTGGGAAGAGAATGTGCAACACCCGGCCTCCTTAATGAAGGTGGCCAGCGCCTCTGCTTTGCTAGGGCGATATGACAGTTCACTGCGGGACTCTTTCATGTTTTACAGAAAAATTGCCAAAAGAAGATCGGCAAGATTTTCAGGAGATTCTGCACGAACGAGGGCTCGTGGCGAATCACGTCATCAGTGCGGCAGCTGATGCATCAGACCTTGCTGCCCATGGTTATTCCCATGGCATCTGCGCTAGGAGATCCTCATGGCTGAGACTCACGGGCTTGAAACCAGAAGCCCAACATAGGATTCTCAACCTCCCCTTCAATGGATCATCTCTTTGGCTCTCATGCGGACGATGAGATGTCCAGGATGAAATCCGAACTGGACACCTTGAAGGCGGTTGGTCTGGAGAAAAGAAAGGATTTCCGACATTGCTACCGACACTATGATAGTCGTCAGTACCAACAGAGGGTTCAAGCCCCTCATTGGTCCTCGCAGCAACACCATGCGAGATCGCATTTCCACCAGCGACGACCTGGTAGAGGAAGAGGAGGCTCTAGGCAAACCTCCCCTGCAGCTAAACAGTGAGTTCTTGCTTCCCCCAACTCTGTTTCCCACTCCGGTGGGAGGAAGTATATGTTTTCATTTGGAAGAGTGGATAAAAATAATGCAGGACGACTGGGTGCTCAATATTGTGCGGAATGGGTAGTCAATCAGATTCAAGTCTCCGCCACCATCTGTACCTCCTTGGAAAATCTCAATCAGTTGGATAGATCTGCTGCGAGAGGAGGTCTGCATACTGCTACAAAAACATGCCATTGAGAAGGTTCCCTGGCACAAACATCGACAGGGAATCTATTCCCTCTACTTCTTGTTCCCAAAGAAAGGTCCAAACAAGGAGTTCAGGCCCATACTAGATCTCAGGCTCTTAAACAAATACGTTCTCCGAGAGAGATTCAGGATGTTGGCCTTACACCAAATCATTCCACACATCCACCAAGGGGACTGGATGTGCTCTATAGACCTTCAGGATGTGTACTTTCACATCCCAATTTCTCCGAAGCACTGGAAGTTTCTTCGATTCAGGATAGAATCAGATAACTTCCAGTTCAAGGTCCTGCCTTTCGGACTCAAGTCTGCTCCTCACACCTTTTCAGAATGCATGGTGGTGGTGGCTGCCTTCCTGAGAAAACAAAAAATCTTCGTCTATCCTTACCTAGACGACTGGTTACTCAAGAGTGCCTCTCCCAGTCTCTTGCAGGATCACCTGAATTACTGCATCCAAATCTTAAATCGATTGGGACTGTGTGTAAACTTTACAAAATATCTATCCTCAACCCTACTCAGAGGATTCACTACTTGGGCGCTACGCTAGACGCAGCAAACGCAAAAGGGTTTCCTTCGGAGGAGAGACTATTATCAATACTCCACAAGGGTCGCAGTCTCCTGAGAACACCTCATCCAACGGCCAGGCAGGTGACCTCTCTGCTAGGCTCGATGCCGTCATGCATATTCATTGTTCCGAATGCCAGGTTACACATGAGACCCTTACAACAAGCTCTAGAGGACCAGTGGTCTCAAGTGTCAAACTGCTGGGAGGACACCATAACTCTTCCTCACGGAGTTCAAATCTCAATAAAATGGTGGATGCAACGGTCTCATCTTCTGAAAGGTGTTCCTTTCCACCAGGACATTCCCAAACAGAGAAAACCTACCATATCAACATGCTAGAACTCTGAGCTGTGCATCTGGCTCTCAAAGCATTCTTCCCCTCCATAGAGTCACGCTCCCTGTTGGTTCAGACGGACAACACCACAACAATGTACTACCTGAACAAAGCGGGAAGGACCAGATCCAGAACCCTGTCTCTGGAGGCTCAAGCAATATGGAAATGACTACTGGCGAGAAACATGTCAATATCTGCAGTTCACCTTCCAGGCACCCTCAATGCACAGGCAGACGACCTAAGCCGACACTTCGCGGAAACGCACGATTGGGTGCTAAAAGACAAAATAGCACAAGACCTCTTTCAGAGATGGGGTTCTCCAGACATCGATTTATTCGCAGACGCGGCAAACACAAAATGCCGCGCCTTCGCATCCAGGTACCCTCAACGAGGCTCCAGGGGGAATGCTCTGTTGATCAACTGGTCAGAGAAATTACTCTACGCCTTTTCACCAGTCCCTCATACCACTGGTGATCAGCAAGCTCTACAAATCCAGGACAGAGATGATCCTGATTGCACCAGAGTTGCCTCGCCAGTGGTGGTACACAGACCTGTTACACCTCTCCAAGACACCACAGAGGAGGTTGCCATGCCTTCCGGATCTACTAACCAAGTTGGGGGGAAGGTTTTTCACCCCAACATCCCTTCGCTGAGATTGACAACATGGTGCCTGAGTTCTTACAATATGGTCACCTAGGCCTCTCGCAGGACTGTATGCTGATATTAAAGGAAGCGAGAAGGCATTCGACGAGAAAGTCGTATGCTTTCAAATGGAAGCGTTTTTATCTATGGTGTACAGCTAATGGACATGACCCCATCAGGGGTCAAGAACAGGTTATTTTGCCATATCTTCTATACTTAGCTAAAGCAGGCTTAAAGTTTTCCTCTATCAGAGTACATCTGGCAACAATTACAGCCTATAGAAAGTCTCCTACTCGG
Organism: Calotriton arnoldi; assembly: GCA_963921515.1. Lineage (NCBI taxonomy): Eukaryota > Metazoa > Chordata > Amphibia > Caudata > Salamandridae > Calotriton > Calotriton arnoldi. Next base: position 215,512 of record CAWUFW010011755.1, read on the forward strand.
GCTTCTTTCTTTCAAATGCCAGTTGTTAAAGACTTCCTGGAAGGGCTAAAAAAGGTGTACCATCCAATTCGGTTACCTTCTCCTGCCTGGGAACTTAATGTGGTCCTTTCTAAATTAATGGGTCCCCCTTTTGAACCCATTCACAAAGCTTCTCTACAGCATCTCTCTTGGAAGGCCGCTTTTTTTAGTGGCTATTACCTCTGCTCGCAGGGTAAGCGAGATTCAGGCCTTATGTTCCGCAGAGCCTTATCTCGTTTTCCATGCGAATCGAGTGGTTATGAGGACTCACCCGAGTTGCTTACCTAAAGTGATCTCAGATTTTCATATTAATCAATCGATCACTCTTCCTACATTCTTCCCAAATCCTACCACGCCTCCTGAGAGGGCATTGCATTCACTTGATCTGAAAAGTGTGTTAAAATTCTATCTAGATAGAACGAAGGGCATACGTAAGTAGGACCGTCTATTCGTTAATTATGGTCCAATGCACACTGGTTTTCCTTCTTCTAAAAGATCCATCGCGAGGTGGATAGTATCTTGCATCACATTAGCCTACCAGCTAGCTCACAAACAGCTCCCTGGCAAGCCAAGGGCTCATTCTACAAGGGGTAAAGCCGCTACTACGGCTATGCTTAAAAATGTACCTATTCAAGAGATATGTAAAGCAGCTTTGTGGCGGTCGGTCCACACCTTTGCCCGCCATTACTGCTTAGATTCTGATACTCAAGTGGATGCTCGGTTTGGGCAAGCATCCTTCAGAAATTTATTTGGATGATTGTTCTGTTCAATATTTGCCATGCAGGTATTCATCCGCAGGGTTCAGGGATGGGCTTGCGACTCTATTCAGTGCTTATGACAATTGATGAGTATTCCCTGGAAGAGAAGGATAAGTTACTTACCTGTAATCCTAGTTCTCTTCCAGGGGTATACTCATCAAAGTCATAAGCAACCCTCCCTCCTCCCCGGACGAATACCATGCTTATTACAGAATATAATTTCACAATGTAATACTCAGTCAAAAAGACCTGACCTAACTGTCTCACCTGTGGGGCATGATAGAGCCTGGAGGTCTTAAAGGCACGGCACCAGTTTTTTCTTTGAATGTTCTATATGCAACCTTCTAGGCTAATCTGCCTTCTATCACCTTGCCTTTTTCCCTGAAAATAAAGGCTGTGTTTTTTCCAAACAAGTTGAGTACATTTTCTCTGTATCTTGGAAATGTTGGTTATATGATTTTTTCTCAAGTGAAAAACACAATGCATTATTGGCATATTTGAGCCTAGTTTTGAATTTGGGGCTGCATATGTATATACATGTGTGTATATTCTAGATATATGCATATTATATATTTATATATCCTATATATATATGGTTATATATGTATATTAATGCTCCGGGTTTCCCGCACGTGGGCGGGACTATTCAGTGCTTATGACTTTGATGAGTATACCCCTGGAAGAGAACTAGGATTACAGGTAAGTAACTTATCCATATTGCACACACTGTTAACATTACCATACAAGATATTAGTTTTCTAGGCCCGACTCACTTTCAATGATGATATAGTCAGCCCTGACCTGACTTGTATGCTACATGAATGTATTACCAGGAAAGCCCTGCCACACACGACTGTTCGTTGTGGCCACAAAAACCCTGTTTCGCATTCTGCTATTTAATAGGTCGCCATCTTGAGAGACTTCACATAGCAAGTAACATAAGCTTTACGTTGGAGCCAATGAAGTGAATGGTGTAATATTGTTAAACTTAAGAGTTTTTCCTCACAGTCTTTTGTATCGGGTGCATGGACTCAACTGAGGTCTCAAACTACAGATTGACCCACATCCCTTTCCCATAAGGTCTGGTAATTCTTGTTCTTCTGCAGTATTGCCTGTTTAATAGATTCAAAGTTTAAATAATTCCCATAGTCACTCTGGGAGTCCTAAGATTACATACTCCAGTAAAAAATAGCAGTATTAACATGTAACTTCATCAACACACCTGTAGTTGCTAAATATCTATCCTAAGCAACTAGATTTTTTTATGCTTTTTTTAAATGTTATACTGGTTACACGTTTGCCTTAAGTTTTACCTAGATTTACTATATTTAAATTCCACATATATACGAAAAAAATAAACATTGTGTGTAAGATATTTTAAAAGTGTTGCTTTTCTTGAAAAGGCGTCTGTTCTCTGCTTTTAGTAATATTCTTCATAAATATATGTATTACAGTGTTGGTGATCGCAACACTGTTATGGCTAGGCCATGGTTTACATTGAAGGGTTAAGGCTAGCACTCCAAGGCTTAGACTCTGGTAGGTGGTGTGGGAGTTAGTCACTCAATATAGTATCACTCAATGAAGGAATGCCAGTTATTAAAAGAGGAAGTATGTTATTGCAACATCTTCTCAGTATTGCATTGAAATATGGTCAAGGAAACCAGGTCTACTAATGTAATTCTTCAGGTAGGGCAAAGTGGGAAAAAATTAATAGATGAAGGCTCTCCGCTTTCTGTTTCTGGGAACTGTAGGCCAACCCTTAATGCATGTGTCGTAAGGCTAATGTCTGCAGCCTCTGGTTGGCTCAGGGGAAGCTGTTTCACAAGATTTAGTTGGGGAACTGAGAGTTCGTCTCGGGAGTCTGTCCTCCAGGGTCCCTTGGGTCTAGAGTGGAGTCAAGGTTACAGGGTGCATGGACCAACATTAGCCCAGTTGGCCTGCACCGACAAACACAGATAGCGATTTGTTGTTTCCATGTGCTGTTGCATGTTTCTTGCACATATTTCAGTTCTCATCTGCAACCACAGGATGCAGTCGCAATTCTTAGCACAGCGCATTTCTAGCAGGGTGCCCAGGGAGAGTCGTTTCAGTCATGCTAGGATTTGCTCCTGCAGGGTCCACCAGCCACCTCTCCAATCACTCCCATGCCAAGGAGGGGACCAAGAAACATCCCGAACATGCAGGTAATCTCGATATGCACTGCAGCGGTAGGGAGCTCACCACCTCTGTGCAGCGCCTGTCATGTTCTTAGTGTGAGCTGGCAATTTCTTTAATGGATCAGTCACTCTTCTTCACTCTTCTGGTCTGCTTCTCTGTCAAGCAGCTACATCTGAGCTTCTTCCTTCTGCTAAACGGCTCCTGCAGTGATGCCTTCAGCACCTCTCCCTTGGCAGGGCAGGCAAACGTCTTTAACAAAGGAGTCTCATCTTCTTTCAGTAGACAGGTGCAGACTTCTTCAGATGTCCCTTCAGCTGTGGCAGGCTAGATGCAAGAACACCAGCCGTGGATCTCGAACGTTTCTTCAACACCTGCTGATTGTCACCCACAGCAGTCGGTGAAGATTCCTGGAACACTGATTGACAGTTTCAGTCCTTATGTTCCTTCAGACCTGGTTTGTGTATTATGCAGATGCTGTTCAGGAACCAGTACAAGGCTGTTCCCTTGTTTTTTTTCCCCCTACTTCTAGAGTAGAGTAGACCCTCTTGTCTCCCTGTGATGAAAGTAACAGGAAGTCCTGATGGGAGTCTCCACTGGGAGAAACGCACAATATGAACTCCAAGAGGTGAGAAGCATTGAAACCTGACACTCATCAGCCTTTTGAGAGCAACACCTTTGTGGCAATGAAGGGGGCAGGCAGGATAAAAGCTAAGCCTACATTTCAGAGGGAACCGGCTATCTGTAGACTCCCACCACACCAAAGCCTCAGCAATGATAGCACTACACAGTGCTAGTATGGCAGGCAGCCTCTAACCACTGTCTTGTGCAATATCTTTGCAATGGCAGTGCAAGATAGATTCAACTGACTAACAGTGATACAGTGCGTACTCTCCATTGGCACATACTACCATTGACCCATACAACATCCATAAGCTATTCAGGCACAATGAATATCGCAAGGGACCCAGCCACATAAGACTTGAGAAGAACTTGACAGAGGCAAGGCCGGTTGGCCACTCATCGAGCGCAGACAAAAAAGGGAAAAAGCCTACTCTGTGACCACCATTAAGAACATAAATTGCCAAGCTTATGTCTGCCGACAAGAGTATAGTAGTCCCTCTTGATAAGGAAGCCACGTGTGGTTGGCCCCTCTAGACTCTTCTACCAATGGCAGACCTTATCATGGATGCAGATTGGGTGTGCGTACTGAGGCTAAAAGAGTCAAAAACACGGTGGTAACTTGGGCAGAGTTTACAGAGACTATGATAGTGATTCTTATGGTTAGGTCAGAGTTTCCAATTATAAAGCATTTTTGTTTTCTTAGTAACTTTGACAACGTTCCAATCCGCAGGAAAACTTCCGAAAAAAAAGTTAATCTGATTAGGGTTTGGCCATCACATTTTGTGCAAATCTATTAAAGGGGCATGGTGGAGCAGACAAAAAAGGGGGTGTCAAAAAAAGGACGGTTCCCTTTTTAACAACGATAGAAACATTTGCTCTCTGCTACATAAAAACGCTTGACAGAAGTATGCCAAACTTAATAAGAAAGAAGAACTTTACTCAAAGAAGGGCCTGCACACGGTTTGGTGAGAATAAGTTTAGTCGTTTTCGAAAAAATTAGCATTTACAGGACTATTTGGGGTGGGCTTGAAAGGGTTAAAAAGTAGATATGTGGACTATTAGTCCTCTGAAGGATCATACGCAGACTAAGTTTAAGACTAAGTTGGGGAGAGGAGTTGGCCTAACGGCAAGGACGGTCAACCTCGAATCTGGGGAACCGGGTTCGAGTCTCGGCAATGACGCTGAACATCCTGTGATTCTGGGCAAATCACTTAATCTCCCCGTGCCTAACAAAAACAAGCATTGGCATAGCCAATAGGTCTCGCCTTTGGGACCTTATAAGTGTTTAGCCATGCAACAGTTGATGTTGTTGCACCAAGGATATTGTGCTGCATAACTAAATACTTATAAGGTCCCAAAAGCGAGACCTATTGGCTAGGCCAATGCTTGTAGTTAACACTGGGATGAGATGGACTCTTGGCCTGTGGCGGTTTTCCACGTCTGGTAGAAACGTGCTGGGTCTCAATCAACACAACAATTCCTACATCATCTGTCATCGCGGTTACATCAAAGCTCGGCGAGCAGCAGTGACTATAAAAAATAGCCAGTAAGGTGTGCACGAATGCAGTGCCATGGATTCAGAGATCAAACTGACGACGCTATACTCCTGCCAAACCTTTGCCCTTTGATTGGGGCCGATTATTTTATTGTGAATTAAAGGGTTGTCTACAAGCATCACGATCGAGGCATCAACCAACATGTAAAAAGCTAGACCGGATCTGACGGCACGTTATGGCGGTTTTCCTCTGCGTGAGAGTTGGCAATGAGGGAATATTATTTGCTGCGCGTATTTTCTGAAATACGTAGGGCAATGTCGACCAAAGAGCGGCTCATGTTCGATGTTCCGTTTCTGTTTTGGGCCTTCTGTGGGGAGGGGAGGGGGGTCAGTATCCGCTTCAATCCGCCGCCAAGGCTCTTTAAGAGGGCAGAGGAGCATAGAGTGATGTCCGGCTCTCAGCAAGGGGAATGTTTTCCATGGGCGCAGTAACCCGACCCTGCTGGGAAGCCCTGGCGAACGAGCTCTCTGACTGGGGGCGTGCTGTGCGTCAGTCGCGGCCTGACAAGAGTACACAGGAAACTTCTGAGAACAGTGCTGTTGGTAAACAATTTTCATGGATGACCGGTGACGTCAGTGCAAGCCTTTCATCACTCGCGCTCACACTTAGAACACTGGCGCAGTAAACTTGTACAATAAAACCACCAGTGCTTATACCACGCGGTGCTTGAGGTGCGGGACGTCAGAGTGAAAAAAAAGTCCCAGAAACCAGCACAAAACCAGCGCGGCCGCGAAAGTGAAAGCGACCGCGCTATATTAAATTAGTAACCTGATCCACGACCAGCAGCCAGCCTGCGCGCCGCTGCTCGCTCCCGAGACCCAAACGCCATGGGAGTGAACGTTTAGAGGAAAGGCGGAACATGCACCCGTCTTTGGCCATTTGCGTGCTTTCATTATTGAAAGCCACACACAAAGGCCAATAGAATGTGTGGGAGGAGTCCGACCCACACGGAGAAGTCTCTGGGAAGTTTGGAGTGCTTACAAGAAGCCTCCCCATAGAGCAGCGCATGCGCGCTGCGCTAGGCTCGACCTAAAAAATGAATGTGTCCTCATGTAACGCAACTGGTGCTCGTGTAAAGCGCTCTGATACCAGATACCTTCGGGTCAAGTTTGCGCTATATAAAACTCCGTAAAAAAAAATCAACAAAAAAAAATCAAATCTATTTAGGTGAGGGTGCTTTACCTCCTCCCATCCATTTCTGGTCCTCGTACCCAAAGCCAGGTCCGAGGTTACAATTGCTTGGCTTGGTTGGCTGCAACAGTTTAAAATCTTTTGCGGCTGCCATTACAGAATATGGGGATGTAGTCTGGAGTTTGAGAAAACGAAAGGAGGGTAATGGGATAAGGGGGTAGCATCCTCTGAACAGCCCCCCTTGGCTCGGTAAGTGCAGGGGCTAAAGAGACCCCACCCTTAAATAAAATATAAAAAATAAAAGCAAATTTTATTGCTGGGCTTGCTAACCACAGCTCAGTTCCAACACATTTTATTCCTTTTTGGTCTGTTCACACACAGCCTTGTGAGCTACGCTGACCCTCTTGTGAAAGAAAACACATGCACTTCTATGGAGTGCTCTAAGAAAAAGATACAAATTTGTGAGCTGTGTAGTTCTACAAGTCATCCTGTCAAAAAGATGACAAATAAGCTTAGCTCCAGGGGATGTGCAAACACTAGAAGTGGAATTGAATGCGAAGCATGCAGATTAGGTTGACAAGAAAGTCAACCAATGACTAGCAGTAGGCTGATCCAAAGCCCATTTTAGGTTTTGGTATTGTACACAGTAGGTACAAAGCTGTCTGTAGGCAAGACCTAAAAGGATGGCCAGCATCCATTTGATATCCCCAAGGCCATGCACAGTAGGGCTTGGCTGCTTGTTGTGAATTTTGCCAACCACCCCTGCATTGCCGAAGCATTCCCATCTACATAGTTAAAGGCCTTATATGGTGGGGCTAGAGTATACTTTCATAGAAATCGTATCTAGTTTATGATATAAAAAAAACTGAAATTCACTGAAAAAACAATGTTAAAGTACAGTTGTGGTTACAAATTAAAACCGTTTCCCCCCACACTCCTGAAATTTGACATTATGGTTGGCATCGCAATAAGTAACTCGCACAAGTCATGCAAACCGTAACTTGCACACCAAATACAATGCTTATTACCTCACAATATTTGTACCAATAAGTAACAACACCTAAAAGCAAAACGACTAATAAATACTACTACATTCATAGTGTTAAGAGAAATAGGTTATATAATCTAATTTATAAAATAATTTTTGGCTTTTGTAATTGCATCAGGCACTTCAAGGATAAAGTCAAGAGAATTGCATTTGATGTGCAAGTTCTAGAGCGGAATAGTGTTTTCTCAAGTTAGTTAATATGTACTGTGAAAATAACACACAATTTGGCCTTTGCGTTGTATTAATGAATCAATGTATGTTTATTAGTGCGCTTTTTGTAAATAATAAAATAAAATTTTATTGGGCCATGTTTAATGGCATTTCACTGGGATGGAATATATATATATATATATATATCTATGGTATTAAATTTCCTTTTGCCAGAATCAAGAACCGGATATCACTTGCAATGATAAGAGTGAAGAAGGCAACAGAGATGAAACCTATTATGTGGATTTGCTTAAAATGAAGCTTGAGTCCTCGAAGTAAGTAAACACAAAAGTTTGTGCCTTGATTCTCATGTTAATTTGTTTGCATCATATGTATTCTGTAGGGATTTTAAAGTGCTTTTAGGCTTTATGCAGATGATGATTATGCATCTTGTGGTATCTTATCACTTCTTTTGAACATTCACTGTTCTGTTTTAGATTTCAGTTTCTTTCTTAACCAAGAGAATGTGTAACCCTTATTTTTGCAGTGTTGGACCTGGAACGCTCCAATTTTGTGCAATCTGAGACCTCAATTTCCTGCATTCCATTGAGAAAACGCAAGTCTTCCCAATTGGGTTTTTGTCATTGACATCACCGTGCTGATTCAGCCTTTGTAGGCATTTATTTAGTTATATATTTATTAACATTTGTATTTAGTCAGACGTTTTATGAAGCACTATGTCGTCTAAGCCACTTTAGAGCGCTAGATGAAATGAAATAGAAAGTTTGATTGAGCTGAGCTGAATATAAAAGGTTCAATAGAGTCCAGATGGATTCAAAAGTTGGTCCTTGATTTGTCTGTCTTAGTTTATTCTCATATTGTGGTTGGATGTTTATTTGAATGCTAGTCTGAAAATTTGGGTTTTCAGGAGTCCCCTGTGTTTACATTTTTTATTTGGATCAGAGGACTTAGGAGTATTACTTAGTTTTGGACTGCTTATCTTGAAGTGTTATTAGATTTTTAAAGAGGCAGGGTATGTGTTTCTGACTAGAGCACTGCAGCAAGTTAGTTTCTGGAGTAGCAAGGATCTTTGCTCCCGGATGCTTTACGTACAAAACCAAAGTATTTTCAATTTGATCTTTGATTCCAACAGAAACCATAATGCTTTCAGGTTTTGCCCAAAGATTTCATTTCTGTATAGATGGAGGCATATTTTATCTGCCTGGGTTTGCATTCTATGAAGAGAGGGAATGAGTTTTGGGAAGGCAAGTGTATTTGTTTTGCATTACTCCAGAAGTGCCATAACCAATGGACAAAGGTTAGATTGGAGAAGCAGGAACACTTTTGTGAAGGAGACAAGGTTGCAAGTTAGGTCCTGTGACAACTGAAGTAAATTGTGGGGTGAAATTGAGGTTGAAAAATGATGCCAAAATCCTCTACCTTATGTGAGGGAGAAGCAGGACCAAAGTCCATAGGTCAGTTGGAAGTGAGTGACACTGGCTCAGCCTCTAGTATGAAGACAGGCAGAGGAAACTATCCTTCATCCAAAATTTTATTTGATGGAGAGACACTGCTATGCTTACTTTCTTCTCTGTGTCGTATTTCCGTCGGGTATGTATCTGGATATCATCCCCATAAACATACTTCCAATTTCTTCTGCACTTTGCTGCCCTTTACTTCAGATTATCTCAGTAACATTTTCGATATAAGTTCCACCCATGTGACTGACATCATTTCCTTTTTTGCCACTCCTTCAGACGTGAGTCTAGAGCTTTTCCTTCGTCTTTTGTCCTAGCTTTATTCCAAGATTATCCAGTGTGCAGACAACAGGGTTTGAACTGTGTAGGGCAATGGCGCAAGCATATGTAATTGACAGACCCTCACCAAGTCTTTTTGTAGTGCCTGGGGTCAGACCATGACTCCTGGCTTGTGATGACTGTGCACAGATGTACTCATAGCCATAGGGGATCATGAGGCCAAACTTTACATTGCTAAAAGCAAGACAACTCCACGCAGTGACGGTCGAAGTTAAAAGGAAGGCCCCGTTACCGGTACCAAAGTTGTTCCTGTGGCAGATCAGAATTGCATTCAAAGTCTTCTGATAAGAACAAGAGGATGAAACTGGAATTGGCCCCATCCTGATACTCTCGGACTCCAGAAAGGGTGCGAGGACGTCGGTGTTCCTCTCGATCTTCATTGGAGCTGATTTAGATTTTGGTCCAGCAAGTAGAGTCCTTCAGAAAGACTGTGCTGCATATTTTGGCACTTTGGGCATCAAGTATACACAAGGGCCTCCAGTAGGACTCTCACCAATGGGTCTGCCTGCTGTGCCGTCTGAGCCTCTTGGACCCGCATTTTGTATGGCTCTGGTTCCATCCCATACGCCGGTTCCTTTCACGTAGAAGCTGATGCAGTCAACAACGGAAGGAGGATGTGCAGCCTATAATGCTATCCAATGCCAAGCAGAATCCACCACGACTGAGATCACACCCGGATTAACCTGCATGCAGGCTTTTGGCAACCCTTCGGGTTCAGATACTTTGCCCTTGGGCACTTTGTGGAAACAATTTCAGGTCTGCCAGTCAACAGACAGGATGGGCATTGCTGAACTCAAAATCCAAAGTCAGAGAGTCAATCAGATTCTATATAGCGCTTCTAATCTCCCGATAGGTTATCCAGGCGCTTGCAGGTCCCAGAAGGCTAATTCACACACCCAGGTCTTGAGGGCCCTTCAGAATTTTGGAAGTGATGTGATGGTCCGGGACTGCATGGGGAGGCTGCCAGGTCTTTGCTGCGATGTATGAGAAGGAGCTTCCTCCACTTCTGCTTTGTGGATGCATCAGGTGATAGGCAAGCCGAGCATAATCTGCTCAACGATTGGTGAAAGTTCAGGCAGTGGTTAATGTAGGCTGGTCCTTGGTTGTGTAGAGCCTTGTGTGCGAGTGTTAGAAGCTTGAATTGGCATCTCTTCTGTACGGGGAGCCATTGGAGTTGCCTGAGGTAGGGTGTGATGTAGGTTCGTTGGGGGGGGGATCAAGGACGAGTCTGGCTGCAGCTATGATTTTAAAGTCTCTGTTGGAGGTGTGCAGTAATTCCTACGTAGAGAACGTTGCCATACCCTAGTCGGCTGGTGACGAGGGCCTGTGTCACGGTGCTTCTCGTGTGCAGGGGTAGCAACTTGACAGTCTTCCGTAGCATGCGCAGAGTAAGGGAGCAGGCAGAGGAGACTGCATTGATCTGTGATTTCATGGTGAGCGTCTTATCAGTGATGATCCTGAGGTTTCTGGCATGGTCGGCGGGTATGGGTGCGTGTCCCAGGTCTGAGGGCCACCAGGAGTCGTTCCAGAGGTTGCTGTTGTTGCCGATGATCAGTACTTCCGTCATGTCCGTGTTTAGCTTCAGGCAGTTGTTATTCATCCAGCCGGCAACGCTTGTCATGCATCTGTGGAAGTTGGTTCTGGTGGTGATAGGGTCATCAGTGAGGGAGATGATGAGTTGGTTGCTGTCTACGTAGGATATTATGTTGAGACCGTGAAATCTGACGATGCTTGCCACTGGGGTCATGTATGCGTTGAAGAGCTTAGGGCTGAGCCCTGGGGGATGATCTCCTTGGGTTTGAAGGTGACGGGCGGTAGGCGGACCCTGTGTCCTTCCTGTGAGGAAGGAGGTGATCCATCTGAGTGTGTCCTCTTGAATGCTGATTCATCAACGTGTGGTGGGATATGGGGTAAAGGCTGCCAAGAGGTTGAGGAGGATCAAAGCTGCTGTTTCTCCTCGGTCGAGGAGGGTTCGTACGTTGTCGTTGGCTGTGATCAGGGCGGTCTCTGTCCTGTGATTCCTGCGGAAGCCGGATTGGGAGGCATAGAGTAGCTGGTTCTCCTCCAGGTGTGTCGTGAGTTGCCGGATGATAGTCTTTTCCAGTACCTGAGCTGGGTAGGGAAGCAAGGGCATTGGCCAGTAGTTTTTGAGTTTGCTGTGGTCAGTGAGTTTGGTGGTACAGGCATCACGATCAAAATGAATCCCAATGCATTCCCTACCACTCCACCTGATTGCAAATCCAAATGTGTAGAGAGGCTAGGTATACTGATTTTTTTTTTCTTCTTCTTCTTTCAGCCTGGCCATCAGATCTGTGAATGGCAGTTGTCTTCTGTGCTGCTATTCTTATGACCTTTGAGATTCCGTGCCACAGGGTTTACTGACTGTTTCGGACGACCTTCGGGCATCCCTTACCCAGGTTATTCAGGATGGTTGCGATGCAGACAAATTTGTCATTCGTTCTGGAATGGACATGACTGAATGCTTAGGGCGAGCAATGTGGCCCTTAGGCACCATGCCTTGATTAGGTCTATGGGCTTCTCTGGAGATGTCCAGGCATCTATTATGGACATGCCATTTGACAAATCTTGCCTTTTTCGGTGAAAAAGCAGACTCCGCATTAGAACATTTCAAGTAGAGCAGAGCCACAGCTTGTTTCTTGTTCCTTCTTGCTCCCACAAGACAATTTCACCCTCTCTGTGGCTAAGGCAGAGGTTTACATTTCATCAGTGCCAGACTTCTCCGCCCCTTTTCGTGGCCAGCGTCTTGGTTCTCAGAGACTGCGATGTTACAGGGATAACATGCATCTCAGTCCCCTCCTCTGCCCCTATGGTAGCTGCATCCACAAAACCCCTTTAATGTGTCCTTGCTGGCACACAGCCAGCCTGTCCGAGGCAGGATCTGATATTTCCTCCAAGGGTTGCAAGCCCATCACTTCAGACAAGTGGGTCCTCAAAAATGTCCGCTTCACTTTCTACCACCATCAGGGCAGCTGGTAGAGTACCATCTATGTGTTTGCAGCAGCAACTGGCCAAAGGGGTCGTAAAGAGGGTTCGAGCCTTAGATGTTATTCCTGCTGCTTCCTTGTGCCCGAAGAAGTATGGAGGTCTTCATCCTATTTGAGATTCCTTCCTGCGTTAGGGCAAATTCAAAATGCGTACACTTGCCCAGGTCCTGTCTGCCATAGACCCTGGAAACTGGATACTGGCATTGGACCTGCAGGATGCTCATTTTTTTATTCTCGTCTGTCCTGCAAGCCCACTGGCGGTATCTGCGGCTCACTGAGGGCCAGGAGAGTTTTCAGTTTGCACTGCTCCCTTTCGGGTTACTCCGTGCCCCTCAGGTGCTCACAAATGTGGTGGTTGTAGTCGCAGCAAACCTTCGGAGGTCGGGGTACCAATCTTTACCCTACCTCCATGACTAGCTGCTGAAGGCTGGCTCGCCTCAGGCTATCATCAGCCACCTCCATTCAACGGCGAATCTCCCAACATAGTTGGGGGGCGGGGGGGGGAGGGAGTACACTATAAACATGCCAAATTCACACCTGAGTCCTTAACAGGCACAGCCTTTCATCAGAGCTATTCTGGATGCAGTATGATTTCGGGCCTTTCCCGTGAATAGACCAACCAGGATATTCGGGCTATGGTCATGAGGTTTCAACCTCTGTCCTGGATCTGTGTGGATTACTGACCCTCTTGTGGTTGGTTGCTTGCCTCCTGCATCCAGCTGGCCACACATCCCAGATGGCAAATGCGGGTTTGCAGTTGAACTTCAAATCCAAATGGGCACAATGTCAGGGTTAACTGATGTGCAGTGGTGGCTACTGAACCATGATTGGGTCAGTGGTAGGCCCTCACCTTACCCCACCCCGGACTGGCAGTGGTCGCAGATGCATCACTACTGGGTTGGGGAGGCCGTCGGGGACAGGCAGAGATCAGAGGCCTCTGGTGTCCGTTGGAACTTCGGCTCCTCGTTAGTTTGTTGTAGTTGTGGGCGATTCATTTAGCATTGAAGGCCTTCCTGACCACTATCAGGAAGGCTGGTGCAGATGCTCACAGAAAACACCACTGCTATGCGGCACTGCAACAAGCGGTGTGGGGTCTTGGGTCTTGTGTCAGGAGGCGCTGTAGGAAGGTGGAATCTGACTGCATGGTTACCCCCACTTTTTTCCTGGTGTTTTGCTGGTTTTCGACTTAGACTGGGGTCCTGAATAGCAGGATCCCAGTCAGACTATCTGCTTTCTCCCTAAATCGGTTGTTCATGTACTTTAGGTACACTCCAGATTGGATTCTGGGGTACCCTTATAAGTCCCTAGTATATGGTATACTATGTACCCAGGGCATAGGTACCCCAGAGGCCTCTCAGGGGCTGCAGCATGTATTATGCCACCCCTGAGAGACAATTTAAAATGACACAACAGGTCTGCTACAGCTTCCTGTGTAAGGTGGTGCATGCACCCCTTACTTAGATATAGGTTCACTATATCTATCCTAATCACTGCACATATAAGCCTATCAGTCACCCCTATGGCAGGCCTTATCAATCTTGAAGGCAGGGTGCTGGGTTTTATGTGAGAGGGTGCCCAGGCATGAGCAGAGCCCCTATGCAGCCTTCGGAACCTATTCTCCGGGGTTGTTTGTGATGCAGCCAACCATATATACTTAAGTGCATTATAACCTTGCGGTAAATGCTAACTTTAAAATGGCTGCATGGAAACATGTTGTGTTTGGTGTCAAACACCTTGGAATAATACCTCCACACCAGTAACTGGTGTGGGAGGTATGATTCCACCCTCATAGAGGGAGAAATATGACAACACTGGTACACCCGGTACCAGCTTCACAGAACCCTGGCATCACAAAATGGATGCTGCCAGCCACAGACACAAGTCTGCCCTCCTGCTGCTGGACGAAACTCCGGCAGGGGAAGGCTTGACAATAGGTTTCCTGTCACAGGAAGGTGTGACCACCTCCCAGACAGGCTTTAGTGTATTGGGGCTGGGTGGGTGCACTCTGAGTGCTTTGATCTCTGCACTGGGGGCACATTTGGTGTCCCTGTGCATAGTCCAGTTCAAACCGGTTGCAGGAGCCATTTGCTCCTGCTCTGGCGTGAAACTGGACAAAGGACATGGGTGTAGCCACCCCTCTGTCCTGACCCTCCCATAGGTGGGTCCCCAGAGTTTGTCCCACCCCTTCCTTGGGTATAAAGTAGGAACCCCTGACTACAGGACTTTAGATATTACCCGGACTAAACTCTGCTACAGAAACCAAGTATCCTTCGACGATCTACGCTTTGCTGGACGACTGAAAAATCTCCCTTGGAGTAAAGGAGTTACTCCCCTGCTGAGCAGGCACCTAAACGCATCTGACCGGTTTGCATCTACGAAGCTCCTGAAGGACTCCGAAGAATTCTGCAATACAGGAGGTGGGTTCCTGAGGTCGATCTGCGCTCTCAGCAATTCTGAGGCCCGTATCCCTCGTGGGGACCATGAAACCCATACCCCTGGGCACCGTGTACATTTGCAGCAGCATATGCTTTTCGGCGATCCCTGAAGCTGTGCTTTGGGCTACTTGTAGTCCTGACCCCGAGCAGTAATTCCACCGAAGATTTCCGGCCTACACTCCACGAGTGTTCCGTGGGCTGGTATTTAGTGATTCAGCTCGAGGTCCCTTCGCGATCCCTGGTCCGTTGGCCTGTGGGTCCCTGAGAAAGCAACTTTAACTTTGTGGGCTTCCCTGGTTGCTCCAGACGTGCCCTGACTCTCCATCGCTTGGGGAGTCCCCAGGACCTTGCTGGTCCTCACAGAAGCATCTTTCCTCTGTCCGCGTGGGTTGCAGTTGCCAAGGCTTGTTGGTGTTCAATCCGGACACTGACCCCCAGCACTCGACATCCTTCGTGGGACAGCTCGGATCCGGACTGTGGTCGTCGTCGACGTCTCCTGGTCCCCGTGGCTGCAGAGTCAAGCTTCACCTCTACGCACCTGAAGCACCCGACATCGGTGGGCATTCGATTGCTCCGCTCCTGGTCACGTGAAGTGACCCAGACTTTGTCTCCTCTGCTTTCAGGTTCTTCTCATCTCCGATCCAGGCTTGGATCACACCGGACACTTTTCTTCTCCACGGCAGAAGTACTTTCTCGCATCACGCCATTGAAAACGACGAGGGTTTCTGACACCACTTGACCCCTAAGTACCCGGCTCCTCTGGGATAGGTAACACGGGAACCTCGGTACTCTCAAGGGTGCTGGCCTTAGAACCTTCTATGTTTAGCTGGGTTTGCTTGAAGTCCTCTCCTAAGTGTCCTTAATCTTTAAAATTCCAACCGCGACTTTCCCATAGAGTTGTATGGAGGTCGCGTCTGTGTTCCCACACTGCACCCGTCCTCCGTGGGTCCCCTGTGTCACTACCTTGGGTGGTTCCTTGGGGTCCTAGCGATTCTACGTGCTCTAGGCACTGTGTCTAGTCAAGTCGTGGTTCTTATACCACTTTCTTAGTATATGGTTCGGTCTCGCCCTGGAGCCCGCTGTGTATTGTGCTATTTACTGTTGTTCTAGTGATTTAATATTGTGTGTCTTGTTCTCTAATCTCATAAAGAGGTTAGTAGAGAGTGTTTAGTAATAAATACATATATTTTATATACACCTGGTGTGGTTCTCCTTTCATTTGGTCATTCAGGAGGTTATATACTGGTAAAACAAGCTGCTTTACATTCCTTCGAGACTTGGCCTGAAGGCTGCTCTCAATAGCTACCACTAGGATAGCTTTCAATAAAGGTTGTCTTTAACCTAATCATCAATAAAGGTCGTTTGGACTGGTGCAAGGTGCCCACTTTAATTAGTGGACAGCATATACCAGGCCAACTTCTCACAGGCGCTGTACCTCAAAGTGGCTGGGCATCCAGGGAACCACCTGGTAGTATCTTTAAACATCAGCTGGGGACAACCTCAGTAGCCGATGACTAGCAAATCAGGAATGGAAGTTGCACCCAGAGGTGACGTAGGGTGTATAACAGCATTGGGGAAAACCCAATCTCTAGCTTTTCGCCATCGTTGAGAACACACGTCAGCACTTTAACATGTTGGAATTTCCAAAGCAGCTCTTTCTTAGATGCCTTCCGTCTAAGAGTCGAGCTTTGAACGCCTACTTGCCATTGCCTCTCCTGCCCCGAGCTCTGAAGATCAGGAGTGGCCAGGTCCAAGTCAGCCTAGTGGCACCGTATCGAGGCAGGAGTGTGTGGTACCCTAACTCCTGGGCATGAACATTTGTCCTCCGATCAAGCTGCTGCTTCGGGAGGATCTTCTTTTGCAGCAGCAGGGCAGGATGCTGCACCCGGACCAGAACAATCTGTATCTCTATGCTTTGAGATTGAGCGGCGGCAGTTGACCTCCTTCGACCTTGCTCCTGAGGTCTTTAGAGGAGTAAAGTAATTTGGAAATTAAGCTCTATAGATTTCAGCATCTGGTATTAATCACTTCAGTTGCAACTTCCCCAGTAAATGTGGTCACCTGCAATCCCAAATTTAATAACTGCCAGAGGTTTAGATCTGAATGAAAACGGCAGATAATTACATTTAAAGCTTGAAGCAATCTGGTGAAAAGATAACCGTAAGTCCGGTATTGCTAGATTTGTTCAAGCTCTACATATATATATAAATACACAGTCCGTGCAGGAAAAAAGTGTCACTGTTAGCAAAGAATTCCAACTGCCAAGAAAACCTTTAAAGACATTTTTAATATTGTTCAATAGCCCAGAGTTCCTATATAATAAGCTCACTCCCTCACAGTAAGTGGTCAATGAACTAGCCAATTTCTTCACCAGTAATGCGGTGCAAATTAGACAATTATAGCTAATCAGGAGGTGGCATCGGGCATGAGCTCTGCTGGTATAGCCCGCATAATGTCAGAAATGGCGAACTCCCTTTGTTTACTTCTATCTATATGGAGGACCGTGAAGTCCTGATTAGTCACAGTATACCACCCAGTTGAACCGTTGACATCTTCCCAGCTCACCTATTAAAAGAATTAGAAAAGTGGAATAATCGTATATTACACATATCATTAATCCGTCTGAGGATAGGCATGATTCCTGATTTGCTTAAGAAAGCACTAGGGTTAAAAGGAGAGGAACCAGATATCTTTCTGCCTACGTCTCTGTATCTGGTAAAGTTATTAAAAAGCTTGCAGCTTAACTCCAGTTCCATCTGTACAGTAATAAAATCTTGGACAAGGCAGATGCAGGATATCCTCCTGGCCTTTGCCTAGAGCTGATGTTGACCTCTGTGGCAGACAACTTAAGAATGATACTGAATAAAGACAACTCAGACGCAGTCATCTTACTATACCTGTTGGCCGCCTTTGATACTGTATACCATGCAGCATTCTGATCTAAAGAGGACTACAGTCCGGAGTATGTGGCTTAGCCTTGGATTGGCTTTCATCCTTTCTAGCTGATTAAACTCTAGTTATACAGCGAGGGTCCTTTAGCTCAGAGTAGAAAGTGTGGTACTGGGGAGTACGGCGGGGTTTCATTGTCCCCTTTCCTCTTTAACCTATATGTTAGACCATTGGCATTGGCAGCGCTAAAGAATGTATGCTGGTGGCACTGTTGGTTGTCCACATCTGAGCCAACCTGACAATGTTTGTTCTTGGTTTGGTGGGGGTGCTGGAGTCGATCAAAAGCAGGATGGGGAGAATTTTTTTTTTTTTTTTTTAAACTAGACCTGTTGAAATTTGAAACTCTGGGAACCCTCTTTGTGTCTGACTTTTTTTGGCCAGCACCCTCCCCCCAGTGCAAATAGTAAGAAATCACAGTAACTTGATGGTCACAAACCTGGATTTCAACTTGCGTATTGCCTTGGTAATAGCTGGTTTCTGTATCTGTTCCTTTCCCCAAAGAATCACTGTAGTTATTGTATTTGTCTAATTGCTCCTGGACTAATACTATTCATTTTAGCCTCCCGAACACCAGTATCTGTAGATTAAATTTCTCTCCAAAATGCCTCCTTCATTCTCATCTTCAATGTACAGCAACTTGAGAGTTTCTTTCTATAATAATCACCTTCATTTGTTACCAGTACAGAAAAAGACCATATTGAAGTCTAAGGGCTAGATGTACTAACATTCATTTTGCGAGTCGCAAATTGCATGCCTCATTAATATTCATGAGGCAGTCTCAATTTGCGACCCCATTGGGAATGGCTAGCACTCACAGTAATGTTGGCCTGCTGGTGGCAGCAGACCACCATGTCTGTGACTGCTTTTTTAATAAAGCAGTTTTTTTTTATTTTATTTTTTTAAATGCAGCCCGTTTTCCTTAAAGGAAAACGGGATGCATTTAAAAAAGAAAAATGAAACTTAAGGGCAGGCAGTGGTCCCTGGGACCACTGACCTCTCTTAAAGAATATTTTCGCACCCATTCACAAAGTAGACTGGGGACCCCTTCCCGTTTGCGAGTGGCTTACCACCCTTTTGAAAAGGGTGGTAAACTGCGAGTGTTTTGCGACCGCACAGACTCGCTATTAGGAAAGGATACCCTTGGCATGCCCCTTCCTAATAGCCAGTCCCAAACCATATTTTGCAAGTCGCTAATAGGTTAGTGACTCGCAAAATATGGTTTGTACATGGAGTTGACCAATTTTGCGGTCACAAATGGGCCGAATCCTGTTTGCGACCGCAAAAAACTGTCGTACATATGCCCCTAAGTCCAAAGGCAAGCCTGCCCGCGCCCCTCTGCGCCTGGACCGCCCCCACGCCACAGACCCTGGTTCTCGGACCATCCACCGATACGGCGCCAGCACTCTCCACGCTCTCAACACCGGACGCCACACTGCCTGCCTCCGGGCATCACCGATGGACACCCAAGGTCCTTTTTCCTGCCGAAACTGCAGCTGCACCTTCACCTGCCACCGCACACCAGCCTCACCCTCTGCACAACCATCAAAAACCAGTCCCAGCTGCCTCACCTGCATCCTGCTCAACACACAATCCCTCCACAAGCAATCCGTGGAGATCTGGGACCTGCTCGACTCCATCGACATTGCCTTCCTCACAGATGAACCCCACTTCCACCCCGGACATCGCCACCGCCATCCCGGACGGCTACAAGATCATCCACAAGCACAGCGTCAGCAAACCAGGGGGATGCACTGCCATTGCACACAAAAGCAGCCTTCACCTCACCACCCATGTGGACGACCTCTCTGCCAACATGGAGCACCCCACTTCCATGTCCAGACCAACCCGAGCACCACCCTCCGCGGCACCCTCATCTACAGACCCCCGGGACTCCGCCCACCCTTCAGCGATTCCATCACCGTCTTCATCACACCCCACGCTCTCGCTTCCACAGACTACATCCTTCTCGGTGACCTTAACTTTCACCTGGACAACTCCAACGACAAAACACCTCGTCCCTGCTGGAGAACCTCACCAAAGTCTGACTCAAACAACTGGTCAGCTCCCCAACCCACTCAACAGGCCACACGCTCGACCCCATCTTCTGTGCCAGTGACATCACCTTCAGCCACACCACCGAGCCTGAGTGGACCGACCACTGCTGCGTCCACTTAGCCTTCACCAAACCCACTGTACACCAACACGCCCACCCCTACCCTCGTAGAAGCTGGATCAAGGTCACCGAAGAACAGCTCACCAACGCCCTCAGCAAAACTCCTCAACCGACCTCCTCAGACGCCAACACCGTAGCACTTAACCTCCTCCGATGGGTCTCCGACTGCGCCGACACGTTGGCTCCCCTGAAGAAAGCCCCAAGCAATCTACACTCCAGGAAAGCCAGCTGGTTCTGTCCCGCCCTTTGAGTACAGACGCACCTGTAGACGACTCGAGAAGAGATGGTGGAACAGCAAGACCCAGTAAGATAACACAGCCTCCAAGTCTGCGGTCACCGCTCACCACCACCTCATCAGAACAATTAAGAAAGTGGCCCTACAAGAAAGGATCAACGTCAATGCATTCAACAGCAAAAAACTTTTCACCGTGGTCAATGAATTTGCCAGACCCAGCACAGAGACCACAGACATCCCCCTCTCCCAAGACCTCTGCAACAACTTCAGCACCTACTTACGCCGCAAGATTAGGGAGATATAAAATAGCTTTGACAGCCTTGATACCCAAGACCCTCCCACCCCACCCGCAATCACCGCACCCTATGATGCCGGACTCCAACAAACCCTTCTCGGCTGGACCTCCCTCACAGAGGGCGACACCCTCAAGATCATGAAGAGCATCCACTCCGGAGCACCCTCGGACCTCTGCCGCATCACATCTTCAACAGAGCAGGCATCACCATCACCCCCGAACTCTGCCGCACCATCAACTGCTCCATCGGCTCCGCCACCTTCCCGGAAGACTGGAAACACGCAGAGATCAATCCCCTGCTGACTTGGACTTCAAGAACTTCACACACATTTCGCTTTTCACCTTCCCAGACAAGGCCATCAACGCCAAACCTTCTGAGTTCATCGACGCAAACCACATCCTGGACCTCTACTAATCAGGCTTCCGAAGCAACCACAGCACCGAGACCGCCCTCCTCACTGCCACAGACAACATCCGCACGCTCCTCGACCGAGGCGAAACTGCAGCTCTTGTCCCCCTGGACATCTCGGCTGCCTTCGATATAGTCTCTCACCACACCCTAAGCACAAGATTCCATGATGCTGGCATCCACGACAAAGCCCTAGAATGGATCCGCTCCTTCCTCACAGGCCGAACACAGAGTCAGACTACCTCCATTCCTCTCGGAACCCACAGAGATAAGCTGCGGAGTGCCTCAGAGCTCCTCTCTGAGCCCCACGCTTTTCAACATCTACATGGCCCTGCTCGCAGCCATTGCCAGGAACCACGGACTCAACAGCGTCTTCTACGCCGACGACACCCAGCTGATTCTCTCCCTCCCCAACAAACCAACAGTTGCCTAGAACAACTTTCACGACTGGATGAAGGCTGTCGGCGCCTGGATGAAAACAGCTGCCTCAAGCTCAACTCGGTGAAGACCAAATTTCTCATCAAGGGCTCCACCACCTCTGCCTGGGATGACTCCTGGTGGCCTGCAGCACTTGGAACCTCCCCCACACCCACAGACCACATGCAGAACCTCAGCATCATCCTGTGAGCTGCCAGATCCACGCTGTCTCATCATCCTGATTCCACATGCTACGCTTGCTTCGAAAGATCTTCAAGTAGATGCCCACTGAGTCCAGAAAGACTGTCACCCACGAACTCGTCAGCAGCAGAATCGACTATGGCAACGCACTCTATGCCAGCATCACCCAGAAACTCCTCAAGAAACTGCAAAACGCCTCCGCCAGACTCATCCTCAACATCCCCCGCCTACAAAGCCCTACACGATGCGGGACCAGCGTACATCAATCACCGCCTCGCGTTTCACGTACCCACCAGAGACGTCCGCTCTGCCCAACTGGCCCTGGCTACCATCCCACGTATTCGCAAGACCACAGCCGGAGGAAGATCCTTCTCCTACCTTGCAGCGAAGACCTGGAACACCCTGCCTCTCCACCTCAGGCAATCACCGTCACTGCCTAAATTCAGGAAGGAACTCAAGACCTGGCGCTTCAACTGAAACACAGCGCCTCGACAGACCTTCAGTGACTTTTATTACACCTGGTAATCAATATTGGATTAACGTTTTCATTCATGATCAAAAAAACATTGGATCAAGTTCAATAGAAATAAATATAAAACACCTCACAGTATAGCTGTACACGTCTCAATACAGACAAAACTAACATTGTCACGAGCTTGCACAGAAGATGCCCTCATACAACATACCACAAACACCCTAATACCAGCGATCAAATACTTCACATGTACAAGTTGATCGGGTATTTCATGTGGTTGACACTCATCCTGCATCCTCCTTCAAACGCTAGAAAAATCATAGTAGACTACTCCTGCATAAACATGAAGCATTTCCCTTGTCTACTCCGAGCCTGGCATAGAAAAGGCTCGCTCATGCTGCCACACTTTTAGCCACTACTCCTCATCTGGTTCCCAGTAGCTCTTTTTTCCTGGCCAGCGTGTTAGAGTTCTGGTCAGGAAATAGCAAAAGTCTGGCTTCTCCCAGGGACACACATGAGCACTAGTTTGCTGATTGCAGAATCCAGTCTTTCCACTGAGCACAAACAATTACAGTTCCGATTTTGACCTGCATGCCCTGAAGAGAATCCTGAAGGATTTCCTCACTCCTCGCTGTTCTTCCTTCAAATCGGGGCCCATCAGTTCACTCACCACCTTGGACATCTCTTGCAGAAGAATCTCTGCTAAGATATCCGATGTGACTTCGTGTAGCGACCTCCCTCCCTGTCGTCCCTCTGCATATTATCGATAGTTTGCTATTCTGTCCAGCTTTGAGATTACCTCAATAGCACACACCCTGAAAGACCTCATGATCTGTACTGTTGTCCCCATCTCTTTTTGACATTCTCCCCCAAGCTTTCTGTTGTGAAGCAAGATGTGTAGAAATGCACAGATGTTTAGGTTGATCAGAAGAGGGTTAAATGTAAGCAGATTCATAAATAACCTCACCATGAGCAGTTGAACCTGGCAATGCTGCATTCCACAGCACATAGATATGGAGCATGTAAGGACACACCAATGACAGACACCATTGACCAACAACTAAAATGGAAAACCTAATAAGACAATAACTATGACCCTACAACACTACACCTCCCCTGGTCTCTCAGAGCTGCGAAGTGCACTGACAAAATGACTCTCGTATACCACATACTCCACACATTTCACTACCATCCCCAAACATCACCCATTGGCCAAAACAAACATGGCTCACTGTTAGAATACATTACTGATAATTTGCTGCTAACTCATCAAAAACCGACATGTCCAGTCAAACAACCAACCAACAGAAACATAGGAACATGTGCTGCTGTTTTGTTATAATTAAAGATTTATGCAGAATTCCTTCTGAGTACTTTCAGCGGTACGTCCAGCAGCATCTGTCTGATGGAGACATCTAGGTGCGGATTCCTTACCATAGAATTATCCCAAGGCATCAGACTGAACCTGGAAATTCTTGAACAGTAGCCCTGCGTTCCGTTAGGCAGCGTAGTTCGTCTAGGTGTCGTCCTCGCCAGACGTGATGTCTGATATACCCATAAAGGAACCATCCCAGCGTGCTGACATCAGTCCTTCTCTGTTTGCGCCAATCAGCGCAAATCTGGAGAGCTACCCTCAAGGCAATTTATGACTGACTTTTTTTCGAAATTTTGTCAAAGATTTTTTCAAGAAGATTTTCTACTAGTTTGCTAGGGATGTCCCCTATAATAACAGCAGGTTTCAAACCCTGTGGTGTCTGTCACAGGCAGATGTCTGTGACAGGCCCACACTTGGTTTGTCCATGGTACTTGGAGTGGGTCCACGACTCCAAGACCTGTGAGGACTGCTGCACCATGAATCCTAAGGCGCTGCAGGAATGCTCTCTGAAGCTCCTCACTGTCCAGTGACCTTCTGACATTCAAGATCCCGGTTATGCGGAAGGTCCCAGGACCACTATCGCAGCTCCTCCAGATGTTCGTCATCCCATTCCATGTCGGCAACGAAATCCCACAAGCGAAAGAAGACTAAGATGTCAAAGTGCTCTTCGACTTCACCGCAACGGTCCAAGTACTCAGACAAGGCACTTGAACGGCGACACCGTCGAAGCCTCTCCCGCCCGCTCCACCGTGGAGCCTGTGCCTAGGTCTGCTCTGTGCCTCCCTGAGTTTCCCAGAGCCGGAGTGATCCCCACCACACTCAAGGAGTTTTATGAGGCTATGCACATCATAGTTGGCCGGGCCCACCCCTCTTGAGCGCCTTTGGACCCCATGGGTTCGGAAGGGGCCCCTACTAGATTACCACCAGCTGATTTGCTCTTGTTTCAGTCCGGCCCAGTGGATGCAGTGCTGGATCAAGAGCGGCTCTGCCAGCGAGGTTGCAAACTTCTGCGGAGGCTGCTCCAGTGCTGGCATTCCCGGTGCCACCGATGCCCCGTAGCATTGACCACATCGCCATCCCCGACTCCCATAGGGGGTCAGCCGGTACCATGCCTTCCGAGTCGAAGCCAGTGCCCTCTTCTTTTGCCTGGAGAGGGTAACGATTGGGAGGGGTTTGAGGACCCAATTATATACCACAACCCCCCCTTTATGACCCACAGGACAACTAGTATGAGGAACTGGCAAAGGCCAGTGGTTTTGATACCTCACCAGACACTGGCTTGATCTCTGCTGCCACCATGGAAACTTAGTTTGGAGACTCTTTTGCAATGTGGGGTGAAGGGCAGCTGGGGTCCTGGACCTTCTGCTGTCCTCTATCGCAGTCAAGACAAACATTTTGACGGAGGTGCTTCAGCCATGAGCTGTCCTCTCCTAATCTTTACTTCCATTTGATGAAGCCCTTACGGACGTCCTGCTTGGAGCCTGGACCAAGCCGCGCACAGGGGCTCCTGTGCTCAGGATAATTGCCCACCAACTTCACCCAGCTCCTGGGGACCCCAGTTTCCTCACCCAGCACCCCACCCGGGGAGCTTGGTGCTCCAAGCCTCCACTTTCAGAATCAACCCTGGCACGTTCCCTACCACTCCATCGTATAGGGAACCCAAAAGGCTGGATACCTTTTGGCAAGAGTATGTTCCCTTCCACCCGCCTAGCACTGTGGTCGATGACAACCGAGTGCCTTTTGGGCAGATGCACACATACTGTGGGGGATTGGGTTCTGTCCATGGTCTCGGAGGAGGCCCGAGCCATACTCACCCAAGCTATTGCTGACTGGCAACATACAGCATAGTTCACCATTTGATGTGGGCTAGACACGGCTGTCTTGTTAGGCAGAGTGACTGCATTGTTGGTGGCACTTAGACAACACTCCTAGTTAAGAATCATTGATTTTTCAGGGGATGTCTAGGCTTCTGTCATGGACATGTGCTGTGATGGCTCTCGCCTTTTTCCTGAAAAGGCAGACTCTGTGCTGGAGCTCTTCAAAGACAGGTAGGCTACTGCCAGATCTTTGGGCCTATCCCTGACCGCCCCCTCCCCTCCCCCCCCCCTCTGCCCCAACCGTCCGCCGCCAAGCCCAGTCTGCCTTTCGCTCCTTCTGTGGCGACAGTAGGGGCTACTAACTGCACTCTTTCTCACCCAGCCACCAAGGCCAATGGGCTTTCCACCCTTTTCGAATCCTTGGACACAGTTCCCTCAGATCACCAGCTAGCGGTCAGCTCAATCCTCCCCCACCTTCCCAGTATCTTCAACCTCCAAACCCCTTTTAGTTTGCCCTCATACCAGCGATAGCTTTAACGAGATCGGACTACAATCCCATGAATCCCAACTGACGCAGGTACGCATGTGTCTGTATGTGATGACACTGACCACCTACAACGGTCAGCAGAACACAACAAAAGACAGCGGTCTCCTCTCCTCACTATCGTCAGGGAAAGAGAATGCGTCAAAGTAGGTGCCACAGGTGACACAACACCCTTAACAAAGTAAGTAGAGTGGTATGCCGTAGTTTAAGGAATGACCGAAAGTATAGACTCTGGTTAATTTGGTGTTGTCTTGTTTTTCTTGATTGCTGCTTCCCTTTCTACATATCCTGACTTAATCCAACAGTTTGTGACCACAGGGGCACATCTCCCTCTTCTCCCATGTAGCATGTCTTCCTGAAATTTCAGGGTAGGTGAATATACTTGAGATGAATTCATGCAGTAGATTTCATTACATGTGTATATCCTCAGATTAGATTATACAGGTAAGACAACATGTGTCTGTTGTTAATTTGTATGTTTTATCTTTCTATATGTACTGATTCTTACACGGTACCAATAAAGGATTACAGATAACAAGACCATCTAATCCTACATCCCTCCTTTGCGTCACTCTTACAATGGCTTGCCACATACCTACCAAATATAGCTTTTTGTTTCATTTGGGATTTGTTTATTGGTTGGAGTGACTATGCACTGAAAACCTGAACCCAACACAAGTCCACTATATGTTTTTGACTTCAAGGTCCCAAGACAAGAACATCGTGGGATAGGGCGATTCAGCCCTTTGCA
Organism: Calotriton arnoldi; assembly: GCA_963921515.1. Lineage (NCBI taxonomy): Eukaryota > Metazoa > Chordata > Amphibia > Caudata > Salamandridae > Calotriton > Calotriton arnoldi. The sequence goes on from CAWUFW010011755.1 coordinate 241,849, forward strand.
TGCTTTTGATGTTGTGTGTAACATAGTGTCCTAAATTACACCGCGTCCTTTAGTTCTCCTAGTCCTGTTGAAAGCCTGGACCCTATGACCTTTAATGTTGAGGGCTAAAACATGTCGACTTTTAAGTAGTGTGTAGCACCATTATCTCTATGAGCACCCCTTTTATGGTTTTTAGGTCTCGCCTAGCGACGCAGCGCATGCGCTGCTCGCCTTGGCGAGATCTATTGTCGTGGCTTTTTCGGCGGAAGGGGGACAGGAGATGTGCACGCGCCCGGACAGGCGATGTGCACGGCTCCCGGCGTTTTCAGGACAACGCGCGCATGGCGCGCTTTCACTTTCCCTCCCTCCCCCCTCGGGTAGCCAACGCTGGCTGCATCATGTCTTTTTTTCCTTACTTTATTTTGTTTTTAAAGCTGCGTCTTGGGAACTATGTATTCCCACTGCCATATCCAGGTAGAAGCTTGATGTGCATTCACATCAGATCAGGTAAACGCCATCCCTGCAGATAAACCCACCATTTAGGAGTTATATGTGCAGCATTATGAGTTTTATTTCCCAAACTGCACGTGCATGGAGGGAATGGCTAACGGAGATGATGAAACCGATTTCCAGCCATCTGTGCTGCTGTGGAATTAAAGTGTGAGGTCAGCCGGTAGCCGGGTATCCCTCCCGAGGCCCTGTCCCCCTCCCTCCATCCCGCCGCATACGAGGCTTGGATTTCACTGTAATGGGCTAGAGAGAGATGAAAACTGCTTCAAGGCTAAACCCCACCGTGTCCATGCAGACAAAGAGACAGGCATCCTTTGACCTGGAGGAGGGATGTCAAATCTGGAGGCGGCATGAGGCGTCCTCGTAGGCGCGCTCCTGAGGCCGACGCCGAGGACTGTCGTGGTGCAAGAGAAGAACCCGCTCACTGTCCCGCCCGACACCCCAAGAGCACTGCTGGCTGAGGCGGCTGTGGACATCTAGTACGGACCCGAGGTATGACCAGGTGGGTCGGTCATTGCAGCCTATTGTCCGCTCTTCTCTTATATCACCGTGTGTGAGTGAGTGAATACATGTCTATTGCTCTCCCATACTGCACAAACTGATGGGCGTCCCACAGACAGGATTTCCATGTTTAGCAGTCTAGGATTAATTGTGATCTTTTAATTTTACTTGCTTGTGATCCTGCAGGAAGGTCTTGCAGAGCCGTTGGCAGATTGTCAGTAAATGCAATAAATCTCTTGAAACCTATAAGCTTTAACCATAGAAATGTACAGTTGCCACGTTGGCTGACATGGCTTGAGTGTGTTTTCTAGTGGCATCTGGCAGAATATTGGGAATGGCATCAGGCAGAATATTGGGAATGCGTTTTCCTCCTCTTCACATTGTTAATATGACTGTGTCGGTACTGTTATCTGTGCTAAGGTACTGCATTTGTAATCTGGAGTGAGGACAAAAATATGAGTCATTTTTACGGAGGGTGTTGTTGATATAGATGACGGTGAAAAGTAGTAAATCTGATACAGCCGCTTGTAATATTGCTTAGTTCATGTGACGCAACAGCCCATGCCGCAAGTGACACCTCAGTTTCTCTTTTAGTCTGTAACAAGGAAGAGGGGAAGGTGTTCTGTGTCTCCCTCGATGCTGCACCTCTTGTAAGAATTGCAGGCCTCCCTCCATCATTATGTAGTGAAAATGAATAAAGGAGACTTGCACTACATCACCGACAGATGCCCGATTCAGCTTATACCAAAAGTTAATTCAGGGCAAATAGAATTGATGCAAAAACGTAATATAAAACAGAACATTATCCCTTCTAATAGATGCACACACCTTCTTTACCATTATCTTTGCACAATTGTGTGTGCAACCACATTTAGTGCAACTCAAAACCAAATTTCTGTTCTGAGGCGGGTTCAACCCACTTCTCATTTCAAAGTGTGTATGTGTGTGCTGCAACATCACAAAATAAAATGATGAACGAAGTGGTGAAACTTTTCAAACACTCGCCACCAGTCACAGATCTGCGTTAAACCCATCGTTATTTTGCTCGCCACGTCACCCCAGTATGGACCCAGCCATATGCAAATCAGTCTTGACCCTGCCCCCCAAGGGAACAGTCCAGCCCAAACTGCCTGGCCAAGTCCTCCCTGGACCTGAAACAAGCATCCTGGGACCGGTTTCGGGGTTTCACCCCTCATCAGCCAGGATAGATTCAATTAAGTGGCACTGCGAGCAAGGGACCAACATCTGGGCATACCCTTTTTTTTGTATGTGTATATTGCAGCAGTGATACTCGCTGCTTGATCAAACATACACAATAGAGGGAATAAGAGATGTTTAGGAAAAATACATTAAAGAAAAAAATGACTGCAGTCAAGCAGGTTTTTAAAAAAAATGATAACTCATCTCTATTCTTAGCAACACTTAATTCGATTTGATCTTTACTGGAACCGTTTGTTAGGGAGTGTTCCCTTAAAATCACTTACTTGCAGTAAGTGCATAATTAGTGTGTGATCTCCAGACACTGTGTCGAATAGGTGAGTTCTCTGAAACGATGATGAGGGAAAAATTAATCCACTGGGACACAGAACTTAGGTAGTCACTCATACGAATGCTCTAAAAGTCCCCACACTGTTTTTTCAAAATATAAGTAACTAATTCTAACTAATTTTTTACAGGCGTGCTGATCAGTCTATGAAGATCTGTTATTTATGAACTATTCTCTTTAACTTGGCATTATTGTATACAATAATTTTTCTGGCATGTTTATTTCCAAAGAGTGTGTGTTTCCTTCAACATTAATGTTACTTTGACATAATTCTTGGTGTTTTAACACTTGAACTCCGCTGCTCTCCACTTCCAGTCACCCTGCGCTGATCGCAGATGCAGCCTTCAGAAATTGTCAATTGGTAAATTAAAAATACATTCTGACCTATCTGAGGGACACCGTGCTGTAGAGTGCTTTAGATTTACTTAACATTTGGACTGAATTCCTTCAAGGAATATTATTACAGCAAACAAAATAAAGATATATTTGAGAGCGCAATCTGGCAGCTGTTCCTCTGAAAGTGAATATATGATATAATAGAGCACTTTCATGATTGTGTGATGTCTGTAGACGAGAAATTATATTCACCCACATCTTCGTCGGTGGAGAATCTGAGTCATGGAAACTAGTAATAATTCGGGTCTGAACAAATAACCTATGTTGAATATGCCTTCTAGATGCCCCTAATGCCACTACAAACCAATCTGTTTTTGGGATATGAAACAGTAGAGAAAAGTTAGTGTATTGTAAGCTGTTTATGGTGCATTATATCGGACTTTCTAAAAAGAGGTGCTTTACATTTTTGGGGTTGGAGTTTGGCTTCTGACTAGACCAAACATCGCGAAGGTTGGCACGGCTAGTTCCACAGTGTCCCTACTCAGAAGGTGCGTGCAGTAAGATACACCTTCACAATAAGCAGTAGCTATAGCAGCAGCGGTGGTTTAATGCATAATTTTCTTCCCTTAAGGGTAAAACCAAAACCCGAGAGAGATCAGACTAGGCACACATTGGCAACCAAAAAGAATTTGATCCCCTTCAGCCTTTTATTCAGTGCTTAATTTGTGCTGTGAAGGGGACCTGCACTCATTTTGAGGGCCAAGACATATTTTTCATCAAAGTTTAACCCAGGGCAAGAGCATGAAAGGTACAAAGAAAGAAATAGAAAAGGATAGGTGAAAAGTAACAAAAAGGCGAAGCTGCGACTGAGATAGAGATGGGGAGTGTAGGGTGGTGGAATAAAGAGGCAAGAGATGAATCAAGGAAAACCCCAGAACTTATTCTAATACAATATAAACACTGCTTTCACCCATCTGAAGTTAATAAATTGGGTAGAATAAAAAAAAAAATGGCAGTAGTAACATTTGTTATCTTTAACGGTTTAATTGGGGAAACTGCTGAAGCAAACCATGTATAGCAAGCATTTGCGATGCAACAGGTCTCGCATTTACTTGAGTTTGAGCTATTGGCATTGTAAATGACCATGCCTTTTATTTTTGTTTTTAAAACATAAATAAAAGGCATTGTCATTTACAATGCCAATAGCTTAAACTAGCGTAAATGCGAGACCTATTGCATTGCAAATGCTTGTTAATCCTATCATGAGCATCAAAAATAAAGGGATACCTAGGGGTTCCCAGGTATTTTTAGTGCAAGGTCCCCGGCAGGAAATTATCCAAGGTGCTCCCTGGAATATGGTTGAGCCCATCCTGGTTTTTAGGGGCCATGATGAGACCCGATGATGAAGCATGACACCAATAGGGCGTGTGTGGATTTGTGAAGATTTAGCCTCAAACATTGTACAAATAGGATACTGTTTGGTGTTGAATGATTTATGGCGGGAGGAAGTAGTGTGTGATTTTTCCTCTCTTCCCCTAGGTAGCATCTGATTGCCCCTTTGGCCTCTCTTTGCTATTACATTGGGTTAAGATGCTCATGACTGTCCAGGCCCAAGTCATCCTATTGGCACCGGATTGGGAATGGAGAGTGTGATATCTAGTGCTCCTGGGCATGAGCAGCTGTCTTCCGATCAGGCTGCCCCTCCGTAAAGGATCTGCTGTCACAGCAATGGTGTAGGGTCCTGCACTGACTCTCCAGTCTCCAACTTCATGCTTGTAGATTGAGCGGGGACAGCTGAACACCTTCGTTCTTCCACCGGAGGTGGTTGATGTCATCTTGGCAGCCAGGCACCTATCGCCGAAAACTGTATCCGCCAGTCGTTGGGATACATTTTTGGTTTGATGCGGGACACAACAGACCCCTCAGGACAGGTTGTCTGATGTTTTGTTGGTTATTCTTTCCCTCGCCTGGAAAGACTTTGCTTCTGGGATAGTTAAAGGGTATCCCTTTGCTCTTTTGGCCTTCCTGCAGTTGCCGGACCAGCTCTCATTGTTTAACTCACATTTTGTGATGCTTTTTCTTAAAGGACTCCACCATTTGTTTTCTCCTTCTCCCTTTTTATGCTGCAGTGGGATCTTAACCTGTTCTTCACATATTTGATGTGTACTCCTTTTGAGCCGATGTACAGCTGTCCTTTGTCTTCTCACCCTCAAGACAATATTCCTCGTTGCCATAACATAGGAGCGGCATTTCCAAGCTCTTTCTTTTGCCCTGCCGTATACCACCTCCTTCCCAGACAAACTGGTTATGCGAACTCTGGCATCCTGCTTTCCAAAAGTAGCAACATCATTCAATGTCAGTCAGACCATCACCTATTGGCGTTCTATGCTCCGCCTCATTCCTCTAAGGGGAGACTTCATTGCCTAGACCCCAGAAAAGTGCAGAGCTTTTACATCAGTCGTGCCAGAGAACACAGAGTGGACGAGCAGCTCTTTGTTCAGTTTGCGGTTGTGAAGAAGGGTAGAACTGTCCAGAAAAGGACCATATCTGTCTGGATCGTGCTCTGCATCAAGATCTGCTGTGCTTTGGTCAAGACAAAAACTGATGGATAAGTTATCCTATGAGGGTTGCCGTAACGGTCAACCGCTAGTAATCAATACTCCTAAATCGTAAATGCACACCCTAAAAGGAAAGAGAGTGTACTCAAAATACACAGTGTATATACAAACTGCGCCCATACTTTAGTTGAGTAGACTCATTTTTTATATATATTTCTCAAAGAAAAATGCAAAACATAAGTTTAACCGGTAAAGACATTACCACACATATATATTGGAAGGTTGCTCAAAAGAAAAGGAGGGAAAAGGAAGTGCTCGTGCTGGAGGAGAGAGGAGTGAATCACAGCATTTAGATTTGTAAATTATTCCTTATTCCAAGAAAAACTGGTGTAGGAAAAAACCAGTACAGTATAGCCTGTCCACGACATTTATTCACAACACATTTTATATTATTCTGTAAGTGTAAGTGAAATCCAAAGTATCCTGGTGCCAAGCAAGGGCCTCCCAGGAAATTATTCCCAAATGGGTAATAGGTCCGCAAGGTTGCGGTATAGCGTGCTGAAGAGAACCCAACTCAATTGAAAGCCCTTTGGAACTTGACAGAGCAGCTCCTACGAGGCTTTGCTCGTCTTGCACAGGATTTTGGAATTAATGCCATTCCGGTGCTTTATACACATCGGCTGAGTGTATACCCTTGAGGATTTCAATTGAGTTGGCTTCTCTTCATCGCGCTATACCGCTACCTTGCGGACCTATTACCCATTGGGGAATCATTTCCTGGGACGCCGACGCCCTTCTCTGGCACACGGACTAGGTTGCCCCCCTTCTGTCCTGAAGAAGACCCGCAAGCAGATGTTACAAGCCACCCTCTAAGCACAAGTCTAGTCGAAACGTTGACGCAATTCCCCCCAGCAAAAGGGCCTGTACCATACCCTTTTCCCCACCATCGGATGCTGCATTCATGCACTTACAGAATAATATAAAATGTGTTGTGAATAAATGTCGTGGACAGGCTATACTGTACTGGTTTTTCCTACACCAGTTTTTCTTGGAATAAGGAATAATTTACAACTCTAAATGCTGTGATTTTCACTCCTCTCTCCTCCAGCACGAGCACTTCCTTTTCCCTCTTTTGAGCAAGCTTCCAATACATGTGTGTGGGAATGTCTTTACCGGTTAAACTTATGTTTTGCATTTTTCTTTGAGAAATATATATATAAATACTCAACTAAAGTGTGGGCGCAGTTTGTATATACACATTGTGTATTTTGAGTACACTCTTTCCTTTTAGAGTGTGCATTTACAATTTAGGAGTATTGATTACTAGCGGTTGACCGTTCCGGCAACTCTCATAGGATAAATTTTCCCTCTGTTTTGGTTTTTCTAAAGACAGTCAAGGATCATCTGTTCATATTACATTGTACCCAGTGTAGGAAGCTGGCTCTGTATATACTACACCAAAATGAGGTATAGTGTGCACAGAGTCCAGTGGAACCCCAAAAGTAGGCAGAGGCAAAGTTAGATAGAACCTTACTATCTATTTGTGGTAGTGTGGTCGAGCAGTAAGGCAGTATCAGAGGACCGTTTTAAGCATTTGTTGTACACACTCAGTCAGCAAATGAATTCACACTTTCAAAGACTGAACTTCAGACCAATTGTTTTTGTATAAAAATATTCTTTTAGTTATTTTATTTCTAGAACCAAGCAAGCCTGGCACAGGTGAGCAATAAATACTTTACAGTAATAAATGCTGATTGTAAAACAGTTCAATTGCAATTGTAAATGTACTATGGTTTGACTTACAGTATTGTTTCACAGAAATGCAATCACTTGTAAATACAGTACATTGATTTCAATGGGATTTTCAGTAAAATAGCAGGTAAGTTACTTTTGGATTACTTTTCTTACTCAGTGCTGTATGCCTAGATGCAGCACTGGGACATTTCCTGTAAACAGGTGAGTAAAAGCGTTTTTGTTAAATCGTACAATTTTAAAGATTTTCTTCAGGTTTCAAAACTCCACACTTAGAAACTTTTTCAGGAAAAAGTGTCAATGTTATCCTATGGAGGAAAATATGGTTATCGGTTTTTAGGTAAGTAATCGGTCTTTGGAGTTGAGGTTCTGGGGTTAGACTCAGGGGTCCCCCAGGGTCAGTGATGCACTCTTGTTACACCCTCAGTGGCACTAGGGCAGCCGGGTGCAGAGTGTTGAGGCCCAATGTTATCCAATGGGGGATAGGGGGCCTCCGGTTGGTGGCTGCTGGCAAGCAGGCCACTGGGTGTGGGAGCAAAGCTCCTGGACTTTAGCTCAGGGCAAACGGGGAAACAGATTAGCACCAAAGGTGCACCCTCAGCGGCACTAGGGCGGCTGGGTGCAGGGTGCTGTTTCGAGGTCGGATGCCCTGTTGTTTCCAATGGAGAACCTCCGGTTAGCAAAAGCACTGCAGGCAGGGAGACGAAGGACTTCTGGGTGCGACCACCACTTTGAGAGGTAAGTTGGGAAGTTAGGTTCTGGTTAGGCACCGTTGGTTTGGGCACACAAGGCCGTGGGGCGTCGGGTGCAGGGGTGCCTTTAGGGGTCTGATCTTCTTACCAGCTCCTGGTCGCGGTTAGGGAGGCCTTCTGGATTTAGGCTGCAGGTGTCGGCTGGAGGCTTGAGGCAGGTCAGGGGTCGCCGAATCTCTGTTCAGGACGCCGGGGTGACCTCCTCCTGGTGTTTGCCCGCTCGGGCCGTGGACGGCGGGTGCAGAGTGGGGCGGATTTGCGGTCTCCGGCTGCTGCCAGAGGTTGCAGTTGAACAAATCCGGTGTTCACGGGAGAAGCAGTCTTTGGAAGTGAAGGCAGGCAGGTCCTCCGGGGTTTTTGAGGTCGCTGGCTGCAGGACACACCTGGATTTCGCAGGAGCAGGTTCGAAGGGGAGACAGGCCGGTAGGGCTGGGGCCAAGTCAGTGGGCGTCTTCCTCTTGTTAGCTGCTGCACGGCTGTTCGGTCCTTCTTCTTTTCTTATTGTTTCTTGTCTGGATCTGCGGAAGCAAGGTTTAGGGGTGCCCCTAAATACTAGATTTAGGGGCGTCACAGGTAGGTAGAGGTCGGGGACCAATGGGTCCCTTCCCTGTGGTGGGTACACCCCCTATTGTGCCACCCTCCAGTGGGAGGGGGGCAGGTGCCTGTCCCTGGTTGGCTGGGTCCCCCCTATCTTCAAGATGGCGGGGACTGAGAGTTGTGCTTCGCCTCGCCTCCCCCACCTGAGGGGTGGAGTTGGCAGAGGTGGGCACACCTCCCTTCCTCACTTGTTTTTCCCGCCGGTTCTCCCGCCCAAAGTGGGGGGTCAGAACCAGTGGTGACCAGTTGCTGAGTACAGCAAGTGGCCTGGGGAAGTTCACAAAGGCGGCAAGCCTTTGAAGCTTCCCCTTCGTGAACCCTGCCCATCCTGGGGGAGGAGACGTGGCACCTCGTCCCAGGATGTGCATTGTTTCAGGCCCCAGAGAGCAGCAGGCTCTCCACCCAGGGGTCCAGAAACATGTCTGGTGGTGGCAGCTGACAGCAGCCACTCAGCCTGGACACTAGAGGTGGGTTAGGTTTCAGGGGGCATCTTCTAAGATGCCTCTGTGTGCATTTTACATTATATCCCACACTGGCATCAGTGTGGGTTTAATGTGCTGAGAAGTTTGATTCCAAACTTCTCAGTTTTCAGTGTAGCCATTATGGTGCTGTGGAGTTCGTAATGACAAACTCCCAGCACCATATACTCTTAATGGCAGCACTGCATTTACAATGTCTAAGAATGGACTTAGACACTGTAGGGGTACAGGGCTCATGCACCTGTACCCTCACCACTGGTATAGTGCACTCAGCTAGAGGGGTGACTTATCTATGCCAGGGCAGTGGGTTATAGGCATGGCACACAGGGATGTGTAACTCAATGAACGGGTATCAACCTGCACACCCGTGTGAGAGAAATTTTAATCCTTATTAGTTCAATAAATCAAATTCAACAGTGCGTGCTGCTGTAAATTCTGGGATCTACCTGTGTCCCTTGACTGAAAATTCTAAACAAGTAGGTGCGGAGAACCACTCCGTTCCTATTCACAGCGCACAGCTATAGTCCCTAGGGCTTCAACATAATAATTGAAAACTCATAAATTTTAACTAAAATCAGACAGTAATCCAAGATGTTATTCAAAAAACAGTATTTGCATTTATGCTTCAATGAGAATAATGTTGTAAAGTCACAAATTCAACATTACAATACATAGTTCACTGTTCATAATACAATAAGTGATTTACAAATGCATTGCATTTTTTTTCACAACCCTCATGGGGTTGCATCACATTCAAACAGCCCCAGTGCATTTCGGGAAAACCCCTTCTTCAGGGGGATAACGTTGAAGCGAATGAGACTTCCAAGGCCTCCTACCGGAACACAAAGAAAATACGGAAAAACAACTCAATAGAATATATTGACAAATCCTATTTACATACTGATATCAGATCAGTGTTTGCAGTCACTGTTGTTCAACCGTCACCAAGAAAAGTGTAGTGCCTCATGTATCACGTGCTCGGATCAACAAAACGATACCTGTTCCAGTGTTAAAACGTGCTTCACTGTGAAGATTAATCAGCTGAATTCCTGTGGTGTTAAAAGCTTTAACATACAAGAATACGTGACGTCAACAGGGATATTTAGAAAAAGCCAAGATTAATGAACCAATGTTTGTGACTCAGAAAAAATCGTGCCGTGAAACGTTTACAAATATTAACCAAACATGGTACCTCTAAATTTTTCAAAAGAAAGTAGAGGGCTGGTGTAAGCTCCTGTGACATAAAAGAAACTGACGGTTACCGACAACGTTATGGTGCACTCAAACGTGTTACATATAAGATGTAAAACCACGTGTCTTACCTATCGTGCGTTCTCCTGTTGTAGAACCTCACGGCTGTTAAAAAACAAGCGAACCAGGCTTTTCAAGTATCTTGTGCGTGCAATTCAAAACAACGATCTGTAATTAAGTCTGACCTCAAGAACTCACCAACGTTATGTGCGTCGTGGCCGCAAACACGTCACTCCGTCATAACTGCAGTGCGTAAGGAGTTCCTTATGTATCCAAGCTATTGTAACGCCCCTAGTATTTGGTGAAAGTCAGTGAACTTTATTGTTCGTGAAAAATAAATGTGCACGCGATGTGCTGGGTCGAACGTGTGTGTCCATAAAACATCCATCCTGGAACAAAACGGTGACTGCGAAGAAAAGGGAAATGATGATGAGCTAAGAAACTACCAGGCGTAACTTGCCTGAAGATAAAATGAAATGGGATGAAATGAAATTAACTCAGCGTATAAATGGATGTTGCTAAAGTGGAGTGAGTGCGTGTTTTTTTGGTGCAGGATGTCTCCATGAGTGCAAACACTGATGTACAATGAGATTACCACTACATGAAATACCCTATATATACAAATGCAGGTGTCTTACAATGGAACATGTCCAATTTCTTAAAGGAAACCAAGCATTTCACAGTGGTCATTGAGACCTTTAGGTGTCAAAGTGCCTAAGTATTTGATCCAAAAGGTTTCCCTACGCGCTAATTGTGTGTGCAGGTCTATGCCCGTGTGTGCCGAGATTTTCTCTAGTATAGTGAAACGTAATTGTGGGATCGTGTGTTGTGAGCTCACCCAATGTGCGGCTAAGCATGACTTAGTGTTTAAGATCTAGCGATCTAAGAACATTAGAGAAATCCTAAAAACAAAAGATTTGAAACCATGCACGTATACTGGCATGAAGAAATGCTGGAACTGTGGTCAATGTGGCAATGTGATCAGTGGGATAATATTTCTACACCCACATACCGGTGAAAAGATCGTTTTAAAACACTCCTCGGATTGCAACACTGATGGAGTGATTTATGCAATCAAATGTCCCTGCAGACTGACCTATGTGGGACGAACATCACGAAAAATCAAAGTTCGTATAACTGAGCATAAAAGTATGATTAGAACAAAAAACACTAAGTCATGCTTAGCCGCACATTGGGTCAACTCACAACACACGATCCCACAATTACGTTTCACTATACTAGAGAAAATCTCGGCACACACCGGCATAGACCTGCACACACAATTAGCGCGTAGGGAAACCTTTTGGATCAAATACTTAGGCACTTTGACACCTAAAGGTCTCAATGACCACTGTCCTTTAAGAAATTGGACATGTTCCATTGTAAGACACGTGCATTTGTATATATAGGGTATTTCATGTAGTGGTAATCTCATTGTACATCAGTGTTTGCACTCATGGAGACATCCTGCACCAAAAAAACACGCACTCACTCCACTTTAGCAACATCCATTTATACACTGAGTCAATTTCATTTCATCCCATTTCATTTTATCTTCAGGCAAGTTACGCCTGGTAGTTTCTTAGCTCATCATCATTATTTCCCTTTTGTTCGCAGTCACCGTTTTGTTCCAGGATGGATGTTTTATGGACACACACGTTCGAACCAGCACATCATCGCGTGCACATTTGTTTTTCACGATGAACAATAAAGTTCATTAACATTCACCGAATACTAGGGGCGTTACAATAGCTTGGATACATAAGGAACTCCTTACGCCCTGCCGTTATGACGGAGTGACGTGTTTGCGGCCACGACGCACAGAACGCTGTTGAGTTCTTGGGGTCAGACTTAATTACAGATCGTTGTTTTGAATTGCACGCACCAGATACTTAAAAAGCCTGGTTCGCTTGTTTTTTAACAGACGTGAGGTTCTACAACAGGAGAACGCACGATAGGTAAGACACGTGGTTTTACATATTATATGTATCACGTTTGAGTGCACCATAACGTTGTCGGTAACCGTCAGTTTCTTTTACGTCACAGGAGCTTACACCAGCTCTCGACTTTCTTTTGAAAAATTTAGAGGTACCATGTTTGGTTAATATTTGTAAACGTTTCAAGGCACGATTTTTTCTGAGTCACAAACATTGGTTCATTAATCTTGGCTTTTTCTAAATATCCCTGTTGACGTCACGTATTCTTGTATGTTAAAGCTTTTAACACCACAGGAATTCAGCTGATTAATCTTCACAGTGAGGCACGTTTTAACACTGGAACAGGTATCGTTTTGTTGATCCGAGCACGTGATACATGAGGCACTACACTTTTCTTGGTGACGATTGATCAACAGTGACTGCAAACACTGATCTGATATCAGTATGTAAATAGGATTTGTCAATATATTCTATTGAGTTGCTTTTCCGTATTTTCTTTGTATCCCGGTAGGAGGCCTTGGAAGACTCATTCGCTTCAACGTTATCCCCCTGAAGAAGGGGTTTTCCCGAAATGCATCGGGCTGTTTGAATGTGATGCAACCCCATGAGGGTTGTGAAAAAAATGCAATGCATTTGTAAATCACTTATTGTATTATGAACAGTGAACTATGTATTGTAATGTTAAATTTGTGACTTTACAACATTATTCTCATTGAAGCATAAATGCAAATACTGTTTTTTGAATAACATCTTGGAATACTGTCTGATTTTGGTTAAAATTTATGAGTTTTCAATTATTATGTTGAAGTCCTAGGGACTATAGCTGTACGCTGTGAATAGGAACACAGGGATGTGTGCCATGTCGATTCTTCACTTTGTTCTGTACCAAAACACGCAGCCTGCAAAGGCAGTGTGTGAGTGTAGTGGTACAGGGCCTCTAAGGGTGGCACAATAAGTGCTGCAGCCTTTAGGGGCCTTCTCTGGTCACAGTGCCCTGGGTACCTGTGGTACCATTTACCAGGGGCTGACCTGTGGCCAGAGATGCCAATTGGGTTTAGGCTTCAATGCAGTTTTAGGGAAAGAAAATAGGCCCTGGGTACCCGATTAGCAGGAGCCCAGGGCACACTCAGTCAAAGTACATCAGCAATTCAGCAAAACGTGGGGGCAACCATGCAGAAAGAGGGCACTTTCTCTTCCAGGGGATACTCATCAATAGTCATAAGCACTGAATTATCCCCGCCCATGTTCGAGACCCCGGAGCATATACAATAATACATATATATGTGTATGTTTAGAACCACAAGTACAAAGTACTATCCAAACATACATATATACATGTATAAACACATAAATATGCAGTCTATTATATATACAATAGGCTAAGAAGCCAAAATTACATGTATTTCTATTGTGTGAAAATAATATCACATACAAATACTGCAATAGAGAACATGCACTGTAATAGTGTTCCACGACAACCTTTTATTTTCAGAAAAGAAAACAGGTAATGGGCAATTAGCCCAGAGGCTGCATAGATAAATAACATCACTGTATAGAAAGAAAAAAAACTGGCACCTTGCCTTTAAGGCTTCCAAGAACTTGGACACCGTGCCTTTAAGACCTCCAGGAGCCCCCTGCTCCCATCATGCACCACAGGTGACAGTTAGGTCAGTTCTTGTTTCCGGCTCCTTCTGTGAGGATCCTGGAGCTTGAACTTGTCAGTTTTTGGCTTTTCTAGTCAGAAATTGTTTTCTAACAACTTGATTCGATATTTTCTGCTGCTGGAATTGTTTTCCAGTATTTTTCTGACAACTTAACAGTTATTTTTTGGTCAGAAATGCCAGCTTTATTCTACAAGTGCCCTTCCTGTGGGAAGAAGATGGCTAAATCTGACCCTCACTCTGTGTGCATTGTGTGCTTGCCATCCTCGCACAACGCAGAGGTTTGTTATCTTTGTCAACAATTTTCTAAAAGAACTCTGCGAGACAGAGAGAAGATCAGGCTTCTTGCCTCGTTGGAGAGAGGAAAACACCATAAAAGTGGCCTAGAGAGTAATCCTACCTCTAAGAAGCCCTAATCTCAGGAAAAACAGAAGAAGCGGCGAAGATCTGCCTCTCCAGCCTCCAAAAGTAAGAAAATTCCTGAGTGGTCGGCGTCGAAACAGGTGAGACACTCCTTGACGTCGAGGGACAGATTGCCGTCGACGCAAAGAGAGCCTCCGTCGACGAAAAGTAAGGCGACGTCGAGGCATACTACTTCGGGCTCGAAGTATGGTTACAACAGACCTAAGTCGTCGTCGAAGCCTCCGTCGACGTCAAGACATCGGTCGACGTCGAGGTCTCCGCCTCCTTCCCGAAGGTCGGCGTCGAGAGGATCGACGACAAGATCACCCTCACGGACCCACAGGCGGTCGACGTAGAGGGCACAGTCATAGTCGAAGAAGTCGATGTCGAAGACGCCGCAGGTACACAGACGGTCGACGTCGAGAACACCTTCACAGTCGACGTCAAAGAGACCGACGTCGAGGGCATCGCCGCAAAGGCGTGAATCCTTAAGTGGATCTCCGCAGCAGCGATCGACGTCGAAGGTGGCACATTCCGTGTCGTCGTCGAGACATCGTTCGACGTCGAGGGAGAGGAATCCTGCCATTTCTGCTGGGGACGTACATGGGAAGCCTAGATCGGCGACGAGATCCCTGCGCTCGATGTAGAGAGAAGCATCTTCGTCACCTGGCAGCACCATTATCCAGGTTACGCCGGAGGGCTCTCCGACTCCCAGAGAAAAGTCTCCTTCGATACATATGTCACCAAGATGGCTGGAAAGCTTAAGGCACTGGAAAGTTCCTCCCAAGTCTTCTAAGGGACCTCCTCCTACAGAATCCTCGAGACCCTCTCCTCGCAGGTCTCCGAGACGATCTAGATCTCCATCACGAAGGCGTTCACATTCAAGAGGACGCTCAAGATCTCGCCATTCTCCTACTCCAAAGAGGAGACGGAGGTCTCCATCAACAACCTCTTCTTCCAGGTCTTCCTTTAGGGACTATTCACCAACCCTATCTTCTACACCGCTATCCAGGGTTTCCCCGATTGACGATATCGGGACTTTCAATGAAGTGCTCTGCAGGGGTGCCAGCAAGTTGAACATAAATATGACTGCTCCACCAGTTTCAACTTACGTAATATTTGAAACCCTGCATCATAGGTTTTCGGCCAGACCTCTTCTTCCTTTGGTCCCAGGTCTGCTAGAGCCAGCAATGCAAACTTTCCTGACTCCGGCCACGGTGGGCTCTGCTCCCACTCGGATCTCGAAGAAGTATAAGACCCGTTGTTTCTTCGTTCCGACCCACCTCCTGACTCTGTCATAGTGGCGGTGGCCAGAAAAGCACATTCTGCTACTTCCGCCTCCTCTGTTCCTCCAGAAAAGGACAGTAAAAATATGGATTCCTTGGGGAAAAGGATGTGCAATACCTCTGCGTCAGTCATGAAAGTGGCTAGTGTTTCCGCCCTGCTGGGTCGGTACGATAGATCACTGTGGGACTCTTTGGCAAGGTTCACGGACAAGCTACCAAAAGAGGACCAACGAGATTTCTAAGAAATCCTGCAAGAGGGTGGACTGGTGGCAAATCAAGTAATCAGTGCCGCTGCTGACACAGCAGATTTAGCGGCCCACGGATATTCCCATGGCATTTGCTCGAGGCGTTCAGCATGGCTTCGTCTCACGGGTCTCAAACCTAATGCACAGAGAGATTGTCAACCTTCCCTTCAATGGCTCTTCTCTGTTCGGGTCCCACGCGGACGACGAGATGTCCAAGATGAGAACTGGACACTCTAAAGGCTGTTGGTTTGGAAAAGCGGAAAGAATTCCGACGAAGGTTCCCGTCCCTATGATCGGCGTTCCTTTCAGCAGAGGGTTCAAACCCCTCAATGGACCACACAAAACCAAAGTCAGACGCAATCAAGGTCTCACTACCAACAGAGGAGACCTGGACGAGGAAGAGGACCGCAGAAACAGTAGTCAGCTGCGCCTAAACCACCAGTTAAACAATGAGGTGTGGCTTCGTCCAGGCCCGTTGACCACTCCGGTGGGGGGGAGTGTTTCTTTACATCTGGATTAGTGGAAAAAGATAACAAAGGACAAGTGGGTCATCAATATTGTGCAGAATGGGTATCTGCTCAGGTTCAAATCTCCACCTCCATCAATCCCTCCGCGAGAGAAATCTCTCCACGACCACCATTCGTTACAAGAAGAGGTGAACATTCTTCTACAAAAAGGCGCCATAGAAAAAGTTCCCACTCCACAAAGGAAACGGGGGATTTATTCTCGCTATTTCCTCGTGAAAAAAAGAGGCCCCACCACAGAATACAGACCAATTCTGGACTTGAGACTGCTAAACAAATTCATTCGCAAAGAAAAGTTTCGAATGTTGGCACTGCATCAAATCTTCCCACAACTTCATCAAGGGGACTCCATCGATTTGCAGAACGCATACTTCCACGTTCCAGTGTCCAAGAAACATCGCAAATGTCTAAGGTTTCGGGTTTCATTCCAGCATTACCAATTCACGGTGCTCCCGTTCGGGCTCAAATCGGCCCCTCGAACATTCTCAAAATGTATGGCTTTGGTGGCAGCTTTTCTCCGCAAGCAGAGGATATTCATATATCCCTACCTGGACGACTGGCTCCTGAAGAGCTCGTCCCCTGCCCTGTTGCAGACTCCTCTCTCGTACTGTCTTCAGCTACTAAACCGGTTGGGCCTTCATGTCAACTTCAAGAAATCGATCTTCAATCCAACACAGAGGATCCACTACCGGAGTGCCTCCCTGGATACCGAAAAAGCAAGCGTGTGTCCTTCGGAGGAGAGGTTATCCTCAATCCACGAGAAATGTCTGAACCTCCTTCACACTCAACGTCCCACAGTTCGACAGGTGTCATCACTCCTGGGCTCAATGGCGTCATGCATTTTCATCGTACCAAACGCAAGGTTAAATATCCGTCCTTTACAACAATGTCTGGAAGACCAGTGGATGCAGGTATCGGGGCGCTGGGAAGATCATGTAATTCTCCATCAATCAGCCAGGGATTCCATCAGATGGTGGATGAAGCGATCCCACCTGATGATGGGAGTTCCTTTTCACCTGGACCCCCCTACTGAGACGATAGTCACGGATGCCTCACTCCAAGGATGGGGTGCTCATATGGGCCCTCTGCAAGTTCAAGGTCTGTGCTCAAAAATAGAACAAGGTTACCACATCAACCTCTTAGAGCTGAGGGCTGTGCATCTAGCTCTCAAATCTCTGTACCCTTCACTCCAGCCTCGGTCCATTCTGATTCAAACGGACAATACAACGACGATGTATTACTTGAACAAACAGGGGGGTACCCGATCGAGACCTCTTTCCATAGAGTCTCAGACCATCTGGAACTGGCTTCTCGCACGAGACCCATCGATTGTGGTCATTCATCTCCCGGGGACTCAACTCCCAGGCAGACGCCCTAAGCCGAGACTTCGTCGCAGCCCACGACTGGGTGCTCAACAACGAAGTCGCTCAAAACATCTTTCAAAAGTGGGGTGTACCAGACATCGACCTGTTTGCAGACGCGGTAAACGCAAAATGCCCCGTCTTCGCATCCAGGTTTCCCCAACCAGGCTCTCATGGGAATGTCCTTTTGATAGAATGGTCTCAGACATTACTGTATGCCTTTCCACCGATTCCGTTGATTCCCACAGTAATCAACAAGTTCTACAGGACTAACACCAGAATGATCCTGATAGCCCTGGAATGGCCTCGTCAGTGGTGGTACCTGGACCTTCTTCAACTATCAGAAGTACCACACAGGAGGTTGCCGTGCCATCCGGATCTGCTATCCGAGCACGCAGGGAAGGTTTTTCACCCCAATCTCTCATCCCTACGGTTGACAGCATGGCTCCTGAAGTCCTACAGTATGGACACCTACAGTTGACTTCAGAATGCATGGACATTCTCAAAGAAGCAAAGAGACCTTCCACTAGGAAATCGTATGCCTTAAAGTGGAAGCGTTTTTACCTATGGTGTGTGAACAATGGACCTGATCCCGTCCGGGGTCAAGAACAGGTGATTTTACCATATTTGCTGCATTTAGCCAAATCTGGTCTCAAGTTCTCCTCTATTAAAGTCCATCTTGCAGCTATCACAGCATATAGAAAGTCCCCTACACAGATTTCCTTTTTCAAAATTCCTGTGGTCAAAGATTTCCTTGAGGGTTTGAGAAAGGTTTACCCTCCAATCAGGGCTCCTTCTCCTCCATGGGAGCTTAGCATTGTTTTAACAAAGTTGATGGGGGCTCCTTTTGAACCTATTCATAGAGCTTCTTTACAACATTTGACATGGAAAGCCGCTTTTCTAGTGGCTATTACATCTGCTCGCAGAGTGAGTGAGATCCAGGCGCTGTGTTGTAAAGAGCCCTACACTGTGTTTCATGCTAACAGAGTAGTTCTAAGAACACATCCGAGTTTTTTACCTAAAGTAGTCTCTGATTTCCATATTAATCAGGCAATCACACTCCCTACATTCTTCCCGAATCCTTCAAATCCTCCGGAAAGGTCCCTCCATTCTCTGGACCTCAAGAGGGTTCTGAAGTTTTATTTAGACAAAACAAAGGAACTAAGAAAATCGGACCGTCTGTTTATTAACTATGGTTCCATAAACACCGGCTCTGCAGCTTCCAAAAGATCTATCTCTAGGTGGATAGTATCTTGCATATCTTTGTCATACCAACTGGCCAACAAAGCCCTCACGGGCAAACCTAAGGCCCATTCTACCAGGGGAAAAGCCTCTACCACGGCTCTCCTTAGGAATGTGTCCATTGCAGAGATTTGTAAAGCAGCTACATGGCAATCAGTTCACACTTTCACTCGTCATTACTGCTTGGACTCAGACACACAGGCGGATGCTCAGTTTGGGCAAGCCTCTCTGAGAAATTTATTTGGTTAATACCATGTAACATATTTTCTTTAACTGTGCTTGCTGCTGTTTGCTCGTCCGCGGGGAAGTGGGTATGGGCTTGCTACTCTATTCAGTGCTTATGACTATTGAGGAGTATTGTAAAGCATACTGAAATATCTGTGGGTCTCACCAGTCACTTGGCGCCTAGGGCGTCCTATACACAAGCACATTTTTTTTAAATTTCTTATTATTAATTGAATCTCTCACTGGGAAGCCCTATTTAAAGGACGGAATCCCATCACTCACCAAAGGTGACATGCTTCATCATCTGGGATCCTGACACCACGAGATGCATATTAAATTATTTTTTCTCCTGGTAGTTAGTTTTAGTACACCTTCACTCAAGCACGGCACCCATCACCTTGTAACGAACTGTAGCTCTTCATCTGATGGATCTTAGTGTATCCAGTTGAACTTTGAAAACATCCCTGAGCTCCTCCCTCACGGTGAGGGGGTTGTAGCCCTCAGCTGTACTAGGATTTACAGCCGGGAGGAGATCCCAGATGATGAAGCATGTCACCTTTGGTGAGTGATGGGATTCCGTCCTTTAAATTGGGCATCCCAGTGAGAGATTCAATTAATAATAAGAAATAAAAACATTTTTTGCTTGTGTACAGGACGCCCTAGGCGCCAAGTGACTGGTGAGACCCACAGATACTTCAGTATGTTTTACAGTTCTTATTGGGAATATATTTGTGCTGGTCGTTAAACTTCCCTACGGACCCTCCAATCCCCGGTTTAGTTTTTTTTTTTTAATTGATGAGTATCCCCTGGAAGAGAAGGATAAGTTACTTACCTGTAATCCTAGTTCTCTTCCAGGGGTATACTCATCAAAGTCATAAGCAACCCTCCCGCCTCCCCGGACGAGCATTAACAATGCTATACTGTGTTGCTTGCATCATATATGCTGGTTCCTACAGGTGTATACACCGTAAAAATAGCTGACCTAACTGTCACCTGTGGTGCATGATGGGAGCAGGGGGCTCCTGGAGGTCTTAAAGGCACGGTGTCCAAGTTCTTGGAAGCCTTAAAGGCAAGGTGCCAGTTTTTTTCTATACAGTGATGTTATTTATCTATGCAGCCTCTGGGCTAATTGCCTGCTATTACTGGTTTTCTTTTCTGAAAATAAAAGGTTGTTGTGGAACACTATTACAGTGCATGTTCTCTATTGCAGTATTTGTATGTGATATTATTTTCACACAATAGAAATACATGTAATTTTGGCTTCTTAGCCTATTGGATATATAATAGGCTGCATATTTATGTGTTTATACATGTATGTATGTTTAGATAGTACTATGTACTTGTGGTTCTAAACATACACATATATATGTATTATTGTATATGCTCCGGGGTCCCGCACATGGGCGGGGATAATTCAGTGCTTATGACTTTGATGTGTATACCCCTGGAAGAGAACTAGGATTACAGGTAAGTAACTTATCCTTCTCACACAACCCCCCCAAACGAAAGAGGATGAGACTAACCTTTCCCTGGAGAGTCTTCATTTTCTAAGTGGAAGAACCTGGAAAGTCCATCTGCATTGGCATGGGCAGTCCCAGGTCTGTGTTCCACTACAAAGTCCATTCCCTGTAGGGAGATGGACCACCTCAACAGTTTAGGATTTTCACCTTTCATCCTCATTAGCCATCTGAGAGGTATGTGATCAATTTGAACTAGGAAGTGAGTACCAAACAAGTATGGTCTTAGCTTCTTCAGGGACCAAACCACAGCAAAGGCCTCCCTCTCAATGGCACTCCAATGCTGCTCCCTGGGGAGAAGCCTTCTGCTTATAAAAGCAACAGGTTGGTCTTGGCCTTCATCATTGGTCTGGGATAGGACCGCTCCTATCCCTAGCTCAGAGGCATCAGTCTGCACAATGAACTGTTTGGTATAGTCTGGAGCTTTGAGAATTGGTGCTGACCACATAGCCTCTTTCAGGGTGTCAAAAGCCTTTTGACAACTAACTGTCCAGTTTACCTTCTTGGGCATCTTCTTGGAGGTGAGTTCTGTGAGGGGAGCCACAATGGACCCATATCCCTTCACAAACCTCCTGTAGTACCCAGTCAAGCCAAGGAATGCCCTGACTTGGGTTTGGGCTGTTGGAGCTGCCCAGTTCAGGATGGCCTGGATCTTGGGCTGTAAGGGTTGTACCTGGCCTCCACCAACAAGGTGGCCAAAGTACACCACAGTACCCTGCCCTATCTGGCATTTGGATGCCTTGATAGTTAGGCCTGCAGTTTGCAGGGCATTTAAAACCTTCCCAAGGTGGATCAGGTGATCCTGCCAGGTGGAGCTAAAGACAGCAATATCATCTAGATAAGCTGCACTAAAGGACTTCAATCCAGCAAGGACTTGATTCACCAACCTCTGGAAGGTGGCAGGGGCATTCTTTAAACCAAAGGGCATAACAGTTAACTGATAATGCCCATCAGGTGTGGAGAATGCTGTCTTTTCTTTTGCTCCTGGGCCATGCCAATTTGCCAGTACCCTGCAGTTAAGTCAAAGATACTTAGAAATTTGGCTGCACCCAATTTGTCTATCAACTCATCTGCTCTTGGGATAGGGTGAGCATCTGTCTTGGTGACAGAGTTGAGCCCTCTATAGTCCACACAGAACCTAATTTCTCTCTTTCCACCCTGTGGATGAGGTTTGGGGATTAGAACCACTGGGCTGGCCCAGGGGCTCTCAGAGGGTTCAATAACCCCTAACTCCAGCATCTTGCTGACTTCAGCTCTGATGCTTTCCTTGACTTGATCAGACTGTTTGATAGATTTTGTTTTTGACAGGTGAACTGTCACCAGTGTCCGCATCATGGGTACACCAGTTTGTCTGACCAGGGGTCAAGGAAAAGAGCTTAGCATACTGCTGCAAGACTTGCTTGCAATCAGTCTGCTGTTGGGCAGAGAGGGTGTCTGAAAAGACAACTCCATCCACTGACCCATCTTTTGGGCTGTATGAGAGGAGGTCAGGGAGAGGTTCACTCTCTCTCCTGATCCTCATCGGTCAACATCAGCATGGTGATGTCAGCCCTGTCATAGTAGAGCTTTAGGCGGTTCACATGGATAACCCTTTTGGGTGTCCTGCTTGTGCCCAGGTCAACCAAGTAGGTGACCTCACTCTTTTTCTCTAGGATAGGGTAAGGGCCACTCCATCTGACCTCGAGTGCCCTTGGTGCCACTGGCTCCAAAACCCACACCTTTTGCCAGGTTGAAATTCAACCAGTGCAGCTTTTTGGTCATACCAGTGCTTCTGAAGCTCCTGGCTGGCCTCAAGATTTTTGGATGCCTTTTCCATATACTCAACAATTTTGGACCTTAGGCCAAGCACATAGTCCACAATATCTTGTTTGGGTTCTTGGAGAGGCTTCTCCCAACCCCCTTTCACAAGACAGAGTGGTCCCCTCACAGGATTGCCAAACAGAAGTTCAAAGGGGGAAAACCCTACTCCCTTCTGTGGCACCTCTGTAAGCGAAAGGCAGACATGGTAAGAGGTCATCCCATCTCCTTTTGAGTTTTTCAGGGAGCCCCATAATCATGCCTTTCAATGTCTTGTTGAATCTCTCAACAAGGCCATTGGTTTGTGGGTGATAGGGTGCAGTAAACTTGTACTGCACTCAACACACTTTCCACATGTGTTTTAGGTAAGCAGACATGAAGTTGGAACCCCTGTCTGAAACCACCTCCTTAGGGAACCTTACTCTGGTGAAGACACCAATGAGGGCCTTGGCTACTGCAGGAGCTGTAGTAGTCCTAAGGGGAATTGCTTCAGGGTACCTAGTGTCATGATCCACTACCACTAGAATGAATTTGTTCCCTGATGCTGTGGGAGGTTCAAGTGGACCCACTATGTCCACCCCTACCCTTTCGAAGGGAACTCCCACCACAGGCAGTGGTATCAGGGGGGCCTTTGAGGGGCCACCTGTCTTGCCACTGGCCTGACAGGTGACACAGGAGCTGACAAACTCCTTTACCTTTTGGTGCATCTGGGGCCAGTAAAAGTGGCTAACTAGCCTTTCCCAAGTCTTGGTTTGGCCCAGATGTCCAGCTAAGGGGATGTCATGAGCTAAAGTTAGGAGAAACTCCCTGTACTTCTGAGGCACTACCACTCTCCTAGTGGCTCCAGGGTTGGGGTCTCTGGCCTCAGTGTACAGTAGTCCCTCTTCCCAATACACTCTGTGGGTTCCACTGACATCTCCTTTTTCCTGGGTAGCAGCTTGCTGCCTCAGGCTTTCAAGAGTTGGACTGTCCTGCTGTCCAAGGCACAGCTCTTCCCTAGAGGGTCCCCTTGGGCCTAAGAGTTCAACCTGGTAAGGGTCCAGCTCCATGGGCTCAGTTTCCTCTGGGGTGTCTAAGTCCTCTCCCTGAGGAGAGTGGTCCTGATCCTGTTGCTGTACAGAAGCTGTTTCCCCAGTCTTCTTACCTTTTCTCTTGGAAGGTTGGGCCATACTTTCAGGCTCCAACACTTTTTTCACCCTGTCTGTTGCTCTGTGCTCTTGTTTTTACACTCACCAATTCAGGGATGTCCAGCATTGCTGCATGGGTTTTTAGTTCAACCTCAGCTCATGCTGAGGTTTCCAGGTCCTTGCCAAGCAGACATGCAGCTGGTAGCTTTGGAGAGACCACTACCTGTTTCAGGCCAGTAACCCCCCCCCCTACCCTCCACCCCCAGTCTAATGTCACCATAGCCATTGCATGGTTAGTGGTAACACTGTCAGCATTGGTGACTGGGTAAGTTTTCCCAATCAAGTATTGCTCAGGGGAAACCAGTGTGTCTCACACCATAGTGACACTGGCACCTGTATCCCTCAGAGCTTCTATCCTAGTTCCATTAATCCAGGGATATTGTAGGTACTTTTTTAAGTTGGGTGGCCACACAGCTACAGTGGCAAACTCAACTTCCCCTTCTGAAATTAGAACTGCTTCAGTGTGCAACCCGATTTGCTCTTGGCACACTGCTGATCCCAACTGGAGACTAGCTACACCAGGAGTAGCTGTGGTAGGACTAGGGGCCTTCTTGGTTGGGCAAGCTGCATCTCCAGTTAAGTGTCCCAACTTCTTACAGTTGTTACACCAGGCCTTTGAGGGATCAAAGTTCTTTCCCTTGTATGGATTATTGGGCTTGGAAGGTTTTTGGGTCCCACCCCCCTGTGCAGGTTTTTGGGGCCCTTTAGAAGACTCAGGCTTTTTATCTTGGGGATTCTCACCACCTTTCCCCTGTGGAGGTTTTGTGACTCCTTTCTTTTGGTCACCCCCAGTGGTTGTTTTAGTCACCCTTGTCTTGACCCAGTGGTCTGCCTTCTTTCCCAATTCTTGAGGAGAAATTAGACCTAGGTCTACCAAATGCTGATGTAACTTTTCATTAGTGCAATTACTTAAAATATGTTCCTCATATAAGGGTCACAGGGAGTTTGCGATCGTGTTCCGTACTCGGTTCAGCACGCACATCGACGTCCCGGATTCTGCACAAGAAACACGATATTGGATTCCTCACGATATTTTGAACCAGAAATATATCAGTGACATTTTGGACGTCGTATTACTTGAAACCCAATGTGGTTTGGAATTATCACCACTGATTAAGGTTTTCAACCTTAAAGACAGAGCCTTGATAAAGTCGCGGGACGATTTCCCATGTAAAGCGACGAAACACGTGTCGGCTGTCGGAAGAAATCACGAATAAAAGAAAAGAAAAAAAGAACACCAATCCAGTGACTTTATTGAATCAATATCCACACTCTACAAACACATTATTTGTTGATATATGCTCTTCGTGTGCAAAGGATTTTTGTGTATGTTCGGCTGACCTAGGTCAGCAAATTTTGTGGAGATCGGTGGTTCTTCACACCTTTAGCACCGAGACCCGAATGGTTTTCCAAAATTGATACTAGTGAAAAATCTCCTCAGTGGTGCCGAATCCCCTAAAAAACAATACCACTGCCCTAGAAAGCTAACATTTCCGGAGTGGAACAGCATTCGTGCGGAGCCGCACGTTGCTACCAGATGGTGCTCAGAGGTACTGCTAAAACGTTTCCGGATCCACTCTGACGCCTGGGAAAGTATTTAAAAGGTTAGGAATCTGCAATTAGATAGTCTTTACCAGAAAGAGCGTTATATCACTTCAAACTACTAGACAACCCATCACAAATCTTGCTATTAGAGTCAGGAAATGGGAGCACATGACTCCCACCTTTCATTTGGGTTGCTGGAGCTCAATGCATTACTTGATAAAATGTCCCCTAGCAAACATCTTGTCTTCTCAAACATTAAGCTATTTATTTCCAGCCCCCTCCCTCATTCATCAAATCACTATTTGTAGATGTCACACTGAATTATTGCACCTCTCTTGTGTTGGCTCCATTTTTCTGCAACTCTTTGACAAGTTTACTCATCTCATCAGGGAACTCGGTGCTAAAAAAAAAATGTTAGGGCCTGTTTGGTAATCTAGTTTTCCATTAGAAAAAAATCACTTTACTTTACTATCTAGAAACTCAAGTGCTTTTTGTGCTACGTAAGCACATTTATCCATCAATGAGAAAACTGTTTATTCTCGATGAGTGATATATTCCACTTTATTGTGATATCCTTTTTTCCCTACAGTAAGGAGATTGAAAAAATAAAAGATGAGCTTTCATTACAACGGATGAAAGCCTTAGCTGAAAGCCAGCGGGTCTTGGAACTTGAAAGAAAACTGTTTACTAATGAGAGGCACCTTAAACTTTGCCAGAGTGAAAACATGAAACTGCGGATCAATTTGGATGAGGTGAAAATGAAATATGAGCCTGACGGTAAGTTGTACTGGTCTTTAGAATGTAAGCTTAATTGTTATGTGATGTCAAGTGAACTAATTCATTTTTATACAATTTTTACTGCAAATGAACCCTCCAGCCCTTTCGTGCTTACCTTTACAGTGCCTGTTAACTGGGGCCAGATTGGATGAGTGGTACTGTGAAAAAAGCCCCACACATTGCTATCGATGTGCAGATGGGAAAGTAGTTTATCCAGTCATTGTTTTTTGTAGAGTTATGCTGTAGCAGAATGATTTTTGTTCTTAGTGAGCTGGCGTAACCATGGCATATCACCTTTGCCTCCAAACAAGTCCCCTCACAGTAATGTCTAATCGAACCTGCATTGTTTTTAAGCTAGAGACCAAAGCTACTGGCTGTCTTCTTGGGCGATGCACATCCCTTGCGAATGGGTGTTTGGCACTTGCACTATACTGCAAAGTATTGTTGGTATCCCCCATTTTTTGTGGGCTACAACCAGTTAGATTTCCATTGCTACCAGAGCGTTGGAAAACGCATCCCTCTGCGGAAAAAGGATGTGTATCTCAAGCCCCTCCCTTTGGGATACACACATTTGTAGGAGAGACGTTTTAGGAGAACAGCCCTGCCAGAGACCATGCAGGGCTTGTAAGGGCCTTACCTGTTTCCTAGACCCTACCCAAAAAATAACTCCCTCTCTCTCGCCTCCTCCTCTCTCCCCTTCTCTCTCACTCCCTCTTTCTTTCTCCTCCGCTCTCTATCTCTCTCTCTCTATTGCTCTCTCCCTCTCTCTCTCTCTATCCCTCTCTCCCTCGCCAGTGGGTTAAGGTGAGCAAACCCCCAACAATACAAGAATCATAATTGTCATGATTGCAAGTCAAATACTAGCAAAGGTAAAAAAAACTAATAATACGAAAACACCACACATTATGATTCATTAGCAAAATCCTTTCTTACGTTTGTTCTCCGATCACTTGAGCAGCGTAAAACTTTCACACACAAGTCTTAGTACAGCCTATGCAACTATTGTGGGACAGGCAAGGCACTTGGATCGGACAGTTAGTCTTCCTCCTCTTATGGGAAATATGAGATTATGTAGCATTATGCCTGATTACTATTGCTGCCTATCATCATCGACATGGTAACCCGTTGCTGGGTGAGCGCACTCTAACCTGTTAATGACTTAGTCTCCTAGAGATCTTTTGCAAAGCAGAGTGGCAAGGCAACCATTTTCACTGGAACGTTTGTTCAGAAACACAGCATAGTAGCTGTTAATGTATCTCCTGACAGCAATGCCCATTATCTTATAGTTATGCACAATTTGTATAGGAATATCTCTACAAGAATAGCATGGATTAGTCATAGTGCATCAGCATGATGTCATGCATACACATTTGGGGCCTATAGACCGTTAATAAGATAAGTACGTGATGCACTATACCCTACCTTTTAGATCATAATGTATTATTTGATGTTATGAATGATGTACTCCTTAACATCCCTCCCCCAGTGTTGTAAACCACACCACAGATTGCCAAAACATGTGTTTATTAGGTATACATTGGAAAGGGGCTGTTAAAAACAAATTCTTTGATAGTGCAGATTTCTCTAGACCTCGTTCACCTGTCTCCTTCCTGAAGAAACGTAGACTTTCTTATGTGTATTCTTGAACAGAGACGGACACGGTGCACTTGTGCTATGTGGCTAGCCACATCCCTTTAATATTGGTAGGGTGCCCAGTGAGTATCGCAGAAGCACTCGGTTGAATTTCTCAACTTGATATTGGTGTATTATTTAATTAAAATAATTGCAGTAAGAGTTTGTCATAGAATAAGTAAAAAAAAAATGACACAAGTCTACAAATGAATTCAAGTTACTCTACTCAAGGAAGATGACAGAACATCATTTTCTTTTAGTTGAGTTTATGAATGCTATAAATGGTTGTGGGAGGTGATGTGGTCTAGAGACTTTTTTGCTGACTTTAGGGTCAGAGTTGCGACCCCAGCTTTGATACTTATGAATCTGAGCAACACCAGTGGAGATGTTGTCTCTGAAGCTCTGTGATGCTGTGATATACCTGGGAAGGGGTGAAGCAGCTTATTTTTTCTAGCTCCTATGGATGTTGCTGACACAGCAGGACTCTAGTTTAATCTCACTCCTGATCTTGGCAGCTATCTGTTTTTTCTGCTTAAGCAGGATGAAGATTCCTGTAGGAGGCTGGCTTAGTATATGGTGCTCACTTATGTAAGTGTAGCACCCTGCACTAATCCAGACAACCCTTATGAGAATTTTAATGGTCTTAGACAGCCTTAAACTCACGAAGTGGTAGCTGTGGAGAGCCGCCTTCAGGCTTGGTCCAGAAGGAGTGTTAAGCAGCTTGTTTTACCAGTACTTAGTCGTATGGTATAGGTTAAGGGAAAAAGAACCACACAGTGTAGTTATAAAAAATATCTATTTATTAACACTCACTAACACATTGCAATATCTCCTACCCGGAGATATAACCTCAATACACTCAATACATTTGGAAATGGAACATGTAAGTAGCACAAATACACAGTGGTCTCCAGGGGAGAGCTGACCATGTACTAAAATAGTGGAATGCGAACCACGACTTATGTCAGGACTGGACCCAGAAGATGTAGAAGAGTTTGGGACATCCATGCAGCTCAAGAACCTGGGTTCCCATATCTGGGCTTACCTGTGCCATATCTGGAGGCTTCCTCTTTCCTTGGCCTTACATGTTTACAGCCTTCTCATGATCTCAGTCCTTAAGCCCGTATCTCTGACCGCTTCTTCCCTCTGGGGCTTCCAGCTCTAGGTCTTCCAGGCGAGGAGGGCTTTACTAGTGCCCCAGACTCTGAACCTTACACAATTTGCAGAGTAAACGGTGTGTTCTTCAATAACAACTCCTCAGTAAAGTGGTGCAACTCAACATACACATACCAAGTAATTTCTCTTTACACACAGCATCAAATATGTCTTACTCACCTTTCACCATACGTTCTATCCATCGCACTGCTTGAACTCATGGTATCTGGTTCTTCAAACTGTATGAAATACATTCCTACGTTCTCTATGGAAAAGGCTCAATATAGTGTTTTTTCATGAAATATAAAAGAAAAAGTACACACGTTTGCTGGGCACTTAATTATTTCTCGTTCCTTGTTTCCTATGTAGATAATAGTTGAGGGGGTTGTTTTCATAACGAGTCATTCATGTTTATGTGAATGAAAAATGTTTTTCTTTTCCAGAAATGGCAAAACTGCGCACTTTGAAAAGGAAACAAGAGATTCTTCCAGTTGACACGGTTTCTGCCCCTGGTGCAATTGATGGTGTATTAGTGGACGAAAATTCTACGAAGTTTTCTGTAAACATGGGCGAGAAAAATGTGCTTATGAGAGATTTTGGTGAAAAACCTATTGGAATATGTTCACAACAATGCGTTTCTGGGGGAGGATCAGGAAACTTGCTAACTCCTAAAGAAGACGACTTAGTCACTGAGAATCCAGTAAAGGAACGAAAGCGAGTGAGAATTGTGGACGACAGAAGTGATGTACAAGCTTTAAATGAAAGTAACAGGTGTGAAAACTCCAAAATGCCTGCTTCTCCAAGGTCAGTGTCTGCTCCCGTCTGTGCTCAAGGAATTGAGGAAAGATCATCTATCTTCTTTCGTTGCATGAGCTGTGCTATTCGTTTCTTTATCTTTTTCTCAGTTTTACATGCAATGCAGTTTCTCAAATCCACATGCCAACGCTTAAATTCCCCAGACCCTTCAAAAGACTCAAGTAACTGCATGCAACAAGAGAACACTGAACTTCCCATTTTAATGAAACTGCAAGGGTTCCAAATCAACTAGTTTTCTACTTTACTATTGAAGCCGCAATGCTGCTTTATGCTGAATGACTGACTGTCTCTTCGGTCTACTGCTGGATGGGATATGGTTTTTCAATTTTTCTCTTGCTCTCTGGTTCATTTTCATTTCTTATAATGAAAGATGTCATTTCACCTATAGTGTTATGTGCACACTGAAACCCGCCAAGGCCATGCCACACTATCAGGGACCAGTATAAATCTCATATCATACATAACATGCCATTTGCTGAACTCAAGCTATGATGCAGGATTGAACCTTTAGAGCCATTAAGTTCCCATGGTTGATCAGCACCCTTGCATTGCTGTCCATCAGTTGTAAGAACAAAATGGCACGGCGTGAGGATACAGTTAGAAAAAAACTTAGCTTAAAAGTGGATGTCAACGTACTAAGGCAAGCCATTCACTTTGCCTATGTTTACAACAGTGGCAACTTGTGATCCTTGAAAGTGGTGGGGTGTAATACTTGCCACGGGTTCAAATTTATTGTTTTCAAACTTTGCCTCAGGTTCCCCCGCACACAAATGTATGCATTTACTCACACTCCCTTTCTCATCCTCAAATGCACTTGCACACACTCATAAATTCACAATCACTGACCCTCGCTCACAATTACTGGTTTACAGGGGCTCTGATTTTAAATTCTGGGGTACAGGTGTTCTGCTTTAATAGTGCAGCAGTTGCACCAGGGCCTTTGTGCCGTGGTTCAACTGCACTGGTCTGCCCCATTGATAGACATTGCTAACTCACTCCCACTTCCTCTCACAGTCAGTCTTCTTCTTACTCGCTTGTTCTACCTCTTACTCGCTTGTTCTACCTCACTCACAGTGCTTTACTCACTCCCTCGTTTTCCCTTATTCATACCTACTCTCACTCACTCTTTGAGTCTCACTGTTTCATTTTCATTGACATTCTCAAACACATTAAACTAACACACACTGTCACTCAATCTCAATTTCAGCCTCACATCCACAGAGAAATAGCACGTTTTTAATTTTTATTTACCTTTCTTCTTGTGACAACCTAGAGGCTCCATGGAAGTAGCACGGCAAGGAATCCGGTGCTGGGCATACGCACCAGCAGCCCATGATTCCTAACAAAGAGCCAGACAGCGCAGCAGGGCCAGCTTTCAGAAGAAGTCCCACCTCAAGCCTTCTCCCAGCTTCTTGTTAAGACTGGAAGCTGGGGGTCCAGCCTCTGCTGTTCTGTGCAGCTCCTCACTGGGCTCAGGGATGCACTGATGTGCACCCTGACAGCCCCATTTTAGCACATAACCTTTGCTGCCTGAGGCATGCCCAGTATGTGGGCTAAATAAAATGGATTGTGCCTGTGCTAAGGGATCGTAGTTGATCTAAGCCCCTCACATGCACAGTCCAGACATCTACACAATGCTGTGTTTCTAAACACTCTGAAGCTGGATCATCACTCAGCGCACTCCTTCCCCTCCAGTCATAAGGAGCCTGGTGGAGAGGCCGAGAGGGCTGACCTGCACACTGCAGAGTTTATGTAAACACACAAGTTGTGTTTGCATAAACACTGCTGAATTATATTATTACAAGTGTAATAATCTAAGTAAGCAGTGGCTCATAGGTGGCAGGGCTACTACGCCTTGGAGCCCCTGAAGAGGAACCGCCACTGATTTACAATAGTGGTTCTTTGAGGCAGGCTTTCGTTTTAACTGGGTGTTTTTTTATACAGACTGCCAACAAGCAGCATTGGATTTAACCTGTATTCAAGCTAGCATTAATGCAGCTTGCCAATGAGGTATGTCACCCCATCACCTTTTCTTTGAAGGTACAATGTTATGTCTTTTGCCACCACAGAGGTATTCTCATATGCTTGAGATCCCTTAGAACAGTCCTTTCCTCTCCTCCCTAAAGCATCATCTTATGAACGCTGATGATGCAACTTGCAAATACCAAGTATAACTTATGGGGAGTGGCTGGGGCAGGTCACTATCAGTCTCTAAAGCATTCCGACTGTAGTGTATGAGTGTCATTCAAGGGAAGACATATCGGATAATACCTGAAAATCACGAAAACAGTAACATCCCAACTGGTGTGGTGTTCTGCCTGTATGGAAAATATTGGCACACTTTGAAAACCCATGGTAGTCTAAGATTTAGAGGGGTGCCTTTATGACAGGGTTGGCAAAGGCTCCCTCAACCCTATCCATCCCTGAATCTTTCCCTAAGGGAATGTCACAAAATGTTCTCATACACATACATTATTTGCTGCAGAAATACTGATCCCTGGTGCTACGCCAGACCATTGAGTATTGGAAAGTTTAAGAAGATTCTGTCCTCCCTTATTATTTCCCCCCCCCCCCAGGTTATTTGATCAATTGTACAATTAAATGAATATTTGGCTACAGAAAAAAAACTTCAGTGGCAGGCATTTCACCCTCATCCTACCCCGCTTTCTCTACCCTATTTGGATAGGGTCATATGAGCTGCTTTCACAGACTTGCTCCATCCAGTATGGTACTAGTTTTAAAACCTTATCGAGGGATGCATTTGGCTCCCCAGTTCAGCCCTGAAACCCCCCCCATTATTCCTGTCTTTCGTCGAGGTCCAAGTAAAAACAATAATATCACTTGCATGACCGAGGCTTTGTTCTCACTATTAATCTAACTGTACCTGCCAGGGGCACCGTTTGTTGGTAGAAAGTATACAAAGCAAATTCTGCTCTAGAGTTCGGTAGTTGCCTTTGGTTGTAAGCTTTTAACTTTCGTTTGACACATTTAGAGCTTTACTTTTACTGTGGAAATAGTGGAAGTATAAATGTTGTCTTGGACAACATTTTGGATGAAGACATACTGTGGTTCCTGACCATGTTGAAGTTGATATTTAGTGGTGTTATGGAAAATTAAAAAGCTGCTTAAAAGTTAATTTAAGTGATCACTATCCCGCGGAGGTTTTGGCAGATTTCGATACTCTTGGGTATGTTCTTTTTTGCCACTGGTGATGTTTTTTTCCCCTCCCCTGGTAAGTCAGCAATTTATCATAAATTGAGCTAACCTTGTTGCTCCCACGATTTGTTGAACATAAAATTGAGCAATTTCTGCCCTTTTCTGTCTTTTTCTGTGCTGTGTGAGAACGCCACTAGATGTTGGTTTCATGCATTGTAATCTTTGCTCCATTTCTTTCACTGTTCAGGTCTGACATTAGTCAAGACATTCTGATTTCTCGAAAGAAAACCTTAAAGATATATAAAAAATACCTATACATACATAAAGGGGCTTTCAGTCAACTCCCCTATCCAGTGGTCTGTTGTATTGTCATTTACTTGTTCTTCCTCCCACCACAGCATACAGCATTGGGTAATTGATCAGCCCACTTCTTCCATTGGTTCCTTTATGTGTGAGTGGCACATTCTGCCCATGCGGCGTTGTCACTCGCACATAAAATAGTCCCCTTAACTTCCAGGGTTTGGTGGAGAAATATGTCCTTTAAAAAAAAAAAATCCCTTTTTTATATTTAATTATTTTGTATTATACGAGGGCTTGGAAGCTTCCCAGACACTGATACCGGTCTCTCGCTGCTGATTGCAGTGTGCCAACTTGACTGGCTTTAAAATCCTCCATAAGCAGCTGACAATTTGTGATCATAAATCACTGCAACAATTTCAGAGCAAGATAGTGACAAGCAGGAGGGCTTTAAGGGTGAAGATGCAAGGAAAGTTAAAGGTAGTGGTAAAGATGGAGTGTGAAAAGGAAACTTGCTGGATAATCTAAAGAGCAGAAAATAAGCTAAGAGAAAAAGAAAAGGGTTGTTTGTCTAAATATTAGCTACAAAGATACTGACGTGCAACAGTATAGTCCAAAATTTCGACCTTACTTGGTGGAATATAGATTACTTTTCCATATCTACTTACCTAGACAATATTGTGCAAGTTGATATCTCAGTATTGGTATTGTTGCACGTCCATATTTTAAAGTCTATATTTTGGTACGTCTCCAAGGTAGGCACAAATTTGGCAGATAGAGGAAATTACCTAACACTATGAAATTAATAAAGAGCGACAAAGAAGAAGAGAGGAAGATGGTGCAATTGTTACTTGAGAGTGGTTGAAGGAGGGAGAGGTAAAACGTGAGAGCAAGGCAAGTGATGATTAGAAAGTGAAAAAAGGTTTGACAATTGAAGGCACGAGGAAAACCCTGATGAAAAGTAAGAGTAAGTAGAGGCAAGAGTTGAGAAGAGGGCGAATGTGAAAGCCATGAAATGTCATCTTTCAGAAAGCTCCACATGCTCCTGATGACTAGTCTGTACCATCATATATGTGAAATCATGAGCAGAAAGTTTGGGTGGAAGGGATTTAGATTTCCATTTATACCATCACAGCTGAATGCCACTGTTTTTTGTGTTTTTGCTCTTAACAGTACTGCTCCAGCTGAAGTTTTTGTCATTCAATTCTGAATGTTTATTTTATACCATAGGTTAGTATGTGATTTTGGTATATAAGCTTAGTATTTCTTAACCAAAGTTTTATTCTGAGAATGTCTTGGATTTTACCATGGTATAATTTCTCCACTGCTCACAACAGCCACGTGCATGGCCTGTGACCTTGCATATAGGGTATTGCCTGGGTTACATTGCATGCACTGTACCTCAGCCCTCAATAACAGACTAATAGAATGTTGTGTGTGGACAAGCTTTGTGGGGACTGCCTTCAGTGCTTGTCCGTTGATGATTCTTTGTGCTAAGTATCTCTACCCACAGTACCCTCAGATAAGGCTTGTGACAATGTCCTGCAAACACTATGCACAAGGCATGGCTATTGGCTGCACCCTCTGTGACGTACACCTGCCTTCATTCCCCACAATACGTGGCTGGTCCTAGGAATTGGCCACACAAATCTATACAAAAGAAAACAAAAGCTGTTATAAACACCAATGTTTCAAGACATAATATTTCTTTAGTATGTTTTTTTAATTTAGCCGTATTGTACAGAGCCCCAGTGCTTTATCCACAGCTGGTTTCCATTGCATAGAATCACATTACAACCAGGCATAAACAAAGCAATCGTAGGAAATCATTTCCTCTATCCTATTTTTTATTGTGCATCATTTTTTTGGGTGAGGTGAAAACGGCCTTACCTATACACAGTAATCCGCCGAACTGGCTTCTCTGGAAGATTTACTTTATTGACAACATTTTATTTTCTGTCATGATACAAATAATGTAACTGAAAATCCTGATTATTAGCCTTATTTGAATTGGCTTGCATTAACTATGCAGTCAGTACACATTTGTACTTTTACCAGTGAGTACTGTGCTCAGGTCATGCCATTTTACTGGTACTGCAAGCAATCAAAGGGAAAGCACTGTATCGAACACTCGTAATTTTGGCCTCTGAGCAAATCTGCACAAAATATGCCAAAAACTAAATTTGTCGACTTCACTTTGCAGTATCTGCTAGACGGGGGGGGGGGGGGTGCTGAGTTATACTGGGTGACTTAAATATGAGTGATTCCTAAAGTGCAATGTTTAAATAAGTCTAGACATATTTAAACCGTGTCAGTTTAATAGAATAATAGTGAAGAATACTGAGGGGAGCCTGGGGGTGGGCGGGGTATTACAAAGTTTGAAGCCCATTGCTCTACAATAACTTCTTTCTGATGTAGTCTCCAAATCAGGACCCCACTCCAATAACCCTTCCAGGCTCGGCTCTCGTCCATTTGACCACGTCCCACAGCCACTTCTAGGTGCCCGGTGTCCTCCCTGCATTCCAGTCCATTGCTGTATTCCTTTTTACAATTATCAAAATCAGGTCAACAAATTTACATTTCTGAGATTTGGTTCTTTGCAATTGACCCAATAAACACTGCATTGGTTCCACTGGAATGTTTTGAGCTTAGTCCACCTTGATAATTGTGACAACCTCACCCCAGTACTCCCAGATATGGCTATAATCATATACCATATGGCCTGGTAGCACCTCGGACATTTATCCGCTGCTCCCGGGTACATTTTGTTGTCCTGTTGGTAAATAGGTATGTTTGATGAATATAATTAATTTCTATATACTTAAATTGTGCATTTTGCGTCACCCATTTCCAAGACTTTGTCCCTGGTTTGATCCGTAATCTCTTCCGCTGTCACTCTCTCCCAATTCCCTGGACGAATATAGCACTTTACAACGCGTGCATTCACAACGTGGTAGTTTACAACGCGGTCGTTACAACGACCACGTTGTTACCACGTGTGTCATTACATCGCAAGTCATAAACACTTGCTGTAGGTGGCGCGCTGGACTTAGGAATAGTATTAATTACTATTCCTACTCCAGTTTGTGCAACAGCAGGGTAGGTGTTGGATTTAAAATCCAACACATTCCCTGGTGTTGCACGCCCCCTACAGCAAGTCGTTGTTACGACTTGCGATGTAATGGCACGCGTGGTAACTACGCCGTCGTTGTAACGACAGCGTTGTAAACTTCCGTGTTGTGTTTACAGCGTTGTAAACGCTGTTTCCCGCCTGGACTTTCAAAGTATCATTGTAAAATGTAGGAGACTGAGAGGTGCCTAATATATGGAACATCACGCTTACACTTACTAAGCTTAAAAATACAACATGTGTTAGATTTCGTGGGGTCACCAGTTTCCTCTGGCCAAACAGACCTGACCGCTTTAAGCAGAGCTGCATGCACTGTCAAATGTCCCGCTCCCAAGCCAAGACTCTCTTTAATTCAGTTCAAGCTTCTGTTTTACCCCCAAAAAAGCATACTAACCCCGGTATCTACCCATGCTGTCTTTTCATGGTGCCTAGTTAAAGATCTAAATTTAGGCAGAATCCACAATGGGATCTCAGGGAAATAAGTGGTCCTCCCCCCTCGGGAATTACGTGCATCGCTGTCAACAGTAACTAGAAACCAAAAATGCCTTTAGGGGAAGTTTTGATGAGTTTTCGGCTGCGCAGTAGTATATTAGTCAAATATTTCCCGCCATACATGGTCTCATTTCTTTTGCCTCACGGATTCTTGGCGGGTTATCCAGCGCATTGGCCACGCCCAGTTGTGCTGCTAAATAATATAATTCTAGGTTTGGTATTTCCATTCCTTCCTTGTCTAAAAGTAAAATCCTTTTAACTATAGCCATGCACTTTCTTGCGCCAGTCTATATCAGATCTGCCAAAAGACCGTTCATGTCTTTAAATATCGTCCTCTTTAGAATCACTGGACGAACCTGAAAGAAATACAGCAGCCTCGGCTTATTCAGCATCTTAGTTATCGGTACCCTACCCATAGAGGATAAGGGAAATCTACTCGATCGAAGAACAGATCCCCGAGACTGCTTGCCCACTATTACCACTTACCAGCTGGTCATCATTGGAATATATCCAGACTCCTAGAAATGTAAGTGCCAGGATTCCACACCAGCAGGATTGCTGGATCTATGGGGGACACTGCATCCTCTGGGGTATGTATCAAGAACCAACCGGATTTATTCCAGTTCACCCACAATCCTCATGCTTCACCATATCCAGACAATAACTCCATGATCATCAACAAGCTGATTTTAGGGTCCCATAAATATAACAGAGTGTAATTCGCATATAAGGAGATATGTGATTCATGTGCCAATGTGATAACGTGTCACAGAACATACAAGCCAGTGGTTCTAAAGCTAGGGCAAATAACAGTGGTGAGAGTGGGCATCCCTGTCTTGTGTCCTCTATAAATGCTTCAATCCCCAGAGAAAACACTCCCGGTTTTCACTCTAGCTTTTGGGTTGATGTTCAATTATCTCACCCAGCGCAAAATACCCATGTTCGAATCCCCATGTCCCTAATACCCTAAAGAGGAACCGCCACATAAGACTATTGAATGCATTTTCGATATTCAGTGAGGCCATCATAGGAGAGGTTGGCATTTTCAGAGTTCTCTCTAAGATATAAAAGCGGCTTCTTAGATTCATATATATGTTTCTCCCTGGTATTAAGTCGCTCTGGGCTGTGTGGACAAGGTCTACATCAGTGGAACCAATCTGTTGGCCAGGACCTTACCTAATATCTTATACACTGAATTATACACAGCCTCCGCCTTCCTGGGGTCGACTTGGAGTCCATCTCGAAGAACACATAACCGAAGAAGTCGATACAGTCCTGCTAGAAAGAGCATTTTTTTCAGTGAAGGCTGAGGCCATAGTCTGCCAGGCGTTGTAAGGTGGCTTGCAGTCGCACATGGTGCTCTTCCAGGCTCTGAGAGTATATGAGGATATCACCATTCAGGTTTATTACGCCTATCAGCCCTGAGAGGGTTTCTTTGATGGCAATCTGAAACACCTCTGCCGCTGAAGAGATGCCGAAGCTGAGCCGGGTGTATCGCCGGAGGCCCACGTGTGTGGAAAATGTCTTGATGTAACAACTTTTTGGTGCTAACTCCAGCTGGTGGTACCCTGAGTTCAAGTCCATTTTCAAAAACCATTGTGCGCCATTTAAGTATGCTACGATATCGTCCATGGTGGGGATCACGTCTTTCCCTCTGGATGGCTTGGTTAGGGAGCCTCATGTCCACACAGAACCAGATGGTTCCTGGCAGCTTGGGTTTTGGCGCAATAACCAATGGAGAAACCCACGGGGTGGGACCTGACACCTTTACGATGACTCCTTGACTTTCCAGGTCTTGCAGCTCTTTCTCTACCAGTGGGCGGAGAGGAAACTGAACGCGTCGGTGTCTGAGCGCGTAGGCTTGATGGCCTTGTCAATGTGCAGAGTGACTTGGTGACCTTTGAGCATCCTCAGACTTTGGAACAGTTGAGGGAAGTCATTCAGCATGTCTTCCGCGTGTGTGTCGTGGATTTGCCTTGCGAAGAACACCAGCTCCAAGTCTTCTGTGGTGTGGCATCCGACCAACGTGCCTTACTGGCCTTCAGTGACATGGAATTTGGTCCGGACAGTGTGGTCCACGCTAGTGACGTCGACTTCAATCATGCCTATGAACGGTAGGAGCTCAGTACCCCCATATGTGTAGATTTTTGCCGGGGGTGAGTGGTGGACGGGCAGTTAGCTTCTCATATTGACTCGAGTCCATCACATTCACTGAACCCCCGGTGTCGATTAGGGCTTGAATCGGGATGTCGCTGACGCGCATGGTGCACATGGGTGGGGGACGTCTCTTGTGACCAGAGAGTCCAGCGAAGCAGATTACAAAAATTTCATCGTCTTCGAAGTGGGCAGCGGCCCCTTGCCGGGGCTGTACCTCTGCGTTGAAGGGATCTTGCAGTGTCAGCTGACGTAGGGTCGTGGCACATCCTCTTGATGCTTCTCCTCTAGGTCGCCCTCTTCCGTCGTGGCAGACACTTGCTTAGTGATTGACCTTGCTGCACTTGGAGCATGTCTGCCCTCTTGCCGGGCACTGTTCCGATGGCTTATGGTCAAAACTGCAATACCCGCACTTTTCGTGGTGCTTCCAAGGAGTATTCTGCGGTCGTGCCGGCCCTGGGCGTTGTTGTACCGCGTCCACCGTCTCTTCTTTGATGGGGTTGCCCCCAGGGCTGATGGAGCGGGGGTGTTCCAGACTCTAGCAGCTTCCATTTCGTCTGCCCTACTGTTGGAGAGTTCATTCGAGCGTTCGAGAATTAGGATTTCATCCATAGACATTCCGGGTTGGCGGAATATTTGGCGTCGAAGTGCAACAGACTTGCATCCTTTTACGATTTGCACGCGGATCTCTTCTCGTTGATCGATGTTCACGGACGTGCATGCAAGCTTCCGCAGTGTGGTGTAGAACATGTCTACCGACTCTGCATCCGTCTGCTTGGCTTGACGCAGTTTGAAACGCTCATAGCATGGATTCATCTGGGGGTCGAAATGCATGATAACGGCAGCAATAGCCGCGTCATAGTCATCATCTTCCCCGGTGTTCAGCAGGGTCTCAAACAGTTCATAGAGCTCATCGCCCCCAAAGTGCATCAACAGCAAGCGCCTCACGGCCCCATCGGGCTCTCTCGTGCCCCGAAAGTAATGGTTGAGGCAACCAAGCCATAGCCTCCACCGAGGCGCAGTCATTGAAGGACCGGCCACTTCCAGTAGAACTTATTCTGTTGAATGTTTAGGGCAGAAACCTGACTGTCTAGGGTGGATGGTGTTAGTTTGAAGGCATTACTGAATAATAGGTGTACCACCTGGAACTAAGACTACCTCT
This sequence comes from Calotriton arnoldi, assembly GCA_963921515.1. Lineage (NCBI taxonomy): Eukaryota > Metazoa > Chordata > Amphibia > Caudata > Salamandridae > Calotriton > Calotriton arnoldi. The sequence continues at coordinate 281,810 of CAWUFW010011755.1, forward strand.
GAACATAAAGGTCATCTATAGGGTGTAACATCTGAGATGAATCTTAAGTAGATGGGTAGACAAATCAAGCTAATTACTAGCTATGGGTTTGTGGAGTCGTTGATGTGAGGGAGTCTTTAAACTGAAAATATGGTGCTCCTCAGGGTCAACTTATATTGAGTGTGCCCTAAGAAGGGGGAGGGGGGCTACTTTGGCTTTCCCTCCTTGTACGAATAAACCGTGCAAAGTCCCAGGCAGGTGGAAGGAATTATAGTTGCAGAACCTGCAACATAATTATTCCTACTGGTCTTTCCCAGTCTATTAATTCAAGAACAAATTGGAGCCCTTTTGTGTTTATTTTCAGCACATGCTAGAGATTGTGATCAATCGAGGTGCAAGTGTTGCTAGTGTTACCTTTAGCTTACCATGAGCATATTTGTGAGAATGATGATTCCAAAGGGAATGAATGCTGCTCACTGAGAACGACCCGTCCAGCCTCCAAGAGCTTGTACATGACCATCTGCAGATAGGTTGTGGCCAAAACAGTACATTCTGGAAAGAGGGCAAGGTAAAAGAGTTACCTTCCCAAAAGATGAAGCAAACTGCTCCAACTGGGTTAGTTGGATTTTTTAACTTTAAAGATGCACTAACTTATTGACAGTGGGCTGCTGTCCAACAGGTAGGAAATATAAGCTCGATAGCTCATGCTGCACACTGAACTGTGTGGACTCTAGTACTTTTGTTTTCCTATGTTTCTTACCATTGGTGCTAAGGTCCACCACCTACTTGGTCTGCTAACTAACACAGTCTAGAAGGGCTAGGGTGGTCCTGTGTGAGTCATTTGTGCTTGTGGGCCTTCACAATGTTGTCCTTGTGGGTCTGTCTCTTTGTGGGTGGGAATCTTTTTTTGTCAACCAACTGGCTTCCCTTTTCATCAACAAGACTGGTCCCCCGGAGTGTCTAGTCACTGATGTGGAGAGACTCGAGCTTTGGGCACCAAGATAGATCCATTACAGTGAAGTAACACCAAAGAAGCAAAGAGGCAATTGTAAGGATTAGATATTTGTGAACATTGTTTGAACCATCCCATCATTACAGAAACAATATTAGCATTATAGTTATTCTTTTTACGAGTCCTTGGATGCTTGCAATCCTCTAGGTTATTGTTGTATTGACTAATTTTCATTGCAATTTCTGTGCTTTACCATGTGGCCTCCATTTCTACTTTAAATACATTGACACACTTATTTATATTATTATAGTGTTATTGTTATTATGTTGCACTGTATCTAGACTCCGCCTTACACTACTCTCTTTGAGTTTACCTTGAATGCATGCCCACTCACACCCAGGGTCAGAGAGGTTTAAGGGGCCATTTTTCATCACAGGCAAAGTACCCAGTCCTAGTTTGTGGTGAACACAAGCACTGTCCCCTTTGATAGTGGTTTGTTGTTCATGCGATGTGAGGATCAGGAAATAAGTCTAAGGGGAGCCGATCTTTGGCACTTGTCTGTTGCTCAACATGGGATCAAAGTGCTCCTAGTAATTGAGCTGTACTTCCTGCTTGATCATACCAAGAATAGATGCAGCTACCTGGTCTTTCGCTAGCGACAGAACCTTGTCCCATTCATAGCATGTGTATATATATATTTCCTACTGGCAGTCGCCAGTAGGTAGTTATAGTTAGGACCTATTTTCCATAGGAAAAGCATTTTTTGTTTTCCTAATAACTTTGGCGTCGTTTGACGAATCTTTGCGAAATTTTCAAAACTAGTGGGGCGCTCCGGTCAGCTCCTGTCTTGAAAGTTTCTCAGTGATTTGCGAAGCGGGGGCCGAGAAAAAAAGGGGGGGGGTCCCAAAACGTGTTTTCCCCATGTTATTTTTCATAGGAAACTTTAGACACGGCTACAGCCCGAACTGCTGAACGGAATTACACCAAATTTGGCAAAAAGGTAGTGCTTGGTTCAGAAAGCGACCTTTTTTTTTAAATGGTGTAAATCCGTTCAGTAGTTGCTGAGAAATTCAAAAAATAAAAGTTTCGATAACTAGGGACGCAGTGGATTCGCGAACCCTCCCGACCACGAGCTTCACTGTGATTGGCTGCCAACACTCCAAACCAGGAAGTGTTGGCAGCCATCTTGTGACTCGGTAGAACCGAGCTGGAGCTTGTGATGGCCCTGGGGACCGCCACCCCCCAGGGCCGGCTCCTGCAGTGTCCCGGGGTGCCCACCCCCGGGACACTGCTGTTTGCTATGGCAGGGCGGGAGCCGTGCGGCTCCCGCCCTGTCATAGCAAACTGTGGTTTGGATTTTGAAAGCGAGAGCAGGTTTCCCTGCTCTCGCTTTCAAAATCCAAACCAGATTGCTTTTCCACAAGGGGAGCTGCATGTCAGCAGCTCCCCTTGTTGAAAAGCAATGCCGGCTCCCGCAGGAGGCGGCGAGCCGGCGGGACTGCGGGGGCATTGGGGCTCCCCCCACGGTCCCATTCACAGAGGCCAGGCCCCGGGGGATGGGGTCCCCGGGGCCAGAAGTGGCCCGGGAGGGGGGCCACGCGGCCCCCCTCCCCGTTAATTACAGTTAAAAAAAACAAAAAACCGGAAAGGCCGGCCCCGGGGTATGGGGTCCCCGGGGCCATAAGTGGCCTAAGGAGGGCGGCAGAAATTGACCTCGGGAGGGGGGGCCATGCGGCCCTCTTCCAGTTTTTTTTTTTTTTTTAAATAGGGGTCAGGCCCTGGGGGATGGGGTCCCCAGGGCCCAAAAAATGGGAAAAGAAGGGGGCCACACAGCCCCCCTTCTGGAAAAAAAAAAGAAAAGCCGGCATCGCGCCGGAGGCCCAGCCCCCTCCCTGCAGCACTCTGCAAACGCGCACCCTGGCGCGTTGTAAGTTTGGGAATTGATTCCCCTTGAATACTGAGGGTCCCTGGGGGCCAACTAGCCCACCAGAAACCTCCAGTATGAGCCAGGGAGCTGCGTTGCAGAGAGGTGGTCCGAGGCCACGCCCCTTTTTACACCACTGTGCAACGCAGCTCTGTGGCGCTTACTGGAGGTACATGGTGGGCTAGTTGGAGCGCAGGGACCCTCAGGATTCAAGGGGACATAATCCCCCAACTTAAAACGCGCCAGGGGGTGCGTTTGCACAGTGGTGCAGGGAGGGGGTGGGGCCTCATATAACAAGTTAGCAATCTTGCTGTGTGGGACTTACTGGAGGTAATAAAAGGGGTAGTTGGCCCCCAAGGTTGACGTTGGGGGCTAACTACCCCTCTTGTTACCGCCAGTAAATCCCACACAGTGGGATTGCTAAAAGGTGTTTGGAGGCCACGCTCACCTTTCTCCACCACTCTGAAAACGAGACTGCTATTTTATAGTTAGAAATTAGCATTTAAAAAAACCTTAGAAATTCACTGAAAAAACCATAGGTTTCAGGGACGTTATAGTTAGAAATTAGCATTTAAAAAACCATTGAAATTCACTGAAAAAAACCATAGGTTTCAGGGACGTTATAGTTAGTTGGAGATTTCACTCGTACAAAACCAGAGAAATTCCACCGTTATAGTTAGTTCAGCTAACTATAACTCGCGCCCCCACAATGCACTGCTGATGAAGTCACATATTACATCATTCATGACATGGTCAGTGACATCACTGATGACATCTCAAATGACATCTCAAATGACATCACTGATGACATCATCCACTGACTGTGTGTTTCTATAAAGTTTAAATATGTTTTAAAAATATATGCCAAGGTGTATTGAAGAATGAGTGGGTGTATAAGTGTCTGGATGGAGGATTTAGTAGGTGCGTGACTGACTGTATAAGTGAGTGATTAAATGTGTCTTACTGAATGCATGGGTTAGTGAGTAAACTGTGAATGTCTGTATCAGTCTGTCTGTTTTTGTGTAAGCTGCTGCATGGGTTGGGGAGTAGCTACATGAGTGTCCATACAGGTTATTGATTGGTTGCCTGAGTATTTGTATGGGTGCCGGAGTGTGTGTGTGGGTGGGTGGGAGGTGTGTGACTCTTTGCATAGATGTGTGAGTGGTTGATTCACTGGGTGTATGGGTTCAAGAGTGCATGTGGAAACAGCTGTATGGGTGGGTGGGTGTGTGTATGGGTGTGTTGGTGAGCGAATGGATGTCTCAGTGCTACATGTGCGAGTAACTACATATGTAAAAGGCAGTATATGTGAGTGATGGTGTATATTAATAACTATATGTGAGAGTGAGTGATTGTGAGAGTGGCTGTATGGATGAGTGTGTACTTGTATCAGTGATTGTATAAGAGAGTAAGTATGTGTTAGTATCTGTATGAATAAGTGAGGTGTGTGTATAACTGTATAGGTGAGTAAATGGAAGTGTGATTGATTCTTTGCATGACTGACTAGGTGTGTGAGTAACTCTGGATGAGTGGCGGTGTGTGAGTGTCTGTATAGGTGTATGACTGCATATCATAGTGTTGTATTGATGAGTGACTGTATGGGTGAATGAGTGGATGTGTGTGTAGACCTAGGAATCAGTGAGTGCGTACGTAGAAACTGGTATTGGTGTGTCTATGGTTTCGAAAATGGTAGTCTGTATTTTAGAGTGGGTGTATCAAAGGTTAAATTAGGGTGTGAGGAGTTGCATCAGATTATCACGTGGATGATGTGATCAGTGATGTCACTGACCATGTCATGAATGATGTAATATGTGACGTCATCAGCAGTGCATTGCGGGGGCGCGAGTTATAGTTAGCTGAACTAACTATAACGGTGGAATTTCTCTGGTTTTGTACGAGTGAAATCTCCAACTAACTATAACGTCCCTGAAACCTATGGTTTTTTTTAAGGGAATTTCTAAGGTTTTTTAAATGCTAATTTCTAACTATAACGTACCTGAAACCTATGGTTTTTTCAGTGAATATATATATATATCAGGTGTCCAAGTTACACCAGGATCTCTGAATGCTTCTGAAATGTCATGTTTCCTAAAGTTATTATTATACGGTCTTATATAGCGTAAAGCTACCCAGTGCTTCGACAAAAAGGTAGAAGCTAGCAGAAAGAGAAAAATTATCAGAATAGCCAGGACTGAAGTTCTTTGCGCTAAACGGTCAATGATTGGCAACTTTTCAGAGACTTTGGCAGAGTATTTCAAAGCTTGGGGCCCAAGTATGAGATGGAGCAACCACCCATGTGGGGCCATTTTGACTCTGGGGGCCTTACAAGGGGTCGAGTTTGGTGGTATGGTTCCACCGTCTCTTGTAAGTAGAGTGGACCTGTATTCAACCTAGCTTTATGCATATAGCATAGGGCTTTGAACTGTATGCGTTTGTCCACCGTAAGCCAGTGAAGTTCGCGAAGAAGACAAGACACCAAGGCTCATTTGGGAAGATGAAATAAGAGCCTGGCAGCAGATTTCTTAATGACTTGCAGAGATCTGATAAAAGCCTTGCCTGCCCCCAGATAGAAATTGTTTCCATCATCCAGTCTTGATAGAATCAAGACCTGGATAACCGTCCTCGGAGATGAAAAAAGAAGCATCCAGATGATTTCTATCAGCCATTTCAGCACTGTGAAGCAGGTAGAGGCTACCTTGGCGATTTGGGTTTGCATCGAAAGATTGAAATCTAGCCAAAAACCTAGGTTCTTCACTTTAGAGACCAGCACATGGAGGTTACCTAAGGTCTCAGGCCAGTGTTAGAGGTCCCATAACAGGAGATTCTTACCCATCACCATCACCTCGGTCTTGTCGCAATTCAACTTTAATAAGTTGATGTTCATCCCGGTGGATATCTTGCCCAGACAAGAGTTCAAGGCATCGGAGTTGTGGCCCTGAGAAAAGATGATCTGAGTGTCATCTGCGTAGGAAAACAGGGTAAGGCCACAGCTTGCCACCATATCTGCAAGAGGGCGAACGTAGATGTTGAACAACGTTGGGCTTAAGGCGGAACCTTGAGGCACTCCAGAAGTAAGAGAGTGGGACCTTGATGTTAAGCTGGAAGAAAATACTTGAACGGTTCGATCCTAAAAGAACTAGGTCATCCAAAACAAAGCTGCCCCTTGGAGACTCAAGTTCTCCAGTCTTTCTAGTAGGCTCATGTGTGATACAGTATTGAAGGCTGCGCTTAGGTTGAGTAGGATCAAAGCAGCCGTTCCGCCAATATCTAGAATCGGACTCAGATGTTCATTGACTCTCAGAAGAGCGTATTTTGTACTGTATCCTGCTCTGAAGCCAGACTGCGAGTGATGAAAGTTTTGAGTCAATGATAGCAGATAGTTGCAAGTTGCCATGTTTCTCCAAGGTTTTGGACAAAAGGGTAAGCATCCAAATTGGTCTGAAGTTAGACCAATTGGAGGGATCGAAATTGGACTTTTTAAAAAAAAGGGGCAAGACCATTGCGTGCTTCCATGCCCGAGGACTGCGTCCCTCTTGTAAGGAGGAGTTGAGGATAGCTGTCAACAATTGTATATTCATCAGCTTAACCTTGAGTAAAGCACATCACCTGGGACTGGTGGTCAGTGCTATTGATGAAGGGCATGGTTATGAAAGAACAAGCTTTTATATTGCAGTCCACCACTGATGTTACTGATCGGCCCTAAGCAGCAGACTTTGCAGCAGGTGCTCACTATTGTGAATTCAAATCTTAGTGCTCTGTGTCACATAGCTTTGTCTCACAAACCTTGTCGGTATGGATCGACAACTGAATCACAAGCAAAGGGACATATACTTACTATTCAGTATCGTTGGCACTGATCTTTGTCCATCTGGTTGATACAAATGGCCTCTTCCCCAAAGGCTGTTTGTGGATGCACTAGGCATACTTTAAGGTTGTTTCTGCCCTTTCTGTCTCTAATGTGACCAATTCATTGTTCATCCTGAAATGCTTGTTTTTATTGTTAACGTTCCCGTGGCAAAAGCTACAGCAAAGAACCTGTTTGAGGAAAAATGTTTCTGATGGATACACCTTCCTAAAGATTAATCGGTGTAATATTTCCCGGGCTTCAGACTGGTCCAGAAAAGCTGCAAATCCACCTGCTCAATGTGACGACACTAGCGGTCTTCCTCAGTCTTACTCAGATGTGGCTCCTTACCTTGATTTCCAGAATGGCAGTGGTCTGGATACCTCTCCAGAAGGAGACATTCCTTATCCCTCTGGGGCCCGACAGTGGAAGCCTCTTACCATACCACTTTTGTGCATAAAGCTGCCTATCCTTTAGAGCTGAGCTTGCTGTCAGAAAGACCAAAGACTAATATTTTAACAGAGATCTTCAACCACCTTCAGTTGCTAAACTCCTGCTTCTTTTTTAATGAAGCTCTGCTGGAACCTGTTCTAGCTGCCTGAGAGAACCCCTTTCTCAGGCCAGGAAGTACATAGAGAAATTGCCTGTTGACGTAGACCTTCTCCTGGTGACATAACGTTCTTAGTGTCTCATTCACTGCCAGAGAGGCTGGGTTTGCAGGCTTCTCCTCAGAACTAAACTCAAATGCCTTTCCTGCGGCCTATTGAAAAGATAGTCAAAATGACTGGACGACATAGTCGGGAAGATTTTTGCATAATGACAGCCTCACTTTTCATATGGAGAAGGTCACAGGTCAACTTGGCTGCTATATCCATGCTTTATGGTAATTAATTAAACTAGCGATTGCAAGCCCACTGGCACACTTTAAGAAGCCATTTTCAAATTTCATCAATGATGGCTTGGATACTTCAAAGCAGATCCTGAAGTGTTGCTTTGTTCCGGCACATACAATAGCCTGCTCAGTGGGCACTGCTGTTAACACTGTTGATGAAAGCCTGTTGAAATTCTGTGTGCTTTTCAGAAAATGTCCCAGCCACCCTGATGGACATGCCCTTTAATGTTGTTCAGGTTTTTAGTGAGAAGGCAGACTCTTCCTGTAAACACTTCAAGCTCACTCACAGGACCTGGTCTCATCAGCAAGTCAGTCCAACCAGCATAAAGAAAATGTCATTATTCTAGAGCTCAACAGTCCTGGTAGCGGCAACCTTCTCAACCAAACACCTCTACAAATGTACAGCTCCTTTCATGACAGAGGGAGCCTATCACCAGCAACAGCAGGACCAGTGCCCTCTGTACTCTGCCACCTCAAAAACACTGATTACCTTCTCCCAAGCCCCTCCCCCTTATGCCACCATGGCCCAGTGGTGGTGGTAATAGTGATGGTGGTGGTAGTGGAGTCGAGCATTGCTTTCCTTGAATGTGGGAGATCGGGAATACATGTATTCCTGTACCTGGATGACTGGTTGCAGAAGGTGAACTTGCCACAGTATGTCACAGGCCACCTCCAAATGATTCACTCTCTTCTGGGATTCCCATTGGCTACTGAAGTCCCATTTGCCACCTACACAGGATTCTCTTCATGGGGTCCATCCTAGACATGGTGGCATTCAAAGACTTTCCCCCAGAAGAATGGATGGTCCATGTCAATCTTTCAGAGCTTTGTACCATCAGGCTCGCTCGGAGAGCATTCCTTGCCCATCGTGAAAAGGTCAATACAGGTCCTGATAGACAATATGACTGCCATTTGGTACTACTCAAGCAGGAAGTCCTGCCGTCCTGAATCTTGTTCCTGTAGGCACTGCGCCTTTGGAAGTGACTGGACCAACAGGGGGTATCCCTGGTAGCCAATCGTCTGGCAGGTTTGATGAATGCCAGGGAGAACAATCTCTGAATATGCCTGCTGGCAGACCACGAATAGCGTCTTAATCCAGAGGTCTAAATGTCCATTGGGACGTGCCCTGATTGAATCTTTTCATCACCACAGAGAACGTACAATTCCACAATTACCGCACACTGGAGTTCTAATCAAGAGGATCCCTAGTAATCTCATTCAGTTTGCAGTGAGGCACAGGGCTCCTCTAAGCATTTCCACAGCTACCTCTCCTGCCTTGTCTTCTGAGGAATAGCAGGACAGACTGGACCCAAGTAATTTTGATAGATCCAGATTGGGCATATAGAGTATGGTATTCCAACCTGTTAAGCCTCAGCAAAACGTCTGTCTCTTTGGGAGGACCTCCTGTCTCAGCAACAGGGCAGGTGTAGGAAACTCTCTCTGTATATGGTATGCCACTAGGTGGTTATACCGTGCACGGAGTTCAGGGGTTCCCCAAAAGTGTACAGAGCTCAATGTAAAACCCAAAGTGCTCTATTTGTGGTAGTGTGGGTGGGTAGCCGTAGGCCTAACAGAGGAGTGTAAGACATTTTTTGCACACCATTTACCAATAATGGACACACAACTCAAAAAGGAGATCCACACCAATTTTAGAAAAATAAGCTTTGTATTTTATTTTAAGACCAAGATCTTCGCAATAAGGTACGTATGTTTTCAACTAGAAGTAATTTCACTTTTAGAAATCGACACTTGAAACAATTTCAGAGCAGTTCAATCTTATCCTATGGAGGAAAAAAGTAATGCGGTTATATGGGTAAGTTTCAGACTTACAGTTCCAGTCTTTGGGACCCATGTTCAGCAAGTGTCAGGTGAGTACCAAAACTGCACTACCAGTGGCACAGGGGCGGCTGGGTGCAGAGGTCAAAATCGGAGTTTGGCCCCATGTGTTTCCATGGAGACTACGGGTGCTCGAAGCCACACTGCTTGCATATTAAGTAAATCGGTTGCAGGGGCAAAGCTTTGGGGGGTTAGGTCACTGATCTTTTGTCCATCTGGATGATACAAATGGCCTCTTCCCCAAAGGCTGTTTGTGGATGCACTAGGCATACTTTAAGGTTGTTTCTGCCCTTTCTGTCTCTAATGTGAGCCACAGAGCAGCACCAAACCTACACCACCAGTGGCACAGGGGCAGGGGGTGCAAGGTGCAATTTCAGCGCCGGGCACCCAATGCTTTTTAAAGAGGATTCTGTTTTCAACAAACAGGCTTCAGATGTCACAACGGAGGTTGCAGGAGAAAGACCAATGACAGCAGAGGTAAGGAGAGATGTAGGGGCACCGTTGATTCAGTTCACCAAGGCTCAGGGGCTTCGGGTGCAGGGGGGTCTTTAGACGTCGGAGCTTTCTTACTGGAGCCGGTCGCAGTCAGGGGGAGCCTCTAGATTCAGGTTGCAGGCATCATCGTGGAGTTCAGGAGAGGTCAGCCAACGCTGGATTAGAGGTCAGGATCGCTGAGGAGACTTCACTGGACAAGTGAGCCACTCAGACTCGGGCCATGGGCGTCTGGTGCAGAGTAGGCAGGAGTCACGGTTCCAACTGGATCCGGAGCCCTCGGAATTGGATTCTTCTGGACAGGGCAGCTATCCTCGGGAGATCTGGTCTTTGTAGAAGAGCCTGGAGGCTTCTTCGGGATTCTGGGAGTCGCTGGCCACAGGACAGGCGTCGTCTTCTTTGCAGAGTCTTTAAAGCTGGAGACAGGCCGGTAGGGCTGGGGCCAAGTCAGTAGTCTTCTTCAGGCTTTGCTGCCCGGCGTCTTCGTCCTTTTTCTTTGTAATGGGCAGGCATCTTGTTTCTAGGTCTGGGGAGCCACCTAAATACTAAATTTATGGGGCGTTTTAGGGGAGTAGTAGGTAATGTCAGTGGGCACCTTACCTGAGGTGCCTGCACCCACGGTGCCGCCCTCCTGTGGGAGGCGGTATAGACCAAGCCCTGATTGGAGGAGTCCCCTCATCTTCAAGATGGAGGGGGCTAAAAACTGTGTTTACCTTCACCTCCTCCACCTGAGGGGTGGAATTGGCAAAGGTGGGCACACCTAGCTTTTATAGGTTTTCTCGCCCAAAGTTGGGGTGTAAACCCGGGGCTGCCGTCAACTGCTAGCAGCAGAGGCTCTGGGTCTCATTACTTAGGCAGCAGGTATTTGAAGCTTCCCTTCGAGCACTAGCCCATCCTGGGGGCGGAGGTGTGACACATCTGCCCAGGATGTGCATTGTTTCTGGTCCCAGAGAGCAGATGCTCTCCACCCAGGGATCCGGAAACATGTCTGTGTGTGGCAGGCTGCCTAAAGCCAGTCAGTACCCACACCAGGATGGGTAGGTTTTCAGAGGGCACCTCTGAGTACATGTTTTAATAAATCTCACACTGGCATCAGTATAGATGTATTACAAGGAGCTGTTTGGTACCAAACACTCCTGGTTTCAGTGAAGCCATTATGGTACTTGGGAAGTTGAGTTGTCGAGTTTTCAGCCCATCTACTCCTTATGGCTTCCCTGGCACTTGCAGTATTTAAGAATTGACTTAACTATTGTAGAGGCATATCTAATTTAAGAATTGACTTAACTATTGTAGAGGCATATCTACTCATGCAGATATGCCCTCACCTGGGGTATAGTGCACCCTGCCCTAGAGGGGTGACTTAACTATGCCTACAGGCAGTGCTGGCAGGCATGGCACGCAGGCATGGTGCCATGTCGACTTTGTTGTTTTTTACCTCACCAGGGCATGCAAGCTGCAAAGGCAGTGGAATCGTCCTAGTGAGGGGGTTCCAGGGTTTCCTTTTCAGCTTCCAGGCCCTAGGTACTCAAGATACCACTTACTAGGGACTTACAGGGGCAGAAGTAGCAATTTTGGCTCTGTTTTAGGGAAGAAGCACTGGCACAGGGGACCTTGTTGGCAGGGACTCTGTGCACTACAATCGAAACCACATCAAATACCAGGCAAAAAAAGTGGAGGCTAACCATGTCAAAAGAGGCACTTTCTCACAGCAGGGTTCTGCACCCAATACTCCATAATCTAGACCTCTTGCATGGAAGTTGATTAGTGACAATTTCGACCTGCCCACCGAAGTAGTGGAAATCAATTTATTTGTGGTATTGGGGGAAATGTGGCTTTATCCTCTGTAGGCCAAGTTATCAGATGGTCACTTGTTCGTTTTATCTTTTGCCCAGAAAGGCTTTACCGTGGGCACATTTGAAGATGGCATGTCTGCCCTCCTCCTGCCTTTTTACATTTGCTTGACCAACTTTTTTATGTCACCCTTTGTGATAAGATTCCTAAATGAACTGAGGTGTGTGTTCTACCAAAGTTCTTCATTATGCCTTAATAGGACCTTAATTTGGTCCTCCTCGTTTTGATATGCATGCCGTCCAATCCCATGCACAGCTTCTCTTCACCATCTAGGCATTTTATTTCTTATCGCTATCATTTCTGTGTATCATGTCAGTGACCTGCAGGCATGGTCAGTGCAACCTCGGTACACCACTTTCCAGACAAATTGGTGCTGAGAACTTGGGATTTCTTTCTACCGAAGGTTTTATTGCCATTTTTCCTTCCAAGTGGGTCAGGCCATAGTCCTGCCTCCATTTTTCTCTCTACCACATTCCTCAACGAGGAGGAGAGATTTCACCAGCCTGGTGCTTAGAGAGCCCTCCGTTTTTACATCGAGGGCACAAAATAATACTGACTCAACCAGCTCATCGTTGGGTTTTACGGTGCTAAGAAGGGGAAGACAGTTCAAAATCAGACTTCCTGTAGAATCGTCCTGTGCATGAACACAATCTGTGCTGTGACCAACAAAGAGGCCCTAGAGGGCCTATGATCTATTTCCACCAGAGCCAAAGCATGCATCAACTGCATGGATGAGGTCTTTCTGTACAGGACATCTGTCTGCTACTTGATCATCGATGCAAACTCAGCGAGCACTACAGTTGGGTCCGCATATAGGGCCTTTTTACCCTTTCAGTTCTACACAACGTTTGTGTGCGAGTCCAGTCCTCAGACCCTCCAACTTTTGGGAGGTATTGCTTGGGTATCTATTCTAGAGGTGAGAAATCTGCTATTAGAAATATCTATCAGAAGTACAAGTTACTTACTTTCTGTAACTCCTTTCTAGTGGATACTTTAACTGCAGATTCCTCACCGCCCTTCCCCTTCTGTGCATTAGACCCAGGTGTCTGTGAAAAGGTCCTTAGTTAGTCTTGGCACTCTGTCCCCTCCAATCTGTCATGGTTAATCCACTTTTGAGAGCGCAAACAAGTGCAAGACTTAACTCTTGTCAGCGTGCATGGGTGCTGCTGATAGGTGACTCCTCGCAGTCTCTTCTAGGGTAGCGTGAGAACTTGTGGGTCCAATGGCACCACCTTCTGCTACGCTGGAGCAATTGCTCTTGAACATAGGGCTCCAGTCCGACACCTGGGGATATTGTAAAGGTAAAAAATCTGCAGTTACATAGAGTATCCACCAGAAAGCGTTACCAAAGGTAAATAACTTGTTCTTTACTATCAAAGGTAACAAACTCATTTTGAGTGCCAAAAAACACATTTTTCAGAATGAACGATCGCTTGCGCTTAAAAAAGATTTTGTTTGGAACATAATGGAATTGTGCAAAAATACCCCTGTAAAAAAAATATAAAAGCAGTTGTTCCTTCTTTGAGGGTACATGTAATTAAATGTAATACAAACTGCTGTAAAATTTTCATGTCTGCACTTCCTAATAGAATATTTCCAAGTAGAGGTTAAATGTGCAGGAGGAAATTGGCATTTATGTGCAATTGGGAAAATATGTTAAAAGATTTGCCAGTTTATGCTCAATATAAACATTTGGCAATTCCCTCAGAAATGTGAATTTAGTTGTGTACGATTTTATCTCTAAATCAATTGTTGAGTATACCATATTGAAAAATCCACACAACTCATTCATGGTTTAAACGCTCTTTATTGAGTTTTCACATCATCACTGTCCTTGTACATCTCCAAGCATTTATATCGTCAAAACCATTAGGAATTGTCTAATGTATGTACTCATTGTCTAGCGTATGTACTCATTGCACAATCCCAACTGGCTCCCATCTTTCAATGAGATGTAAATCAATATCCAACAGTTTATTCTAAAATCATGCAGTAAACTCTAATCATGCTTGTGATGCACACACCTACCAAGAAACCGTGCCTAGCATCGCACATAGCGCCTCTGGGGAATGGGAGACAGAGAAGCCGGTTGTTAGTACTTTGACTGTACTTTCTAGCCGGTTCCACGTATGCAGCATGTCTAGTGTCTCACATGATTTCACCTCTTATGGAGGGTTAGCCCGCTGCCCATAGAATCCCAGGTGAGAAGACTGCACCTTCATCTTACTCTAAATATGTGCAGAGGAAAGACCGCAGCCTTTTGTGGTTGTCTGGGAGTCTATATCTGGACATGTGCAATCGCCACTGAACAGTTGGAGGTTTTATTATATCAAGATCTAACCAAGGGTGGATGGTGTCAAGATCTGACACGGTGTTGCGTTGAATAGCTGTGTTTTTTTTATGGTCAGGTAGCATGGCTGAAGTTAAAAGTAGTCTATGCATGTGAAGTGAATGTGTAATATCTCTCCCTCTGGTGCATCAGTCTCCTGGGGTCTAATAAAGTAGTCATTCATCAAGCCCTCCAGTATGCCCCCGTCTAAGTGAGGACTGATTTTCAGGGGATTGGATTTGTCCAAGAATGGGTCTAAGACCAAGGGGCTGATGACGATGCGTTAAGAAACGGCTCCGACCATCGGTCGGAACCGTTTCCTAATGCATCGTAATCAGTCGGTCGGATTCCTTTCTGAACGACCCATTTTGATGGCATCGGTCGGAAAGTAATCCGACCGGTCATTCTGACTGGCCTCCGATAGGTTTGGAGAGCCCATCCACCAGTTGGAATGACCTCAGTAATCCCAAGGGTGGCTCTTTCCGCCCGAGGGATTACAATGTTGTATTCCGACAGCCTTTTTGTGCCGGCCTTTCCGACAGAAAGGCTGTCGGAAGTCGACTTTGGGGGCCCCCATGGTTGCACTTCCTCCGGTTGCTGGCCAGGAGGGCACCTATGGTGCCCCCCTGTTGATCCCTGCACCCCCCGTTGATCCCTGCAGCCTGTGGCAGGCACCTGAGGTGCCTGCCACGGGGTGCAGGGATGAACTGCACCTCTGTTTTATAGTAAACATGCATTCCGGTCGGAATGCATACTCATCCTAATTGGTCGGTCGGTACCGCCAACAGGATGTCGGGTGGTCCCTCGACCGAAACTATGTCACCCAACATCATAATTAGGCCCCAAGTTCCAGTCACCCGTCAAGAGTGTCTTAGCTTTGGTCTGCTGCTGCAGAATGTTCGAGATGGCACCTAGTGTCTCGTGTTTGATAAGTTTGTGCATATATTGATCCAATAAGTAAAGTTTATGTATGTAGTTCCGATAAGCGCATAATCGCCATGGGGATCGCACCATACTGTGTGGACTCTGATGAAGCGGTTTACCATGCCTTGGCTAGATTTACTAGCCTGAAACTCTTTACCCACCCAGTCCCGTTTTAATTTCTGGCTTTCTAAGTCTGAGTGGTGAGTCTCCTGGATAAGGGCTCTTTCAGGTCCAAGAAAATGATGGTAAGTTAGAACTTTCTTCCTCTTGATGTAATAAGTTGAGCCGTTCATGTTCAGGGATACTATTGAGTTCTGATGGGGTGGCAATTCGTAGGCTAGATACACCGGAACTGTATTGTTTTGCAAGTGTGCACTTGATATGCAGTCTAACCTGGAACTGGGTGTCTTACAGCACCGTGAGGGGTTGAGGGTGAGTATTTTTTATTTTTTTGGGTGGGGGAGTGTGAGTAACCTAAATGGTGGGTACTAGGGGATAGTTAAGTATAAACTTGATTTGCGTATGGACTGAGATCTAACTGATAATGAGTAGATCTCTAGGCCCAGGAACTAGTGGAAATGTGAACTAACCAGCCCAGAGAGTCTGAAGAATAACTCAGAAAGGGTCTCGTCATTTAGTCTTATGGGTTGCCGGACATCCAGTCGTTTGTCATCCCTCCACAGGCCCAGACGGAAATGATTTGAGGTTGTGTCTGAAGTGTTTATTTATGAGGGAGGGTCTAATCATTCATGTGATATGGACTACCCCATTTCCTGTCTCCTCCTATGTGAACTGGTCTTGTCTCTGCTGATACTTCGATTTGGGCCCTGTGAACCATGTTCCTGATGCTTCTTCCAGTTGTTTCCGTACCTCTGTTCGTTGATCCGAGAGTATCTTATCCTGTGGAATGGGGGGCATATCAGTACTTCGAATTCCCCTAGCAATGTCCATATCTAATTCCTCGAGGGAGTCTAGAAAACCCTCTAGCTTACCGCGATCTTAATATTCCATTGTCTTGTTCGCATGAGTAATGAGCATCGTTGCCTGGTCCAACAGGCCATTTCAAATAACATACTACTTGAGGCGGGGCGTAGCATCAGGAACCTTTTACACCTATTCATAGTGTCCTGTGAGAAATTATGGAGGATTAAAATCCTGTGCTGTTCTTAAAAGGATTGCCCTTGTTTCTTCACTTCAACAATAATTTGATGTGCTTGCTGATGATGTAGGAAGGAGGCGTTTATCTGTCTGTCCTTCTTTAGTTGTCAGTTGTATGGGTCAGACAGTGGGCTCACTGAAACTCAAGCAGGGACTCAAAAGTGAGGTTCTGTGGTGAGGCAGTGCTCACAAAACTGTGTGGGGTTAGGATAGTCAGATCATGCTGGCAGTGCACTTGCCCGTTTCCAGTCCCGATAGTCCTCTTTTTATGGCTATGAGCTTCACTGGATATTGGTAAGCTCCAAGGCCAAAAGCTATTCAACTGCAGAGTCTTCACCTGAACCCCACCTCCTCTTCCATGCTCACCCTGTAGTCGCCGCTCATCCTGAACTTACATGCCGCAGGTCCTGGCCGCCATTCCCACCACTCCGCTGCATAAGAGGCCTAGCCTACACGTCCATCTGGGCTGCCACGTGGGACCCTGCAATGCGATCCGCTATGCATTAGGGTCTTGATCGCTGCCAAGTGTGTCCCTGTGCCCTCTCCCCACTCAATAGATGGTTTTCAACGCATTAAGCAACATCTGCTCTGGCCTCTTGGAGCGGGCAATTTCTGACCCTCAGCGCTGCCCTGCCTTCTTCCTGGGCACCATACTCTGCAATCCCACAACTTTCAATTTCAGTGCAAAAAGCAAAGCCATAAATTTACTTTACTGTAAGTATAAATAGTGTATGATCTGTATGTAGGGATAGATGGCTTTATTATGAGCAGGGTGGTAATGCAATGTCTGACAAATGGCAAATGCGCCACCTCAACCCCCCATCTCATTTACTGTGCGCTCCTGATGATGTAGTTACTGCTGGATATTGAAAACATCTATTTAGTGGACACAACTCTGGAAGAAATAGCATTTGAATTACCGCCCAGTTTAGAGTGGATCGTGTAATGCCACTTCTCCTGGCATTCCTTCTGTGCAAAGCTGCCACTACACTTTCATACAGAAAAATGTAAAAAAGCCACTTATGTGCTGGGAGAAAAGGCCAAGCTTGTCAGAAATGTTTTTAATACATTTCCCACAAATGCACCCCACTTTGGAACACTTTTACGGGACCTATGTTTGGATCTTGGAAGTGGCTGAAATGGGTTCTGGTCGGAATGGCAGAATTAACAACCAATGGTGTGGTCCGTGTAGGTGAAATCATGTGGGATAGTTGAGACAGGGGGCGTAGGAGCTGGAGCAACATAAGCTAGGCCACAAGGCATAGGGAGAATCGATTGAAGTGGGTAGCACGTAGACCAACTAAGACAAGAAGGCATGACTTGCTCATAGATGAGATATCAGGGCATGGTGGTGGGGGTCACACTAGCGGTTCAACCAGCTTTCGCATTTATCCGCTGCAACAACTCTCACTTATTTTTTACTTATGGCATTTTAAAAAAATGGTTAGACGCTTTCAGTGTAATGTATATAGTAAGCGATACTGCCACATTAAGCAACCCTCGTTCCTTTAATGTGTAATACCTTGCATAATATTTTTTTGTTTCCTGCACCTCAGAACAAAGGCTAAAATAATGTGAGCCTAATCAGTTCTCGAAAGGTCACCTCTGCAGATTATCTTTTCTATATGCTCCAAGTTACTTTGTAATAGCATATTATGTTAATTTGGAAAGTATGTACTTGAAAGCTTTTTCCAAGCATATAATTTAGGTTGAAGATGTTTGTAAGCAATGACTGTTGTTGTTTGCTGTATCCATTTCTATCGTTCTCTTGTTCTGCATGCATGTCTATTGTAAATCACTGCTTAGGATGCATATCTTTGAATATGAATGCAAATTATGTGTTAATTATGAAAATATGAAGCACTCTCCTTTCAGTATTGGTTGCTAGAATTCATGCAAGTCATTCGATGCTTACTGATCTATAGCAAACTTATCTTCAGAAATTGCACTTTTTTTTGTAAAGACTTATCTATGTATGTGCACACTATTAAGGTTTGAGGCTTAAGTTCAGTACCCAGTGTGCGAAAGAAGCAAAATGGTCTGCATTGCTTAAGTTGGCCACAGGACATAACCTTGTTATTTTTACATTCTTTACTGAAAGCTGCTTGTAACCTGTTGCAGCAGCTACCACTCCCAGCAAGACCCAGTTACCCCCTTAATCCTTCCTACAGAGTAAAATCACAACCATTCAGTTTGCGTAAAGTTATTTAAATTGATGCAACGCTTCAAATCTGTTATGACTGCCATATTTAAAAGATATTATCAGCATCTAAGTTGATGCACTTCTAATGTACATTTATTTTTACATGGCTAATGGGACCACAAACCGTTTTGGTTTCCTTTAATACAAAATAATTTTCGGTTAATGCTAACCACTGTTTGTGTTGACACAGTTTTGTTTTCTGTAGACAGCATCCAGGGTACATGATTGACGCCCAGCAGGTTTTTTTTTTTTTTTGCAATCCTTTTCAGTTTGCCACTTTTTACGTATATGAATAATCGTTCCACGGTGTTTGTTGACTTCGCCGTGCTATTAAGACCTGTATTTCAGTGTTATGTTTCAAATTAGAATTACTGCTTTACCTGTAGGTCAGTCACTCCTGGTGAATCAAAAGCGATCAAATGTGAGGAGGACGGAATAACGGCCAAACGGCAAGAGAAGAAAACGCGCCAGAAAGCTTACCCAGTAATACACGTGCCCTCAAAACCAACCGCTGCAACACAGTGCCCTCAGCAGTGACGAGAAATAGCAACCACGGATGTGCGAAACGAAGCACTGTGGCTTTCACAGGGTACATGGGACAAACTCGGCGTCAACGTGTTATTGTTGGTGTTTGGAATCATTTGATGTATGAAAATGTCTCTTTACATGCCACGCATGTTAAAGTGCTTTTGTATTGATTGATGGCGCGCGGTACAGGAAAGGCACGCGGTCATCAGTTTAAACCCGGATCTCTTGAGCAGTGTCTGGTGACTCACATGGCAGTTATGGCTCATAATTATTGTTCTGAACTGATACATACGGTTGTAAATGGATATGAAATCTGAAGATTGCAAAGCCACTTTAACTTTCAAAGAAAGGAAGGCCTGAATTTCCAAAATAATATTTGCACCACTAACCCAATGACGTGTTGCTATTAGAAATTAAAATGTGAACTCGATTGCTCAAACTGCAGTGCGTAGTAAACACTGACTTTGAAGATCCTTAATGTTGTTTAGAATATTGTAAATGTTAAAAAAATATATATATGTGTAACACTGTTAAAATCTGAAGCCTCTTTCCATTTGTTGAACATAGACCATGTTTCCTTACAAGTGGTTGAGAAGAATTGGCGCTAGTAAACGGAAACATTCTTTTACTTAAAAGTAAAACAACCGTTTCATAATCAACTTAAGCTATGTATGTAGTTTATGTTCATAATAAAAAAATAACCTTTATTAGTATGATGCAATAATGTTTCGTGCTGATTTCTTTGTGTGCCAGCATGTGTGCACATGGATAACCTTAATTTAGCAACTGTTGATGCGGTTTATGGGCACTTGCATAAATTCCAAAGCTTTCTAGTGCCCTTCCATTCTAGGTTCAGACATTGCAAACAGCCTTTTGCATGGTAAGTAAAAACAAAAAATAAACAAAACAGCCAGTGTAATATGTTGTGACTAAGAAATATTCCCCATGAGAGCCGCCACATGTCGCTAATCGATCTTTCTCCCCATAATTGTCACGGGTGGAAGACATGGGTGTGAGACAGTTTACTAAATGTATTGTGTAGATTCACATGTTGTACACATTCCTGCCATCTAGTGTTCCCGTTGCTTTCCCTTGAAAACAATTTGAATGTAAATCTGTTAATATATGCAAAGAAGCTGTACCATGGTGTTCATATAGGTAGCTTCTATATTAGTAGTTGGGTACAGATATGCACAGTCCTAGATGCCCCACCAGGAGCTTCCTGCTCACCCCCCCACCTCCCCCCACTGATCTTCACAGGCACGCATGCACAGTATGACATCCTTAACATTCAAGGCTGGGCAGAATCAAGCCATGAAGGGCAGAGAAGAAACAGATCCCAACAAAAAAACCTTGTGCCTACTTTATTGTAATCACGCTCCTTGGTGACAATAAGATGCTTGATGCAATCTTCTCATTCGTTTGTCTGCCATTGGGTATGGCCGCAATGCTTGGGGTGGACAATTTTACTTGATGGGATCTGGGAGAGGACTTTGTGGTAAATAGGCTGACGCTGTGTTTTTTCAACAAACCGAGTATGTCATATGAGAACAAAACATAGATTTTAGATTTATTTCCGAGACCACATATACAGTTTCCAGGAAAAGTAAGAGATACTAGAGTATTTAAATTGGGTCAAGGACCTGCAAGAAATGTTAGAGAAAGAGGCAATATATGACATACGCCTGCGAAAGAAACCAGAGTGTATTAAAGCGATTTCCACCATCCAAAGGAAAACGTCAAATGTGAACCATTATTTGTTTTTACACTGCTGTGTAAGCAGATTATTATGCAAAGGTTTGCTCTAAGTATTTATAAAACATCTTTGTGCTTGCAGCACGTCGGGGGAGGTAGAGATTGCATATATACATCTCTACCTTGGTGACTGACTGGTAAAGGGGAAGACCTATGATTACCTCAAACGCCCAGAAGGCCATGGCCTTCTCCACCAATTTGGTTTTACAAATAAACCATTAAAAAAAAACAAGTTCATAAACAAAAGACTGAAGCTTTTTTTGGGAGGTATTGTAGATAGCTGCAGATCGTTAACTTTGTCGGAGGAAGAAAATGTTGTCCATGCAGAGGAATATTCCCCTTTACTGCAAGCCAAGGTCTTATGACAGTAAGGGAAAGAATTAAAAAGTTTTTGATAATACCAGCATGCATTTATCCGATACCTATTGCCCATCTATGCAAGATAAGCATGTAAGAAGACTTTACAGCTTTGGAACCTATAAGAATCTAATAGTTGTTTTGAAGAAAATCTAGAAATCTGTCAATATATTGAATACTTTAAACGAGAAAATGTCTTATTAGATCGTGTAAGCACAGGTGACCTAAGCTACAGGCGCTTTATTGACTAAAGGGGGCCATACAAAGACAATGATTGCTCCGGCAAATGAACAGTCAAGAAGCAAACATTTTCAGTACAAGAGGCCTAACCCTCAGATCCTTCGTACATATATGTGTAACAGCAAGGTTGTGAGTTATGTAAACAATGCTACAAGTATCTATTACTTACCAGAACAAGCTGCACTATTATCATTGCAACAGAAAAAGAAAATCTAGGAGATCTGCCACTTGGCCCATGAGAGGGGAATAATGCTTATGCACAGGACATCAGAAGAATAGCAAATGACTTGACAGATACCATATGTTAACAATAGTTATATTCTCATGAATAGCAGTTCGACAACGCAACTTGCCAATTTTTAGACATGGGTTTGACCAGTCAAAGACCTGTTTATTACAAGAGAAAATAAAACATGTCAGACGTCGGAATCGGTGCTAAAAAAAAGGGAGTGCAAGGTTGGCTGCTTCCCTTGAGGAATAGGAATGCACAATAGAGGAAGTAGCAAATCTGGTGGATTTGGGTGCAACGATGGCCAAGGTCAAACCAGCGCCAACTCCACATCAGAGGTGATTGGTTCCTCCTCTGGTGTTGACGGAGTCGCCATGGGCTTTGAGGAACCCGTGGCCGGCATATGTCTGCACGGGGTTGGAGGTGGAGCTCGAGCGAAAACGGGCTAGGAGGGTCCCACTGGCACCCAGGGTGAAGCCGGCGACGGTATTCCAGATGGATGGCCTTGAGGTTACTTGGGGCCTGAAGGCATGCCAGAGGGAGACAGAAGGGATCTGAAGAGCCTGAGCATTATCTGCACTGAACTTTTCAATCTGACGCGGTGTGGTATTATGCCCCGAAACTCTGGTTGTGCTGGCACAAGTTGCGGGATCGGGTCTGAAGTCAACTGACTTCTGTATCCGGAGGAGTCGCGCCACTCCCATACCTGCACAGGTGAATACGAGTGTCACAAGAGGGTAAAATACCCTTTTTTCTTATTGTGTTTCTTTGTAGATTTACCTGAAGAATTGGAGCATGACTAAGACCGACCTCTGGAGCGGCTCTGACTCCAGGAACGAGATCAGGAACGAACCTTGGATGTAGACCCTGACTTGAAGTGGTCCGACGCAGTGTCGTCTTATGCTTGGTGACGTAGGGTTTTGTCTCTCATTCCTTGATGGCCCTTGACTTTATCGATGCAGTCGGTGCAGGTCTTGGAATCATGGTGAGGATTCATCACAGACATTTGTTTGCAACCATCCCTGCAGGGCTTAAAGCCTGTGATTTTAGGTGGTGAAATCCCTTGCACACTGAAAAAGTTTGAGGTACAAAGTCTCAAGAGAGCAGGAAGGGAGCTCTGGATCAACGTCTGGTGGCGTGGAAAAAAGGAACTGAAGTCACTGTGCAGAAGTGATGCCTTTATAGGCCCTGCATGTCATTTCAAGAGCAGAACAGCGCTGGCGCGAAGCCGCAAGGCGCCACCTTTCGACGCGCAGTCCTACTGCTGAAAAGCTACTGGATCCAGTCTGATGCCTGGGGAATATTCAAAAGGTGAGGACTCTGTGGCTTGACGTCTCTATCAGAAATGACCTTTTGGCAAGTACCAAATGCAAATTGTAATTCAGTAACATGTTACCAAATCTGAATTTGGGTATGTGACTACATACTGAATCGGTGTATGGAAGGGGAGTGTTTAGGGCGTCTTCCAAATAGTTTCAGAATTGGATGTATTCCTGTTTTGTGACCAAAATCCAGTCAAAAACCATTAATATTTTACCAACTAACCAAAAGTAGTGGTTATCCCTTCGGTAACGAGATGTTGTCCCCAAGGGACTGCTTTCCCATTGTGAATGTTGACAAACGTTTTTAAGGGCAGGCAATAATCCCATGGGCCACTGGCTAGTGTTAAATGTTTGTAAAATGTTTCATTTTTTTGTGTGTTTTTTTTTTTTTTTTTTAAGCATCCCACTTTCCTTTAAGGAAAACAAGCTGCATTAAAAAAAAAAAAAAATGATTGCTTACCCCAGCAGGAACTCAACAGTTCACATGGATTACACCACTGGATGCAGCACTGAAAATGTATCAGGAATATAATCTGTTATATTTCTGAAGATACGATAATGCTTCTAGATGCACCCCGGAGTTGGCAATCATCTCCATACTTTCCTGTGACAAACAAGGTGTCCAAACTTTAGGACTGAAGGATATGCACTAAGAGATTAGGGTGCCAGCCTTCAGAGGATTATTCTGCCTGAGTCTCTACACAGCAGTAGGCTGGTCTCTGATTACTGAAAGTTTAATTTGCTGATATTCGAAGCAAGTTGGAAATCATATTTGCCATGCCCAATTTGGAGTTCCAAGAATCAATAACAGCACTCCAATAGACTCTACAGCAGCCACTGATGATGGCGTTATCAGGAGGAGAGCAGAACTCTTTTCAATGATATGGAGAATGAACCCTCAATGATATTGTTTCCTGATTCTTGGAGTCGTAGGCTATGTGTTTTCGGTTTCTTTTTTGTCGAAGTGATCGAAAAGGATGTCTCCCCACTACCTGAACTAGATTCCTCCCCTTAATGATAGCATGGACAGCCTGCTTGGTTCAATCACCTAGCACCTCTCTTTTCTACAGCAGGGCTATATGCCATCTGGAAAATGTTTCCTCTGATAACACACAACCATATGGCCTAGCACAGGGTCAATGATAGCGGTCATGTTGCCTAGAGTCCAATTATGCCTGCTTTAGAGCAGACAGTGTGACCAGGCACAGTCCTCAGCATTGTTTGCATTAATATCTTTGATGACCATGCTGGGGGCACTAGTTTTGGTAAATGTATGAAACCGAAGAAAAGGACCACTGTTGAAGATGCCGTAAAAATCTTTGTGGTTGTGCCTCTGGGCCCACATAATACTTTTGTTGTATCAATGTCTGCCTTCATGGTGTGAAGGGCAATATGCACTTCTCTGCTAAAGAACAATGCATGTCCAGCACCCCTCGTGCTTCTGCGAAAGGAATGCAGTGCGCTTGAGAAACACCTAGCGTCCGAGGACTTGTGTCACACACGAATAGATTGTCCGCATGTTCTTCAGACTAGTAAACGGCCTAGTAAACTGTCTCAGCCCATTTCCGACTATGGCACACAGAATTCTTCCTCTTCATGGTCCCCAAGGATCTGTTTCAAAGACCTGCTGTGGTACCTTGTCATCCAAAATTCCTTTGAGGACTCCGCATCTCCTTCTGAGGTGATCATCTTTCACTCACGCATGGTTGCTCCTTTTCTTGGGTCTCAGTGCCTCCTTCAACTGGAGCAAAAGGTTTTCCTATTGCTACTTCTTTGCCTCTCCTTGGTGTTTTTCTTCTTGTGTGTCTGTGATTTGCTACAGATTGTCTAAAAAGCAGCCTCCAGAAGGACTGCATGCTCATTTGACCATGATTAAAGCTTCTACCGCTGCGTTAGCAAATGGAGTCCTTGTCCTAGACAGGCAGCTATGTGAGCGTCCCTCTGTACATTCATGAAGCAGTGTTGTCTGGACAATCCGGTTAGTCAAAAGGGACATTTTGCCCACTCGATCCTGCAGGAATTTCTGATTTGAGTCCTCTCACAGACCCACTTCCAAATAAGTACTCCTTTGGTATCTATTCAATGATGAGAAAGAAATCTGCTGCTGTGGCTAGAATTCTATCAGAAGAACAAGCTACTTACCGTTGGTAATGCTCTTTCTGGTAGAGACTCTATTTAGCTGCTGATTCCTCACTGACTCTCCCATTCTCCCAGTTCAGGGATTGGACTCTATTCATTTATAAGATCCCAAGTCGAGGACTCTGCACATCGTCTACCTATTTGATTTTGGAACTCTGTGTCTGGGGGAGAAGACAGTCTTGAAAGCACCTAACAGCATGCAGGAGTGGTGCCGACATAGGCCCTCAAATTATTTTCCGGAGCAGAACAGTGTCCGTGCAGAGCCGCAAGCTACCACCTTCCACCTCGCATAGGTACTGCTGAAATGTTTCTGGATCCAATCTGACACCCGGGGAATATTCAAAAGGTGAAGAATCTGCGGCTAGATAGTCTTTACCAGTAAGAGCATTACCAAAGGTAAGTAACTTGTTATTTGCAGTCGCAAACAGCTCAGTTTTGCAAATCGAACCCTTTGCAACAGGAAAAAGCCTTAGTACATCTGGCTTGAAGTTACATAACGGTGTGGGCAGCATATTTGCCAAAAGTGCACTACCTTCCAGACTGCTGTGACATGGCGGACCGCAAACCCCAAACTGGGGGTTGTTTCTGAAAAACTAATGTAACTGACACACAGGGCAATTCAGATTGCCTTCTGATGCTCTTAAGCTCGTGGTCCTGTGGCAGGGATGCACTGTTGCCATGAAGTTTCTGACAGTTGATCCAATTGATACTATACCTTAGGAAACTTGCCAGTTTCTCCACTTCTAAATTAGGCATTAGAACTAAAAGTTTAGCAGAATGGCAAATCCATAGATTTAGAGCAGATGCTCTATTCCGCCACACTCTAAACGAGGCTTAAAGTGACACTAAATGCACATCTGAATTTCACCCCAAAAGAAATTGCCTGTTTCATCTTAATTGGACGTTGTCTTTGTTTCAAACACTGGCGACTTCAATATCTGCAAAGTGTTGTATGTATATACCGAATGCCCAAAAAGCACTCTGCTACTATATCGGCAGGTTCGGGTAACTCGGGTAGATGACTCAGCTGCTTGTGGCCCTCAAGCAAACCTATTCTGAGACCAGGTATAAAAGAGCGAAATGTCTTGTAGACTGCATTACATTTGCTTACCAGAAGATCAACTGGCAACTGCCAGGGAGAATGAGGAATGACTATCCACTTAAAATTAGGAAGACTTTGCCTGGTCTGTTTTGCTGCATAACTAGCCTTCACAAAGCTCTATGTTGCTTAGATAGATTGATGTTAGTTTGGGGCAGGAGGTTCTGAAGAGCCTCTTCAGGTGATCCTACTAATCTTTGCCTACTTCCCAAGTAATCACTCCTTTGTATTCTATTAATATAGCATGCATTTTTTAACGGTAACTATGTTAGAAGAGAAAGTTAGTTATCTATTAAGGTGGTTCTCCAGCATTTTTCTGCTTTTTTTTTCTCAGTAAAAGGTCTTTTTCGCTTGTCAAGCCTGTGAGCTGCCATCACAGCTGCCCATTTGCAGGGACTTCAGACACCTCTTCTAAGCCAGTACACATTTTGGAGAAACAGCAAATCCTTTTTCTTCTATGGTGATGTTTCCTTGGTGAAGGGTATGTGGACTTGCTGCTGTGGAGCCAGGACGTCTACCATGGTAAACATGGGAAGCCATCAAAGGCAGATCAGTGGAACTGATAGCTCTGGCTGTGGCATTGGCACTGACTTTGGAGTCTGCAATTCTGGTGCAATTTCCTTATACTTCATTGTCTGATGCAATCCTGAGGTGAGCAAAGAAAAGAGTGGCACATTTTCAAGATGAGCTCTTATCTGAATACCTGCCTATTCTGCAGATATTTGAAAGTGCTAGAGGCTCACAATTTTCTGATTTACTAAAACTACCTGAGACCGAACCAGTGAAAGATGTAGATGATGGTTTGCATGGTGGACGATTTGTTGCCTCATATGCATTTTGAAGCAGGTTTTAATACAGTGGGATGGACTTTTCCTTGTAATATATATTTCTAGTCTTCTACTGATCATATGACTGAAGAGTTAACTGTTTTGCTGTAGTTATTTCGAAGGCTTCTGAAACTCAATCACTTTTGGACGCTACAGAAGTGAAAACCATTCGCTTTACGGAGCTCCTACAGGCCTCGACTTTGAATCCATTATTGCTATCTCATAATGCCTTTATGGGCCGACCTTACTTTGGTTATGTGAGAGAAGCCCTACACCCACAAGTAACTAGAGGTTAGTACCCTTTCATCACCTAGCTTTCTCAGATTCAAAGTTCTTGTCTGATCATTTGACCCCAAAGTGTTTAGTGGTTCACCCTTCACCTGCTAAGTTAAGCCAAAGGCTTTTCCATCCACTTCTATGGTCTCGGTTTCCAAAAGCCTTGATACTTTTTTTCCTTAGGAAGCTTGGCTGTGCACACATTAAATGCATCTTGCTTTGTAGCCAAGTATGTGTGTTTATTGTGGCAGATGGTGGTTCTAGTTAAGGACAGTTTTCCACAGCATATGATGGATTCTTTCTCCAACATAGGTAAGAGGAGGTATCCAATTTTATATCCAAGTTAATCCACTTGTTTACCAACTTGAGATCTAGAATAAGTCTAGTTTCATTCTTTGGCCTTTTTTTGTTTTCTTTCACTAGAAATTAACAGGAATAGATTTCCATTCTTTGTGAGGCATAGGGACCTCCACAGTTTTCACAAGAGGAAGGGGACTTCTTGCTGTAGTTATTCTCTGTATAGAGTTGATGGCCTCTTTGAAGCAGTTGCTGGTGGAGGATATTTAAGCCTGAGATAGTATCCATTTCACACATTATTCAGAACCCATTTGGTGCCCTCCTCTGCCTCTGAAAACTTCTTTGCTATCTGATAGAGACATCTAGCTGCAGATTCCTTAACTTAGAATATCCCCAGGCATCAGACTGGATCCGGAGAATCTTCAGCAGTACCTCTGCGTGCCGGGGGACGGCGTCGCATGGCTCCGTCCTGACGTCGTCCACGGATATGACGCCAATGGAGCCATATAAGTCCCTCCCGGCACGCTGAGGTCAGTTTCCTTCTTTTCCGCGTCCCAACGCGGATCCAGGAGAAGTGGTTCCTCTGGCCTGATTTTGTTTTCCGGCCTTATCGATGCCTTTTAGCATCCGGGAACAGTGTGCAATGTCTAAGGGCTTCAAGTCGTGTCAGACCTGTACACAGCAGATGTCGGCGACGGATCCACACGAGATCTGCATGTGGTGTTTGGGAGAGCACCACGACTCCGAGGAGTGCGACGCCTGCCGGCAGCTGAAGCCGAAGTCCCTGTGGGAACGTCGGCTGAAGTTGTTGTCAGCCCGGATGTCCCGTTCGGAGTCCTCGCGTCGCCGGTCTCCATCTCGAGCTGGGGCTTCTGTTCAGGACAGGTCACGGAGTCGTTCCCGTGGACGTCGCTCGCCTGACGCAGGTAAGCACAAGAAGAAGTCACAGAGGTCGTCGACCTCACATAAACGTGACGTCAAGGCCCGCTGCTCCCGGTCTTCACCGGACACGGGCCCCCAGGAGTCGACCCCAACCTACCCACCATTTCCTGGTGTTGGGGCCACTAGAACCCAAATTAAAGCCTATTCTCTGGCTTTTCAGGCCTTCTTTGGGTCACCCCCTCTCCCTGGCGCGCCTTCGGGCCCCACAGAGGGGGTAGGGGCTCAGATCGGGAATTCACCGGTGGGTTCCCCTTGGCGCCGATCGACTACCCTGACTCCGGTGCCGGAGTCGCTGCGACGCCGGGACACGGCCCGGAAAGGCATCCCAGTCAGACGTCAGGCCCTCCTGTGGCATCACCGCACAGCCCTGTGGGGCTCCCTGCGCCGATGCCGGATGCAGCTGCAGCGCGGAGCTCGACTCTGAGTCGAAGCCATTCCTCACCGCAGTTTCCCATCTCGTTGGTGGTCGAGTTGACGCCGGGCGGACGAGTCCTCTTCGGTGGTCGTCAACGTCGATGCGACGCAGTCTCGACGCCGGTGCTGTCCTTGTCCCCTGCTGTTCCTCTGTTGATGGAAGAGGATGAGGCCTTTGAGGGTTCACCACTCCCAGGGTTGTTTCGATGCTCCTCGGAGCAGGTACCCATGGTGCACTGGCTGGCTTTTGGTCGTTCTTGGGCTGCAGAGCCTCTGCCTTTTGGTGGACGGGTTAGCCTCCAACCGTCCGCTACAGATGGCTTGTCGCCACCTAGAATGGCCACGGAGCCTAGTGCAGCGTTTGCGAGAGCGGTTCGCAAAGCTGCAGATATCTTACAGATGCAGCCTCCCTCAGTTTCTCTGCCTTCTGATCCCTTGTTGGATCTACTCCACCTGGGTGCCGTGGAGGCGGAGCCCCTGTTGCCTTTTGGCGGGTCATTATATGACCTTCTTCTTGGGACTTGGGCGAGACCCTCATCGGGAGACCCTGTGGGTCGTGCTATTGCACATCGTCATCGCCCGGCTCCAGATGACCCTGTCTGTTTGTCCCTCCAACCTAGGGCTCAAGGGCTGGTAGTCCAGGCAGCCTCAGTCTCGCTACCTTCCTCCCTTTCTCTGTTACTTCCTCCCACTAGGGAGTCTCGTTGGTTGGAGTCGTGTGGCCGCCATGTCTTTGCGTTCACCAGCACTGGCCTTCGGTCCTTGAACACGTCTTGCGTGTTTGCACGGGCTACTTTTACCCTTTGGGATTCGGTCGAGGGTCTCCTTCCTTCTCTTCCGGAGGGCCCTCGAGCTGACCTGGATCGGCGACTTCATGATAGCCGGGAACTGGCACAGTTTTCCATTCGGTCGACCATGGACACCACTGACTGTGTTTCGGGCTATGGCCAGGTCAGTTGCTCTGCGTCGCCATGCCTGGCTGCGCGATGGCAGTTTCCCTGAAAATGTTCAGGAGCGATTTCAGGATTTGCCCTTTGATGGGGTCACCCTTTTTGACAGTCATGCTGACTCAGCGGTCCAACGTCTCATGTCTGGGTTTCCATGAATTCTGTGGTTTCTAGTCCTTGTTGCGAACCTTTACTTTTGGATGCAGTATTGTCGCTGTTTCTTCTGGTATCCGTCTATGGGTTCAAGACGTTATTTCCCGGAGGGACTGTATGGCTAATCAGTCGTTTTTGCCCTTATTTGGTACAGCTAGCCAGCTGTTTCTGCATTTTTTTTCAGTCCTCAGTCTACAAGCTAGTCTCAAGAGGTGTCCCTTGCTTTTTATAGGGATAAGACAAACCCTATGTGGGGTATTCGTTGGCTATTGTATAGCCGCTCTTCCTTGCACAGGAAGCTTCGAAGGCTCCTGCTGAGTCTTCTTAGGATGGTTATCTTCTGTTCCTCTGGGGAATTGTCCTATAGTTCATACTGTAGGCTTCGCACTTTGTCACGCTCTTCCTACTGTTGTAAGACGTCCCCGCTGGTGAGACCCACAAGATTGGCGTGACTCTCTCCTAGAGATTATGCGTTGTAGTCTACGGTTGGTCCGTAGCACTCTCCTGCCTCTATGGATGCAGGCTTCTCCAGAGTATTGTTGGGTTTCTGCCACACCTGGCTCACCCTGGCATGTTCACGTTCTCATTTCTTACCCTTGGCTGCTCTTTCACCTTTTCGCTGTGCTCTTTTTGCCTATGTTGGCTGTCTTGGACGTAAGCAAGTGTCCCTTAAGGGCATGTTGTCCTATTCGGCTCCGGATCAGTTTCTTTCTGTGTTTTGTGCGGACACGATATGTGAGTACACACTGGGTATGTTCACAGTCACGGGGTGCCTGCGGTACACCTTGCGCCACTGTCTTGGCTGCGCTCTATTCTTGTGGTAGTGTCTTCTCTTCAATCTCTGGTGTTGGGAAGTGCTTAGGTCTTCTCTTTCGGCTGAGACCCTGTCTGGTTTTTGCCTATAGGCAGTGGAGTCTACGCCAGACACGTCACTGCTGCACGTAGCTTTGTGCCCAATTTCCCTATGCACTTCCCAGGCAGGGGCTCAAGTCCCTCTGCTCCTTGCCGCGTAGGGGCTCAGGTACTCCTTTCCTGGCCCCTGCCGATGTTTTCAGTGGAAGTATTCTTCTTCAGGATACTCATTGTCATTTATGCAGTATCTGTATATGGCTATATATACATTTTTCTGACTCTCTATGTATGTGAATTACTAGCTCATTTCTCGTTAGTGTAGTGGTCAATATCTCCGCCTGTCACGCGGGAGACCAGGGTTCCTTCCGAGAATGATGTTGCTTTTGAAGTGTCTTGGCATGTGCTTTGGTTCACATTGGTGCCATTGGTACCAATTGTGCGGCCTCCTATATTATGTAGCGCATCCTCTTTGAGTTCCCCTTGTCTTTCAAAAATGAATAAATAAATACATTTTCATTTATATGTATATGTCTACATGTATATATGTCATGAGATATACACACAGCGGGAGGGCAAACATACTAGGTTTTTCCTTGCTGTAGTATCTGTGTTTTTTGCCCCAGATCCCCTCTCTTTCGCTCTCTCTCTCATGGGAGCGAGCCTTATGTGCTTGCCCAACCTTGCCGGTGTCCTTTAACCATTGTATCTCTGTGTACGGTTGGCCGGTTGACTACCTGGTGATGTGCCCATCTCTTTCTGCCGACGCATACATGCTGTTGATGCTACATTTCGTTGGGCTTTTGCATATGTGTGGTGTAGTTCTCACGGTCCACACTGTCTGCTTATGTGTAACCCTGTCATCCACATACATGTATCTCCTGGTAGTCATGGTTCTGTATATCTCGGCATGGTGATGTCTGTCCATCCACATGTCATTTTTTGACATCCACTGTTGTGCATGCTCAGTTTGTATGCTCTGACTCCGTCATACTGTTTTGTCCCTTCTCTGGGTCTTTGTCTCTTGCAGATCCATGGGATCCTGTGTGCAGTTTAACTTCTTGCAGAATTTTGAGGAATTTCTTCCATTATGCACTGGCCGTTCTGGTTATGTGATTCCCTTTCGTCCCTGTCTGGACGACAAAGGTCTCGTACCATCCTCCGACGGATTGTGGTGCCTTTGTCTCCCCTTGTTAATGCTCCCTTACAGAGCTTAATGGGTCTGGTGTCAGCCACGTTGGCATTGCTGTCCCCACCTTGTTTAGTCAATGTTATTGACGGATTAGTTCTCTTTGGAACTTGGTGGGTTTCAGTCGCAGACCATCCTCCAATGGGGTATAGCTTTGGTATCTATTCTAAGTTAAGGAATCTTCGGCTAGATGTCTCTATCAGATGAACGAGTGACTTACCTTCGGTAACGATGTATCTGGTAGAGACAGTGTAGCTGCAGATTACTTAACGCCCACCCATCCTCCCCGTTCTGCGAGACCCTTTTCAGGTTGGGTTCTACCCACTTGTCTCCTTACAGGTGGCCTTTGTCTTCCTGCTGGGTGATCTGCTTCACCTCCCTCCGGGGTAAGATGTCTCATGATGTTTTATCTGTTGCTTCTCCACCCATTCTCGTAATTGGGTGGTGGGTTCAAATGTCCTTCCACGCTCGTCCACCCTGGTTCTTCCAGTGTGGGGATTGATCATGTTCTTCTAACCCCCCTTCCACCCTCTTCTATTTTTTAACCCTTACTTTGGGGTCTCCTTGACTATGCTGCAGTCAATTGGTTTGGGGTGTATTTGACTGTGCTACAGTCAAAAGGTCATTTATAGGGTGTATGGTTGCACATTCTCTGTTGCAGAAATGTGGTCAATTACCAGGAGTCATGTTGTTCCAGTTCTGTTGCCCTTTACAGTTACATTCTGTGATTGCAGACTGCCTATCGTTTGCCATGACATTCATTTCCAATGCCGTTTTGCCTCATAGGAGGGCATGGCTCTTCGCTTCTACGAGACTGTTTCTAGGGGCGGGTACTCTGCTCTCTCCCTTCAGTCCCTTACTGTATAAAGTACTCTTTCACTGACATACATGGTGATGTTTCTCATCATTCTATGATTTCTTGTCATTGTTGTTTCAAAGCATTTTGATCTTTTTGAGCACCCTGTTCCCACACACACAGTTTTAGTAGTGGCTCCGCGTTGTGGCGCGGAAAAGTTTCACAGTAGAAAACTGACGTCAGCGCGCCGGGAGGGACTTATATGGCTCCATTGACGTCATATCTGTGGAGGGAGTCAGGACGGAGCCATGGGACGCCGTCCCCCGGCACGCAGAGGTACTGCTGAAGATTCTCCGGATCCAGTCTGACGCCTGGGATATTCTAAGTTAAGGAATCTGCGGCTAGACTATTGTCTCTACCAGATACATCGTTACCGAAGGTAAGTAACTCGTTCGATGATACCTCTGGTGGTGATGGTGCTGACCTTGAGGAGACTGAGAGTTTTGAGCCCTCTGAGGGGTAATATCAATGGTCCTATGATTGGTAGGGTTTTTTTCAATATTCCTTTCTTTTCTCCAAAGCTGATTGCTCGCAAAGCATCTAATTCTGTTTTCATCTGAGGCATCTCATCATTGGCATGTGACTCAAATGATGTGTTTCCAAAAAATGTAAGATTTAGAATCCTGTGCTTTGTATCTGAAAGAGACAATTTATTATAGATTCCTTACCTTAGAATTGCCCCCGGGCGTCAGACTAGATCCGGAGAATTTTTTTGTCAGCAGTACCCCTGCGCATCGAAAGGTGGCGTCGGTCGACTCCACGTTCGTCGTTGGCATTGTGGTCGCCGGGATGACGTCGCGGTAGCTGCTTAGATGCCGCACTCGCACACTGACGTCAGTTCTTTCTTTTTCTGCTCCAGCCAGCGCAGATCCGGAGAGAGCGGTACCTCCAGTCACTTTTTGGCTGACTTTTTGCTGACTTTTGTCGACATTGTTTTTGAGTCTTCAACTCCTGGTGCAAGTCAGGGATGCCCAGTTTCAAGGCTTGCGGCTCCTGTAGCCGGCTGATGACGGTAACGGATCCGCACCGCGTGTGCCTGTTTTGCCTGGAGCGCGACCACGACCCCAAGTCGTGCTCCGACTGCCGGACCATGAATCTAAAGTCTTTGCGGGAGCGGTCCCGAAAGCTTCTCAAGGCCCGACAGTCGGCTCCGCGCCGTTCCAGGTCCCGGTCGCGTGGGAGGTCGAGGGACCGGTCACGGAGCCACCAACACCAGTCTTCTTCAAATTCTTTGCACTCCTCAGGTAAGTCGAAGCACAAGAAGAAGTCTAAGAAGCACCGTCGCTCTCCGACTTCTCCCCGTCGGTCGGCCGTCACGACGAGGGATGCGGGTGGTGCCCCTCCCGCGGCTCCGCGTGCGGAGCCCCAAAGGTCTACTCAGAGTTTCCCTCCCTTCCCGGGACCCGGAGCGACCCCTGCCCAGCTTCGCACCTTTTACGAAGAGGTGCATGCCATCTTTGGGCAGCCCGACTCCGCCAGCGCGGATCCGGATCGGCGCCGGTTGACCTGATTACACCTCCCCCGGCGCCGATTCCTCCGGCACCACGTCCGCAGCCGACGCCGGTTGTGTCCCCAGCCGGCGTCGACCCCGGCCTCCACCCCGATGTAGACACCGAGCCGGACCGGCGTCAACCGATGCCGGATCCGGCGCCGACGGGCACTTTTGTGCCTTTTGTTCTACCCTGGCTCTTTTAGGCCAGATTGGCAGCCAGAGGAGGGTGAGGAGGACTGCGAGGGTTCTGGAGACCCTTTTACTGGCCAGTTGGGCTACGAACCGGACTGGAGAGAGGAACTGGGGGAAGCCAGTGGTCTGGATACCTTACCAGACCTTGGCATGTTGTCTCCTCCTACCGTGGCTACGGAGGAGGTAGCGTCTTACGCCGTGGTGTTGCGTTGGATGGCCGAGGCTCTCAACCTCAAGCTACCTATGGTGGCAGTCGGGACTAACCTCCTGACAGAGGTGCTTCAACCGGCAGCGAGCTCTTCGGAGCCCCTGCTACCGTTTAATGAATCCCTCACAGACATCCTTTTGGGCACCTGGTCCAGGCCCAACACAGGGGCTCCTGTGGATAGGATGATTGCCCGACGCCACCGCCCAGGCGACCCCACTTTCCTCTCCCAACACCCCACCCCTGAGAGCTTGGTGGTCCAAGCCTCCACATCAAAAGGCGCATCTCCCAACGCACCACCTGATAGGGAATCCAAAAAGCTGGACCATCTTGGGAAGATGTTTTCTTCCTCGAGCTTGGGACTGCGGTCGGTAAACACTGCATGTCTGTTGGGCCGTTACACCCACTCCGTGTGGGATACGGTGGCGCAAGTGCTGCCCCAGTGCCCGGAGGAGGCCCGGGCCGTACTCTCTCATGCAGTTGCCGAAGGGAGAGATGCAGCAAAGTTTACCATTTGCTGTGGACTGGATATCGCCGACTCGCTAGGTAGGACGATTTCCACGTCGGTAGCCCTTCGACGCTACGGATGGCTGAGGTCGACTGGTTTCTCCGGGGATGTCCAAGCTACCCTTATGGACATGCCCTTTGATGGCCGTTGCCTGTCGGCGACAAGGCGCTAGAGCGCTTCAAGGACTCTTGGGCTACAGCCAAGTCCTTGGGCCTCTCCACCACCCGCCCTGCGCAGTCTGCCTTTCACCCCTTTCGTGGCTACGGAAGGGGTGCCCCACCACGTTCCGCCGAGAGCCACAGGCCCGGAGCAAGCTGTTCAGCCCCTGCGCGGCTGGGGACGTGGGAACCACTGCCGTGGTTCTGGGGGCCGGCGAGCGGTCCAGTCCACCACAGCCCCCTCTGCAGCAGCCTCCAAACCCTCCTAGTCCAACCTTTCAGGGCCACCGATCGCCAGTGGGCAGCAGAATTCGCCATCACCTCCCCCACTGGCGCACCATCACGTCGGACAGGTGGGTTTTGCAGATAGTCCGAAGGAGCTACTTCCTCCCCTTCAAGGCTACCCCCCCCCCCCCAGCCATGCCACCTCAGTACCATCGCATGTCGGATCATCTGGCCCAGGAAGTTATGGCTCTCTTGGCCAAGGGAGCCATTGAGCGAGTTCCTGCCCCAGAAGTAGGTCGTGGTTGCGCTTCCCACTACTTTCTGGTGCCCAAGAAGGAACATCAACCGCATCCTCCGGAAGGAGAAGTTCAAATTGGTGACGCCATCTCAGGTCCTTTCTGCTCTCGACCCTGGAGACTGGATGGTAGCATTGGACTTGCAGGATGCTTACTTTCACATACCCGTCCTGCCGGCCCACCGGCGCTACTTGCGGTTCACGGTAGGCCACGAGCACTTTCAGTTTACCGTGCTCCCCTTCGGCCTTACCAGCGCCCCTTGAGTGTTCACGAGAGTGATGGCAGTGGTCGCAGCTCATCTGCGCAGATCAGGGGTTCCAGTCTTCCCCTATCTCGACGACTGGCTGTTGAAGGCGGGCTCGCCCCAGGCTGTCGTCTCCCACCTCCAGACTACGGCTGACCTCCTGCATTCGCTGGGGTTTTCTGTCAACGTGCCGAAGTCACACCTGACTCCCTCTCAGAAGCTCCTCTTCATTGGATCGGTTCTGGACACAACGCAGTTTCGGGTCTATCCTCCCGAGCAGCGAGTCCGGGATATTCTGGCTATGATGACGATCTTTCAGCCTCTGTCCCGGGTTTCGGTCAGAGTGATTCTGCGGCTGCTGGGTCTGATGGCCTCCTGCTGGTGGATCATGCCAGATGGCATTTGCGGGCTCTGCAGTGGGACCTGAAGTTCCAGTGGGCACAGCATCTGGGGAACCTGTCCGATTGCGTCCAGATCTCGGAGGGCACTGCACGCCAATTGCAGTGGTGGCTAACGAACAGGGATTGGGTACACGGCAGATCTCTCTCCCTTCCCCAACCAGAGTTCACAGTGGTGAAATGATGATGGATGCATCCCTTCTGGGGTGGGGCGGCCACATGGGAGAGGCGGAGGTCAGATGCCTCTGGTCTATGGCGTAGTCCGGGCTCCACATCAACCTTCTGGAGCTTCGGGCGATCCGTCTTGCACTGAAAGTATTCCTTCCCTCTGTCCGGGGAAGAGTAGTGCAGGTGTTCACGGACAACACCACCGCCATGTGGTACTGCAACAAACAGGGCGGGGTGGGGTCGTAGACCCTATGTCAAGAGGCTCTCTGTCTCTTGTCATGGCTGGAACATCAGGGCATATCCCTGGTGGTTCAACACCTGGCAGGTTCACTGAACGCCAGGGCGGACGAACTCAGCCGCAGGTGCATGATGGATCACGAATGGCGTCTTCACTCGGAGGTGATGCAAGGTCTCTTTCAGCAGTGGGGAGAGCCTTGGTTAGATCTATTCGCCACCGAAGAGAACGTGCAATGTCCGCAATGCTGCGCATTGGAATTTCCAACGCGGCACTCGCTAGGCGACGCTCTTCATCGCAAGTGGAGTTGCGGTCTTCTATACGCCTTTCCGCCTATACCACTTCTGCCCAGAGTGCTAAAGAAGATCAAGCGCGACCGGGCCCAAGTCATTCTGGTGGCTCCGGATTGGGCACGAAGAGTCTGGTATCCTGAGCTGCTACACAAGGCCTTCGATCCTCCGATCAGACTGCCTCTTCGGGAGGATCTTATGTCGCAGCAGCAGGGGACGGTCCTCCACCCAAACCTTTCCAGTCTCCACCTCCTTGCGTGGAGATTGAGCGGCGACAGTTGACTTCTTTTGACCTGCCTCCCAAAGTCTGTGATGTTATCTTGGCAGCCAGGCGCCCCTCCACTAAGACGGTATACGCCGGCAGATGGAACAAATTTGTTGCATGGTGCACAGCAAAGGCTGTGGATCCCCTTTCTGCCCCTCTTTCTGAGGTTCTCTTGTTCCTCCTTTCTTTGGCCCAGCAGGGCTCTGCTCTGGGCACTCTTAAGGGCTACCTCTCAGCCATTTCAGCCTTTCTTAGGGTTCCTGATCAGCCCTCCCTTTTCAAGTCCCCTGTTGTAAATCGCTTCCTTAAGGGCATTACTCATCTTTTTCCTCCTGTTCCCTTCGTAATGCCTCAGTGGGGACTTAAACTTGGTTCTTACTTATCTTATGTGCTCTCCCTTTGAGCCGCTTCATAACTGTCCTCTCAGACTTCTTACTCTAAAGACTGCTATTCTGGTTGCCATCACCTCTGCTCGCAGGGTGAGTGAGCTCCAAGCTCTTTCTTCAAAACCTTCTTTTCTGGCTGTTAATCCGGACAAGGTCGTCCTCAAAACCAGACCTTTCTTTCTTCCCAAGGTGGTTATTTCTTTTCACATTGGTCAAACCATCACTTTGCCCACCTTCTTTCCGCCTCCGCATCCTTCTAAGGAGCAAGAGAGGCTCCACCGCCTGGATCCAAAACGTGCGCTTTCCTTTTATTTGGATCGCACCAAGCAATTCCGGGTGGATGACCAGCTCTTTGTTGTCTACTTGGGCACCAAAAAAGGTCGGGCCGTGCACAAACGGACCATCTCCAGGCGGGTCGTTTTGTACATAAAAGCTTGCTACTCTTTGGCAAAGAAGGAGCCTCCAGTGGGACTGCGTGCCCATTCCACCAGGTCGACGGCAGCGACCACAGCTTTGGGACGGGGAGTCCCCCTCAATGACTCTGCCATGCAGCTACGTGGGCTTCCTTGCACACGTTTACCAAACACTACTGCCTCGACAGCCAAGTCCAGAGAGACAGCTTCTTTGGCCGTTCTGTTCGCCAGGACTTTCTGGTGTGAACTTGGTTCGCAGATCCACCTCCGGGGTTGGTATTGCTGGGGTATCTATTCTAAGGTAAGGAATCTATAACTGTCTCTTTCAGATGAACAAGTTACTTACCTTCGGTAACGATATATCTGTAAGAGACATAGATTAGTTATAGATTCCTTACCGCCCCACCCATCCTCCCGTTCTGCGAACTGACTTCTAGGGTCAGGAATCCTTTCAGGGCCCTAGTTTTGTGCACCAGTGGTCAGTGTCTTGCATGGCTCTGCGCTTCTGGCGGGGAATGTCGTGTAAAAGAACCGATGTCTGCGCACGAGGGCGGCGTCTAAGTAGCTACCGCACCGTCATCCCGGCGGCCACAACGCCAACGACGAACGCGGAGTTGACCGCCACCTTTCGCTCCTACTGCTGACGAAAAAATTCTCTGGATCCAGTCTGACGCCCTTGGGGTAATTCTAAGGTAAGGAATCTATAACTAATCTATGTCTCTTACAGATATATTGTTACCAAATGTAAGTAACTTGTTCTTCAGGTTTGAAACCTTTGAGTCTTAGCCGGGAAGAACAATGTAAAGCCAGGCAATGACAGGTCTATGGGCTGCAAGAAGAGATGTGTCTGCTGCAGCACTGATGACTTGATCGGATAACATGAATCACTTCATTTAGGATTTCTCTGAGGTCTTCACATCTATCTTTGAGAAGATCATCCGTCAACTGTTGGAGTGAGACCCAGAGTGACCTATCATACCTCTCTAGAAGGGCTGTGGCAATCCTTTTTTTCATAGTGGCGATGGATATGCCACATACCTTACTGCCTCCTGAATCCAGCTTTTTGTTCTTTGTTTGGAGGTACTGTAGACGGAGTAGTGGTGTGAAGTTTGTGAGTGGCTGATACAATGACGGGCTCAGGAGAAGGATCTATGCTGAGGAACAATGGATCGTGGTCTGGCAGCCTGTACGTCTCTTGAAGATGAGAAGTAGCTGTCTTGACAGAGACTGGAATCAAAAATAGTTACCTGGCCGGTTTAATGAGACCATAAACCATTGTAATAAAGGCCTTGAGATGGAACATTGGTGCTGGAATGATGCAAGCGATGGCGAGATCTGGACATTAATCTAGACCTATGATGAGGTCTGGAATGGCGGGATGTAGATCTAACACGTCATGGCTGGGATCTCTCTGGAGCAGATTATGGTTGAGTACCTTGTGGAACCGTTGAAGGAGCTGTGGGTGGAGTAAGCTCCACAGGAATTGCCAAGGGAGGCTATAGTGGCGTTTGCGTTGATGGTAGAGAAGAAGGCAAATCCGGTATGAGTACTGGAGAAGACAATCTAGAAGGTGAATAAGCTCTGGAATCTTCAGAGTCTGACTTGGAGGATAGTTTTTGTGCCTTCATCTTTGAAAGCCACTATGCCGTCTTCTATTATAGGGCAAGAATGTCTCTACATCGATGGTCTCCTTCTCTTCAGTGACATTGTATGTGCCCTTGACATCGACCCAGCCCTCAACGGAGAGAATATAGGTGCTGTACCTTTTCTTGACATCGTCGACGACGAATGGGGTCCTTGTTTCTCGCCTTGATTTCTACCTTTGGATCTCCCCTTGCTAGTGTCTTCAGAGTGAGATCAGAGCACTGGTAAAGGGAGCAGCCTCTCTTCGCTCCTCAGATCTTTCTCCAGAAACGGGTTCCTGCCTTTCTCTCCTTCTTCTTGGCCATGCAGGCGAATCTTCACGGGCTCGCTCGGGTTGCACCTTGAGAGTGAGCGGGATTTTTCACATCTTCTAGGATTATGAGATTCTGACAGGCATAGGACATCGGTCCTGCTGGGATCTGTTTTAGCCTTTCTTGTGCCACATTCTAGGGATTTCTGAAAAATGAAATTTTTGCTAAAATACATTTATTCCTGTCAAGAAGAAACTGAACAGTTCTCTGTCCTAAAGGACATTGAATGAACCAATTTAAAAAAGATTCTGGAAAGTTTTTGTGAGGGAAAAAGCCTTAAAAGGGGCAAGCTCTGTGCTCCACGATCCTTTCAGCAGGAACCTGAAAAAATAATTCAATTATTTGCCACCTACAGAGTATGATGGGACACTGGCAAGCTAGTTGCCCTTAGAGGCACAGTGCCCATTGTCATTCTAACATACCTTCAGCCTACAGAGCTACTTTGCCCTGTCCTTCCCTTTCACTGACTTTAAAAGAAAACCAAAAGGGTTTGTGAAGGATGTTTTTGAAATGTCCCATTTCTTCCTTTCTAGTGACATTTCAAGGCTTTATGTATTTTCCCCTTTATATAAAGTAAATTAATTGATTTGATAGTATAACCCTTTAGGCTGCTAAATTATATAATTTTGTCACATGTACTTCCTAGTCTTTCCAAAGTTAGGTGAAGATGTTACACAAAATGTGACTTTGGAAAACTTTCTCCGGGATCCGTGCACTTGAACTTATTACCTTGCTGTTTTTTTAATATTTTGGGCTTCTCATGTTCCCAACATACCTCGGCGCTCCAATCGCGACCACCGAGCCTTTTGGAGGAGAGACGCCACTCTCCTTTACCCCTTTTTGCTTTTTCTTTTGCCCTTTATTTCGTATGACCGCAAAACTTTCTAACTCGTTGCGGCCCGGGCCCGACCACCGAGCCTTCTGCCCCCCTTTGGATGAGAGACGCCACTCTCCCTTTCCTCTTTGAGCCTCCCGCTTTTCTTTTGCCTTTTTCCTCTGACCGCAAGATCTTGTGGCTCGTTGCGGTCCGGGCGCGGCCCTCCCCACTCTCCAATTTACGGAGCGTGGGTGGTGCCAGTATACCCTTCCTCACCGATCCCCTTCGGTGCTTCTCTTGGCCCGTACGGCGTCTCCGCTTTTCGGACATTCACAATCTAGGGTCTCTCCTACTTTGGAGGAGAGACCCTTAGCAACCACAGAATGACGCGCTACGCTTCCCATATCAAACGCGCCTAGGCATCTTTCTTCAATGTTTCTAGCGCATTGCTTAGCAACGTATACGCTCACAGCATACAGCTGATCCGCTTGCGCTCTCTCTTGACGGTTGAGACGCTAGCGATCAGCTAAGTGGTTTTTCTTCGTTTGGGATAGAGGTTAAGCTAAAAAACTTTAATACTCTGCATTAACAATTACTTAGTCATTAATACTATTTTGAAAACTGCATCAATATGAAATTACCTTAAGGAAGCTTTTGATTCTCCCTTAAACTTTATCAAGCAGTCTATATTATTTAATCAAGCGACTAAACGCTTGGAACATACATTCTTTTCTATTTCCTACCCAAATTCCTATTTTTAACTCCCTTACCTGGGAGTTAATTTGTGTTAACACCTTTTTTCAAGGACTTAACCCCTCTGATTCAACTGTTACTATGTCTGATGTTGAATCAGATGATACACAAGCCCAGGCCCCTACTCCCAACCCTAATTATTATTATTATTTGCAGATTTATACAGCGCGTAGCTGCCCCAGCGACGGGGCGTCCCAGCGCTACCAAGAATGCCCGTAAGTAGTGACAGCCCGGGAAAAGGAGAGAAAGTTACGCCGGGAAAAGCCAGGTCTTTATGGCTTTCCGAAAAGCTAAGTGATCTTGGAGCCCTCTAATAGCAGTCGGAAGGGAGTTCCAGAGTTTGGCCGCCAAAACTTTGAAAGAACGACCACCAGCTCTGGCTCTTAAAACTCTGGGGGTGCATGCCAACCCTTGGTCAGTTGACCGCAAGGGACGGCTCGGGACGTACGTTGTTAGCAGTTCTGCTAAGACCGGAGGAGCTTGTTGAGTCAAGATTTTATGAGCAAGGCAAAGTGTCTTGAATTGGATTCTTTTCCCTACCGGCAGCCAGTGTAGTTTAGGTATCGTCCACAAGAACACCATCAGGGTCTCGACCAGCACCGACAACACTCTCAGCACCGCCGAACACATGCACTTCCAGATCCACATGGACCCCAACACCACCCTTAGAGGCACCCTTGTCTACAGACCCCCTGGGCCCCGAACCCA
Organism: Calotriton arnoldi; assembly: GCA_963921515.1. NCBI lineage: Eukaryota > Metazoa > Chordata > Amphibia > Caudata > Salamandridae > Calotriton > Calotriton arnoldi. Next base: position 324,321 of record CAWUFW010011755.1, read on the forward strand.
GTTCAGCGACTCCATCGCCGACTTCATCAGCACGCACGCCCTGACCTCTACCGACTACATCCTCCTCGGAGACCTGAACTTTCACCTGGAGAACAACAACGACAGTAACTCCACCACCCTGATCGACAACCTCGCCAACCTCGGTCTGAGCCAGCTCGTCACACCGACCCATTCCACCGGCCACACGCTTGACCCCATCTTCTCCTCAAGCTCCCACGTCTCCTTCAGCCACACCACGGAACTCCTCTGGACCGACCACCGCTGCATCCATTTCACCTTCCAGAAACCCACCACACACCACCGCACCCAACAGATCCCACGCCGCTGCTGGAGCAAAGTCACCGAAGACCAACTACGGGCAACCCTCGCTCTCAGCCCTCCCTCCGACCCATCCAACACCGACGACGCTGCCTGCAACCTCAGACGATGGATGGACGACTGTGCCAACACCCTCGCCCCGCTGAAAAACTCACCTACAGTGACACCACCAAAAGAGCCAGCTGGTTCACCTCGGAACGCCTAGCTTCCAAGCGTACCTGCCGGAAACTAGAGAAGAAATGGCACAGTGATAAGACACCGGACAGCCACGCAGCCCACAAAGACGCCATCCGTAACCACCACCACCTCATCAAGTCCGCCAAGAGAATCTCCTTCAAAGACCGCCTCGACAACAACGCACACAACAGCAAGGAGCTTTTCAATATTGTGAAGGAACTCTCCAACCCCAGCTCCAACACCGACATCCCGCCGTCGCAACCCCTGTGCGATTCCCTCGCCACCTTCTTCCACCGCAAGATCGCCGACATCCACGACAGCTTCAACACCCAGACAGCCCCAACTAAGATCGATGCACCAGACCCGCCGCACACCATCGACCACGACCCCCTGCCAGCCTGGGCCAGCGTGAACATCGAGGACACCAAGACCATGAGCACAATACACTCAGGCTCCCCGTCAGACCCTTTCTCGCACCACATCTTCAACAAAGCCAGCAGCTCCATCGCACCCCACCTGTGCAACATCATCAATCTCTCCTTCGAGACCGCGACCTTCCCAGAGAGCTGGAAACACGCAGAGATCAACGCCCTACTCAAAAAACCCAAGGCGGACCCGAGAGACCTCCAGAACTTCCGGCCCATCTCCCTGCTTCCGTTCCCAGCCAAGGTCATCGAGAAGATCGTCAACAAACAGCTAACCCGATACCTCGAAGAAAACAGCATCCTGGACCCATCCCAATCGGGGTTCCGCAGCAACCACAGCACTGAGACTGCCCTCATCGCCGCCACCGACGACATCAGGATCCTGCTGGACAACGGTGAGACCGCAGCCCTCATCCTGCTGGACCTCTCCGCCGCCTTCGACACTGTCTGCCACCGCACTCTACGCGCACGCCTCCACGACGCAGGGATCCGAGACAAGGCCCTGGAATGGGCCACCTCCTTCCTCGCCGGCAGAACCCAGAGAGTCCGCCTCCCACCATTCCGATCCGAAGCCTCCGAGATCATCTGCGGCGTACCCCAGGGATCGTCCTCAGCCCAACACTGTTCAACATCTACATGGCCCCGCTCGCACGCATTGCCAGACAGCACGACCTCAACATAATCTCCTACGCCGACGACACTCAACTGATCCTCTCCTCACCAAGGACCCCTCGCCGCCAAATCCAACCTCCATGAAGGAATGAAGGCCGTCGCCGATTGGATGAAGATCAGCTGACTAAAACTGAACACGGAGAAGACAGAGGTCCTCATCCTCGGCTCCAACCCCTCAGCCTGGGACGACTCCTGGTGGCCAACGACGCTGGGAGCAGCCCCGACACCCACCGACCACGCACGCAACCTGGGAGTCATCCTCGACTCAACGCTCTCCATGGCCAAGCAAGTCAACGCAGTCTCATCCTCCTGCTTCAACACCCTCCGCATGCTTCGCAAGATCTACAGGTGGATCCCGACAGACACAAGAAGAACAGTCACCCAGGCCCTCGTCAGCAGCAGACTTGACTATGGGAACGCCCTCTACGCGGGAGCCCCGGCCAAGCTCATCAAGCGACTGCAACGCATACAAAACGCCTCCGCACGCCTGATCCTCGATGTACCACGCCACAGCCACATCACCCCCCACCTGAGGAACCTGCACTGGCTCCCCGTCGACAGGAGAATCTCCTTCAAACTCCTCATCCACGCACACAAGGCACTCCACAAGACTGGCCCAGCCTACCTCAACAGACGACTCCTCTTCTACGTCCCCAACCGCCAACTCCGCTCCGCCGACCTCTCCCTCGCCACCGTCCCTCGCATTCGAAGAACCACCATCGGCGGCAGATCCTTCTCCCACCTCGCCGCCAAGACCTGGAAAACCCTTCCACTAAGCCTACGACAGACCCAAGACCTGCTGACCTTCAGGAGGCTACTCAAGACCTGGTTGTTCGACCAGTAGCAGCACCCCCCCCCCCCCCCTTTTTTTCCCCAGCGCCTTGAGACCCTCGCGGGTAAGTAGTGCGCTTTACAAATTCTGTGATTGATTGATTGATAGGTAGAAACTTAGACACTGAACATGATTTCGGAAGCGCCAGTAGAGTACGGGCTGCTGCATTTTGTATTCTCTGAAGGCGCTGAATACAGGATTTGTTGGCACCTAAATAAAGGGAATTGCCATAATCCAGTTTGGATAAAATAGTAGTCTGTAAAATAGTCTGCCGGACTTTGGGTTCGAAAAAGCCAAGTAGAAGTTTTAACCCTCTCAGGAGCCCGAAGCAGGTCCCTGCGACTAATTTGGATTGAGCGTCAAAAGAGAGACCTCTATCGATCCAAAAGCCCAGGTTCTTGACCTCCTCCTTCGGCAGAGGTGCTGGTTTTAATTAGTCTGGCCACCATTGCTCTGACCACATATCGCTGTCTCTCCCGAACAGCAGAATTTCCGACTTACTGGCGTTTAGCTGCAAGCAATTTGTTGTCAGCCAATTGGCGATTGCCAGCATATCCTCCTTAAATTTGATGAGATTATTTTTACATTTCTTAGAAAAGGCGATGACTAATTGGGTGTCGTCGGCATAGGAAACCAACGACAACCCTCTGCTTTTTGCCACCACTGCCAAGGGTTGTACATAGATGTTAAAGAGCACGGGGCTCAGTATCGATCCTTGCGGAACCCCATGTCTAATTGCCAACTCCTGGGAGTGGTAGGGTGGCACTATGACCTGGAAGGTTCTGCCCTCTAAGAAAGAGCGAAACCAGGCCAAGGCCGAACCCCCAATCCCTATCTCCTGTAGCCTGCACAGTAATATTTCATGCGAGACAGTGTCGAACGCGGCACATAAATCCAAAAGAATTAAGGCCGCGGAATTTCCGTCTTCTAGGCTACTGGGAATTTCCTCAGTCACTGCCAACAGAGCCGACTCAGTACTGTGGCGAGCTCTGAAGCCATTTTGCGAGGAGTCCAGGATGGCATTTTCCTCTATAAACTCTGTCAGAATAGTATTGACATGGGATTCAGCCACCTTGGCTAGAAAAGGGAGCTGGGAAATGGGGCGATAGTTACCCGGTTCAGATGGGTCTAACGATGCTTTCTTCAAGAGAGGTGTCACTTTAGCGTGCTTCCAAGCTGATGGTATACGCGCTGAGGTCAGGGATAGATTAATCAGTTCCCTGGCCACTGGTAAAAAGAGGTTGCGAAATTGGCAGAATTGGGCTGGTCTCAAGGAATCAGCTGGAGAGCCTGATTTGATTTTCAGGCAAAGAGACTCAGTCTCAATAAGGGATATTTGGGGAAAGGAACACAGTGTTTTATCCGTCATGGGTCCCCCGTACTTATGCCCTATCCTCTGATCAATATTAGTTGTGACCTGTGGAAAGCTTTTATAAATTTTATCCACCTTATATACAAAATATTCGGCCAACTCATCGCACTGATTATTAGAGGTGACAGGTGAGTCGGCTTTCAAGTTTGCACATTTCATAACTTTAAGAAGGGAGAATATCGTTTTGGGGGAGTTGTTACTCTCTGAAATTTTGCCAGCGATATACTCCGCTCTGGCTCTCCGGACCAGCTTATGGTATGCTTTAATGGATTCGCGGTATTTATTTTTTGCTTCTATATCATACGCGCGCCTCCAGGCCCGCTCAAGTTGTTTACATTTTTTCTTAGCGTCAATCAGGGATTCGTTGAACCAGGGGTTCGACTGTCCTCTTTTTTGTTTAAAGCTAACTTTAGCAGGAATACAACTGTCCAGAGCTTGATTCAGCCAATCCTGAAAACGTGTCTCAGCTAACTCTATATCTGATGACAGCTGTGGAGTGTGGTTCGACAATAAGTCAGAGAATTTATTAACCTCTAATTTATGCCAAGATCGTTTGGACACCAAAATGGACGGTTCGGCTCTGGCTTGCCTTGCCAATAAAAGGAAAAAGGGACAAGAAAATGGTCCGTCCAGGCCATGGGGATCGGGGGCTCAGTTTTTAAAGAGCCTAGGTTGGAAAATATGGGGTCCAACAAGTGACCTGCTGCATGTGTAGTATTGGAGACCCATTGTGCTAACTGACATGCCTCTAGATCTGCTAAGAAATTGGCAATGCCCGTCTTGCCGCTATCTTCTAGATGTAAATTGAGGTCTCCTATGATGGTAAAGTTAGCTGCCTTACTAGCCAGCAGGACAACTTTATTTACTAATTCTTCCCTAAAGACTTTAGATGGCCCTGGTGGTCGATAAATAAGTAGTCCAGAAACCGTAAGATTGTTGTTAAGGGTGATTTTAAAAAGTGCGCTTTCGCACTCCGGGATGTTCTCCCTAATGAAGCTGCAGGAATATAGCTCCTTATGGATTAATGCAATCCCTCCACCTCTATTTCCGGTTCTGTTAAGTTGTTTCATAGTATAGCCTTGGGGGAGTGCGAGCCAAGATTCTGCAACGGAATCCTGCGTTAGCCAGGTCTCGGTCAGGAATAATGCATCTGGAGACTCATCGGTTAATAAATCGAAAATCTCAGCATGATGCTTCATCAAAGACCAGCAGTTCAGGCTGAGAAACCTGAACTCTATGGAGTTGGATGGCGGTATGTCCATCCCGTAAGGCCTGAATTGAAATGAGCATTGTTTGCATTTGAAAGAGCCGACCGGTGGGGACCAAGCATACTTTATACAAGTAGAGCAATTAATGTTAAGTGACAGAAGCTCGGCTCGTGAATAATGGCGTGTATCTTTAGCAGATCGGGCAGAGTGTCTGGCGGCGTCCAGGCGCGGACGGGCTTGCCTTTTGGTTATTAAAAAAATTATACAAAAAGAAATGCGCTCATGCATGAGGGAGACTATAAGTCAAATTGTTGCGGGAAAGAGACCCCTACCTGAATCTTCCAACCCCACTGCTCTCCACGGAGTGCACATTGATGATTTAACTAAATGTGGGAGCAAAAGATCAAGAAAAAGCAACAATTTAGAAAGGGAGAGCACATTGAGCACACGGGGAGGTCCAAGCACCTCAAACTTATTGGGAGGCTTACGCATATCACACCCTAAAGGAGGACTAACAACCTCAAACACTAAGGGAGGCCTACGCGCCCCAAAAACATCAGGTGTCCATAGCGGCTCAACCTATCCCGACGCCCTAAGCGGCTCACTTTACCCAAGTGCTCTATCTGACCCCCACTTCATTGATGATGATCAAGGAACAACCGAATCCTTGGACGAATACATTCTTGACCTAGACCAGGATGATAATGATCCCGATTTTGCTCTATCAGAAGATGAACTCCCCTCTTCCTCTAAGGAAATAATCATTGATCCCTTAGGCGAGGAAATGTTCTCCCCTTATAACATTCAACACCCTAGGAGTTCCCAATGGTGGCCTCAAAACCACGTGGCCAAGTTTATCAAGAGGTGGATAAGAAACCCCCTTGAAAGAGACAGAAGGAATATCCTTAAAGCCGAATGCCCAAGACCTATGGTTCAGGATAAAATCTGTCACACCCCAAACCTGGACCCAGAACTTATTAAGTTCTTATTTAAACTGGACAGGGACCCTAGGAAGGGGATGGAGCGCCCCTTAAAAACCTGCCAAGACCGCATGCTCGATATGCTAGGTCCCTTGTGCCGAATGATTGATTTAATTGAAGAGAGCCACATTAACGGCTCTTCACCAAACATCGATTTGTTGAGGGGTTGGAGCCAGAGGACGCTAATCCTCCTTGGCAACGCTAACGCAACAATTAACAGCGAAAGAAGGAAAGTTGTTTCATCAAAAATTGATCCTAAACTCTGTGACATGGCCGTAAAAGAATCCTCTGTCAACCCAAACGGACTTCTTTTTGGGTAAGAGGTGATCAAGGGACTAGGCAAATATGTGGTAACATTCACTGCACTGGATAAGGCGCAAACTAACATGCGCAGAGTTTTTAACCCGAGTGTTTTTGCTAGGGTCGGCAGAAGGGGTCGCTCTGCTGGCTGCCCCTACCAAAGACCCTTCTACAGACAGCAGGGTTTTGGTCGTCCCTACCAGACCAATCCCTCCTTCTACCCTCGGAGAGGAAGACCCTTCCGTTCAAGAGGCTTCAGAGCCAGAGGTCAGAACCCCTCCAATACTCCAAGTAAGTACCGTTTCGCCTCAGCCTTCCTTTTCAACAGGGAAAGTGGGGGGTCGCCTAAAACACTTTTTACACACCTGGAAACAAATTACACAAGACCCTTGGGTTCTACAGACCGTCCAGGGTTTCAAAATAGATTTTATAGAAAAACCCAAACAACTTACAACACCCAAAGTGTTAAATCTGACCCAAGAACAATGTTCTATTGTAGCAGAGGAAATAAACTCTATGTTGGCGAAGGGAGCAATTGTAGAGGTCCCCCGGGAACTCCTGAACTTCCTGAGCAATATTTTCCTGGTGGAGAAGAAGGACAAAGGGTGGAGACCAGTAATAAATCTCAGAGAACTGAACAAATCTCTCACCTACAGACATTTCAAGATGGAAGGTATCCATCTCCTCGGGGACATGCTTTTAGAAAAAGACTGGTTAGTGAAACTAGACCTAAAGGACGCCTACTTTACAATTCCAATGGCACAAGAATCTCAGTCCTTTCTCCAATTTGCCTGGAACAATCTCCTATATCAGTTCCAAGCTCTTCCCTTCGGTCTATCCTCTGCCTCCTGGTGCTTCACCAAAGTTATGAGGCCCATTGCCTCAGTTCTGAGGGAAAGAGGTATCCGCCTTATAATCTATCTAGACGACATTCTCCTCATGTCTCAAGACCACTCTCAAATTCTGAAAGACTTGAATACTACTGTAAACTTAATAGACAGTACAGGTTTTATTATAAACAAAGAAAAATCAATCATGACTCCCTCGAGGTCTCTAGAGTTCTTGGGCTTCACAGTGGACACCGTGAAGTCTATGCTGTTACTTCCCCCGAAAAAGATATCCAAGATTTGAAAAGAGATACGTCATGCTCTGAAACTCGATCTATTAACCTTAAGAGAACTAGCCAGACTCCTGGGCCTCCTCTCATCGTCAATCCAAGAATGTTCCCGGGTCTTTGACACTATCGGGCCGTTCAAAGGCTGAAAGGCAGAGCTCTCCGATCTGGCCTTTAGTATGGAGACAAAATTTGCCTAGATTCAGAAGCCGAGACAGAACTGACCTGGTGGTTAGAAAATCTGGACGCATGGAATGACAAAGCCATATTTGGCATTTCCACGGAATTTGTCCTGGAATCAGACGCCAGCCTTCATGGCTGGGGTGCTTGCTTTCAGAATCAAAATACGGGAGGCTTATGGTCCTATTTGGAGAGTATGAACCACATAAATCTTTTGGTGTTAACCGCCGGGCTTTATGCCCTTATGAGTTTCAAACAATCCCTTCAAGGGAGGTCGGCCATTCTCAAAATGGACAACATGTCAGCCGTAGCCTACATAAATCGCCTAGGAGGCACTAAGTCACCAGATCTCTCCAACCTAGCAAAAAAGCTATGGATGTTCTGCCAAAACACAAAATATCGTTAAGAGCAGAATACCTTCCAGGTCAAAACAATGTTTGTGCGGACTGGAATTCCAGATTCCTAGTAGATCACACCGACTGGAAACTGAACTCAAACGTGTTCAAAAACTAGATTACCTTTGGGGTCCCTTAGAAGTAGACCTCTTTGCGAGCAGACTGGCCTGCCAACTATACAAATACTTCAGCTGGATGCCAGACCCGGGTGCTCTGGTAGTGAATGCCTTTCTTCAACCTTGGAAAGGAATTCGGCGATCTGCTTTTCCCCCATTTGTAATGATCCAACGCACCCTGCAGAAATTGAGAATGGAACAATGTCCAATAATCCTAATAACACCCTTTTGGCCATCCCAACCTTGGTTTTCAACGACCTTGGAATTAGCTTATGAAATACCCTTTCTACTCCCAGCTTCACCAGGCCTCCTAAGAGACATAGACGGTTTGGAACATCCCCTTCTTCAGAACGGGACTTTGAACCTTCTTGCCTGGAAAGTGTCAGGCGAGCCAATGAAATCTCTGACCTTTCGGCGCACGCTTCTTCTCTCCTCCAAGAATCCTGGGCCCCCGGTACACACTATAGATACAATGGTATCTGGAAAAGATGGGTTCGTTGGTGCTTGGAAAGGAACCTGTATTCCGTGGAGGCTCCTATCGTACATGTAGCCAACTTCCTTGTTGAACAATTTGAAAGAGGTCTTACTTATAGATCAATTAACTGCTATAGATCAGCCATTTCTGCGGGTCACTCCCTTTGAAATGGTAGATCTATTGGCAAGAATTCAATAATATGCAGAATTATGAAAAGCATCAGGCTTAAAAGACCTCCTAAACCTAAATACGAAACACTATGGGACATCAAATTATTACTTGACCTATTTTGTAACTGGCCCAGTAATAACCTGCTAGATAATAAAAAACTTTCTATTAAACTAGCTTCTCTTCTATGTCTAATATCCTGTCGTAGGGTTTCAGATGTCAAAGCACTGGAAATAACCAATAGATCTTATGACTCCTTCGGTGTCAGATTTGAAATTATCAAAAGAACTAAAACCATGTCTGACATGATTTTTTATCCTAGATCCGATGCTTGCCCAAAGTTGTGCGTTGTAGACTGTATGAAGGAGTATGACGCAAGGATGAACAAACATCGCACTGCTGGCGTAAACCAGCTTCTTATTTCCTTTGTTAAACCTTTCAAACCTGTCTCTTCTTCCTCTATAGCTAGATGGGTTAAACTAGCTATGCAAATGGCAGGCATTGACCTCCATAGATTTCAAGCACATTCTTTAAGAGGCGCTATGGCTAGTAAATCTTTTTGGAAAGGAGGTAAGTTAAATGATATTCTTAAGGCGGCCGACTGGTCCAGTTCCTATACTTTTGCAAAACATTACTGCAAACCTGTAGAACATATGTCTGATGTAGTTTTACTAGACTACCAAAATGCATAATGGTAGCCTCCGGTCTTGTAATGAAATTGCGATTCTCCTATTACCATGACCAGAGAATCTGGATTTTATTAAAGACACGGAGGCTAACATTATCCCAACCCTCCCCTCCCGGGAGTGGACTCTTATTATATTATAGCATGTTATTAACTTATTGTAATTTACTTTATTGCATTTGTTTGAAGATTAGAATTAAAAAAAAGAAAAAAGGGATGTATAATGAAGAAGCGTCTCAGTTATTTATTTCTCTTAATTTTCTCCCTTTTCATAGGGCTTATTAGTGCAATTTTTAATAATTTATCCTTTTTCAGATAATTCAAAGTAATTGGTTCCTCCACAAGATGCAGGATCTCACCTGGAGTTCTAAGATTTCCTCATCTTTCCTCCAAGCAAGTCTCGGCATCGTACCTTTTGTTCCTTTGGAATTCATCAGTTCCCAAAGAAGACGCTTATCTTTTTCATAATACTTGAACTCTGACTTTCATTGCATTTAAAAGAGGCAGATCTATCTAGCCTTGTTGCCAATGTAACATATGAGTATTATAGAGCTTTGCTTTGTGATGTATTAACTTTAAAATGGCTGCTTGAAGTTGCATTAAAGGAATAATGCATAATGTTAGCCTCCGTGTCTTTAGTGAAATCCAGATTCTCTGGTCATGGTAATAGGAGAATCGCAATTGCAAGCTTAGGCCTTTGTGATGTCCAGTTATAAAGGCCTGCTAACATTGATCTTTTTCTTGGTTTTGTTAATACTTTACATATGTATACTTTGCGTCCTCTGTGAATGGGTGAAAAAAGACTCTGGCCTGGTCAGTATTGTAGCTCAAGAAAAGGAGAAGGTTAAACACAGGAACAAGCTGCCCCCCAAACTTTGTGGTTGGAGATTGAGAGTATGAATCTTCGCTATCCAGTGATTCTACCAATGCAATTTTGGCTGATAGCTTGTTCCTGGAAATGTAGATATGTGGCCTAGGTCAATATTTCCATGTTCTGATGTACAAATCAGAATTAGAACTCATTAAAACGCAAAACAGTGTTTTACAGTATGCTTACCTTGGCATTTGCAGAGAATGGCCTCAATGTTAGAATAATTAAATGTTCCTGGAAAAGCGCTATCTGCTTTCCTGAGTGTTTCAAAGTAGCCTTCTTTTTAAGTGCGACTTAGCAGCTCAGCTATCCAACAATTAATTTGCTTACAGTATAATTCAAGTTAGTATTGGGTCTAACAGTAAAACCATTGGCTTTGCCGTCCCTGTCAGCCATTGGCTTGAAACTGTGTCAATTAGATATTGGTGTAGACCAGAGGTGTGTTTACCTCTCATCTGATGCTATTGGTTTTGAGGTGTACTTTTCTGATGGACACATCTAACCTGAGATTCCTCAACGTGTGAATACTCTTAGGCTAGTGCTTCCCAAACTTTTCAGAACCATGATCCACTTTTAGAACTACAAACTTTCCCGACTCACCTAGCTTAAATGAGCATGTAGCGGGCAATCTTTTTAGTAGTGTGGCTGCGCGCTGTCATTTACAAATAACACATTTTCCATTGAAATGCCCACTAAATTTGCATTTTCACATTATACACAATGATGATGTGGATGAATAGATACCTTCATAGTAACTATAGGATTCATCGAATTACCCTATTCAATGGTACATCGTCCCACCCCAATTAATTATATACATCAAAAGCCACATACCAATATTTATTCCTGATCGGAACAATTATTATCTTCGTTGTAATTGTTCTCAAATTCATATAAAATTCAAAACTCAACAAAAACATTTTACACAAACACATAGATATATTCTATTAGTCAGATATTTACAAAGCTTCAATTAGTCATAGATTGTTTCCTACCCCCCAGTTTTCAGTTTCAGTGTTTGCACTCTCACTAATGGCAATCCACTGCGAGGTAATTCTATATACACATGAGGTACCAACTACACCTCCAGAAACATTTTACATTGTGTATCTCCAATTAAATACATCTCTTTCTTTATTTAATGGATTCCTCCAAGCACCAACTGTTGCTGTGGGTCGCGTAACTAGTTTGCAGAGACATACCGTTTTTATAGACCCCCTCACTAGTCCCGATCCAGAGAGAGTTCCCGGTTCCATCTGCGATGCTGCAGCAGGTTCAACCCTTCAAGGAGGCTATGTTGGGGTTTTTGGTAACCTTCTGGAGTCCTCTGCGCACTCCTTTTGACCCCTGGATCTCAGGAGTCCTGAGGTCAGGTTACTGTTGGCTGATCCGTCCCCGAGTCTCTCTCTCAACCCCTCTCTGAATCGAGGGCTGACTCCCGCTCCGACTACATAAACGGCGCTGAAACTGTGCTGGTTCCCTGTGCTTCACTGCTGGCAATGACAACGCTGAAGGAAGAGCCCGTACTCCTTTCAGACTTGGAAACAATTCCTCCACAGACTCTATCAAAGTTGCCCCCGCCACCATCATGTGGAACCTTTGACTACCTCACATATTTTCTGACACTGAGCCACATGAAGATAATGACAGCCGTGATACATCGCAAATATACAATGATAAACTGTTTTTCTGGACATCCAAGAGGCCAGTGACCTTGAATCTTCCCCTGATACTTCCATTAATTCTCCACCTGGCCCCACTATGGAGTAATCTGCCTCATTCACTATGATGATCAGAAAGATCCTCAGTGAAGGTGAAAACAAATGTGCTTACTAAGGTTCTGCATTTCTGACCATTCAGCTAGACAGAGTGTCGAAATGTATGGAGGCATTCAGGAAACAGATGTTCTCCTCTGCCAGTCATACCCTCAGGTTTGTAAATGTGAGTTGCACCTGGGACGTTACTCGCATGCGCTGTGAAACATGGCGAGTGGTATGTTCGCAGTCCCAGATGACCTTCTTGCCAACCTCCAACAAATAATTCCAGATGGCCGAGATGCTGAGAAATACGTGATCCAGGCAGGCCTGGGCACTGTCTGGGTAGGGCAGTTGGTACACGCATGGTGCTTCTGAACCATGCATGGGAAAAATCTCTGGGCTTCTCCAGTGATGCTTAACAGTCTCTTATTGACATGTAATTTGATGGCACCTATTTCTTTAGAGATAAGGCAGACTACATTAGAGTCAGGGCAGCTCCTCTGCTAAGGCAGAGGAGCATCGCCCCACTGCTCTAAGAGCAGAGCAAAGTAAAAATAAAATGGTAATAACAGAACGTTATCATTTTAATTTCAGTCTGCCTTTAAACTCCATGTTACTGCGGGTGCTGTGCTCGCTTGACGCCAGCAGAGGGAAGAGCGGTGGCTGCACCATAAGTGCGCATGACGGTTTGGCCGGCCGTCTTGGGCTGGCCAAACCGTCATGCGCACTGTGCGTATTTTCCATCGGTTGTATTGTACAGCCTGGTTGGAGAACATCCACAGGCTCCCAGTCCCTCTCTGAGCACTGAACCACAGCACTCGGACCAATCACAACGCTGCTGCAAGGCAGCATTGAATTGGCTGAGAGAGTCTAGGAGCCTGGGTGCTTCCGTTCCGAGAGAAGAGGACAGAGGCGAGGTGGCGGCATTCACAGGTAAGTCATTTAAAAAACAATCTAACCCTTCCGCCGCGACCGTCCCCTACCAGCCGTCACTGATTAGAGGGCTTCAACTAAAGCAACGCAGCAGCACGATCTATTGGCCTTGCACCACCTGTACAGCAGTTTCCCCACCAATATTGACCTTTTCAAGGCATCAGAAGAGGGATACAGCAGAGGCCACAGCAGACTTTACCCCCAGAACAACACACCTTCCAGTCCTTTAGAGGTAGGGCTCAGGGATCCAGGCCCCCAGGGGCAATGCAACCTACCTCCCTTCCCCCTCCGCCCTCCATACCTCACCCCCCACTGCTGCAGCAAATCCCTTTAGTTTGCAATCAGCTGCGCATTGTTGCTCGGTTGGAGGCAAGATAAGTTATTACTTCCAATTGTGTGAAAGCATCACATCAGCTTCAAATTGTCCATTATGGTTATGCTCTACCTCTCCTGTTCATCTCTCTAGACTTGCCACCTACACCACAATGGCTTCTGGAGGAACGCTTGTCCATTCTCCCACATAAAGTTCACACACTTTTGGAGAAGGGACCTATAGAAAGGGTGCTGCCATCAGGGGCCTGGACTGGTTGCTACTCTTGTTACTTTCTGGTGCCGAAGAAATACAGAGGACAACGTCCTATTGTAGACATATGCTCTCTGAACTTCTTCCTCAAGAAGGACACGTTTAAGATACTCACTTTGGTCCAAGCTCTGTCTGCGCTAGATCCAGGGGACTGGATGTTGGCTTTCGATTTGCAGGATGCCTATTTCCACATCCTTGTTCTACGGTTTCAGTTAGCCCACAGCACTTTCAGTTCTCCATGCTCCCCTTAACCTCGCCAGTGCCCCTTGGTGTTCATGAAAGTGATGGGGGTAGTTGCTGCCCCTCTGAAGAGTTTGGGAATACCAGTCTTCTTGTACCTTGATGACTGATTTCTAAAGCCGAGCTTGACTTAAACAGCCCCGAATCACACCCAGAAGACGGCCAATCTGTTGACGTTCCTAGGATTTACCATCAACGTGCCAAGCTCACACCTGACTCCATAGAAGGTCCCTTTCTGTGGAGTCATCCTAGACATGTTGCTTTTTTGAGCCTTCCTAACCACCACAATGAGTCCAGTATATTTGAGCTAGGATTAGAAATGATGGCTACACTCAAATGTGGCACAGAATATCTTTCATCAATGGAAACAATCCTGTCTTTATCATTTTGCCACCTCCGAGAATGCGCAGTGTAGTAAATTTGCACTTTGGAGATCCTGAGGCATTTCTCCCTCAGAGATGCCTTTCGTTTGGAGTGGAGCTTGGGACTCCTCAACACTGTTCCAGCTCTACCGTCCAAAGTTCTGAAAAAAATTGGGAATGACCGAGCCCAAGTCATTCTTATGACTCTGGATTGGGCCAGGAGAGTGTGTACCCAGAATATCTGGCCTTGATCATCTGTCCTCCAATACAGCTGCCTCTTTGGGAGGGTATTCTTTCACCACATCGGGGCAGGGTTCTGTACTTGAGCCTGTACAACTTACACCTAGATGCTTGGCGATTGAGCAGCAACAGTTGACTGCTTTTGACCTCTCTCCCGAAGTAGAGAATGTCATTCTGGCAGCCAGACGGACCTCCATCAAAGACATTTATGCAGCACGCTTGGAATAGTTTGTTGTGTGGAGTTCTTCAGCCCCTGCAAGCCCAGTTTTCTGGTGTTCTTTTCTCTCTTTCATTAGCCCAGCAAGTCCTTGCTGTGGCCACTTATCAGCTTTTTATGGTTATCTCATTAGCCATTTGTTTAAATCACCTGTTCTAAAATGGCTGACCCAAATGTTTCCACTGAAACCTTTTGTGATGCCCCAATGGCATCTGAATTTGATTCTCCCATTTCTGATGTGCACTCCATTTGAGCCATTGCACAATTATCCTCCAACATTACAAACCCCGACAACAGTATTCCTCATAGCGATCAAGTAAGCTCCTCATGTGTGAGATACAAGCAACCATACACCACCTTCTTTCCGGATAAGCTAGTGCTACGGACTAAGGCGGAATTCCTTCTGCGAGATGTCACACCTGTCCACATCAGGTAATCTATCATTCTGCCAGCATAATTTGCCCCATTTCATTCATCCATAGAGGAAGAAAGACTCCATTGCTTAGACCCAAAGAGAGCCCGAAGCTTCTACATTGATCGAATCAGGGACCATCAGGTAGACGATCGGCTCTTCATTGGATTGACTGGGACAAAGAAAGGTAGAGCAGTACAGAAACAGACCAGCTCCAGATTTATTGTCCTTTGAGTAAAAATCTGCTATGGATTGGCCAAGAGATAGTCTCTGGAAGGCCTGCGGCCTCATTCCACCAGAGCCAAAGCTGCCACCTCAGGCCCAGTAATAGCGCTGGTTGCCTAATGATGGTGCAGAGATGAGTAATACGGAAGTGCTTTGTGAACACTGGGTGTCTAACACCTTAACTGTTTAAATACATGTTTGTGCAAATAAAATTGCGGGCCACGCACTGTGTTCTTTACTTCACTAATAGGATGGCACCACTCACGCCCTTATGATATGAAGAAGCAACTAATTCCCCACAGACCACTCCCGCTGTGCAGCATATGAGCAGGCAGCGCAGCTATTTTTCAACAATAAGATTAAGGGACAACAATTCCCATGGTCCCTTGCGGCAGCTAGACGCCGTACCCTTACTGCACATGCATCGGTTTTAACCATAGACATCCCCATGCTCCCGAGGGGCTGCCAGACGCTACCCACTTATGCTGTAAGCTTTAAATGGAAGACGTCATCACACTTTAGCCGTACCTGCAGATGGGCAAGGACGCGTACCATAGGCATTTTCGCATGATGGACATATGATGATATGAGTACAGAGGAGCTCTGTATGACGGGTGGCCAACAGTGGACAAGATGAGCCTGCCCCTCCCCCACCCCCTGTTTTTTTCTGATTTCCTTCGATCATTATTATTTCTTCCACACAGGCATGTGTCCATGTCCAAAGCAGGAGGGTAGCTCGAATGGGCTCGTACTCTATTGACTTGGGCTGCTCTAATGTGCTACCTGCCTGTTTTTTGGTCTTGTCCTAGGGCAGTTTGGTATATCTGTAAATGTTTTTCCGCCAAAATTAACAGACAGGATATTACTGCTGATGATGTATTGATGAATGTCTCGTATCATATTAGTGTGTGACTATTGAGGACATCGTCCATCCCTAGACCGGATGGCAGGTATCCACTTAGTGAGGTAAGAATCGGGACCATTCTAACCTATGTGCATGTTTGTATGTCATTTTTTACACATGTGACCTTGTCGTGTCTTGCAGTGCCATTTCACGAATGACCCACAATGAGGTCCCTAACCTCTTCATGTAACAAATGCCATATTCTATCAGGTTTGGTTGATAAAAAAATCTTCCCTTTTCTGTTTGTCTTTTTATTTTAGGTAATATAGTACTGAGCCCAGGTAGGAATCACTCCGGTCTGTTCAGTGAATGGTTTTTAATATTTGTTAGGCCACATTTTTAGGAATCCATGGCCCTGATGAATGCCCTCGACCAGAGCAGGCAATTAAAATTCGGGCAAAAACATTTTGGCATAAGGACGATGCTTCAGGCCATTGCGCTATCACTACATCGTATAGTTGTTTTTAGATGCACCAGAGGCTACCACTATTAAAGATAAAAACCTGGTTACTTCTAGGTACTTTTTGTTTTATCTGGATTCCCCTTGTAGTGTCCTCCCCAGCCCGAGAGCATGCAAATGAATATGCCACACACGTAGCTCTCTGAGAGATGTTTTTATTCCTCTGCATACGATCACACACTGAACTCTCATTCCATCATAACCGTTAATAACCACATCTTAGCACCTCTCTCTGAGTCCACCCAGAACCACAAGGGTCTTACGACACAAAATCTCCCCCTATGTTGAAATAAAAAGTATAAACAACTGTTACATCATAGTTCTTCAATAAATCGTTGAGGCACTAGTCGACTAGATAGAGTTGTATGAGGTAGTTGAGATGCACTCTGATTGTGCACCGATGGCACAGGTTCTGATGCTTGATCTGGACTGTTAGGCATGGTTGCCTCATTCATGATTGCCAGAGCTGACGAACGTCAAGGTAGGTGCTGAAAGTGGGACGAGTCCCGTGTGATGGACTTTCCGGGACTATGTGCCGTTGAGGTGTGTCCTTTGCACATCACAACCATCAGAGGATCGACAGCAAATAAAGTGTCTGTTTTCCACTTTTGTTTCTGCTTGAACAGGACCCAGTCCCCTTCATCAAAGACTGTTTCCTGAGCTCGTCGACGCCGATCGGTGTATGTTTTCATTGTGCACTTTCGAGAAGTGTCTGTGACACAGTTTTTAGCAACATTCATGGATCGGTCGGATGTCACTGTGGCAGTTTGATTCCGATGGCTCTCCCAAATAGCAAAGGGGAAGAACTCTCGCCAGTTGTGGAGGGAGGAGTTAAACGATCAATCGGACGGCTTGATACAGGGTCTGGTTTTACTTGATTCCCTCAGTCGATGTTCATTGAACTACTCTTTTGAGGGTAACCATGAATTGTTCCACACCACCATTGGCTTGGGACCACAGAGGTGTATACTATCTGATAGAGACATCTAGCCACAGATTACTTACCTTTGAATTCTCCAGGCATCAGACTGGATCCGGAAGATTTTTTTCCAAGCAGTACTCCTGCGCGTTGGTAGGTGGCATCGGTTGACTCCACGTGGCATCATCCACTCCGGAAGTGACGTCCACGTCACCTATATATGCGACACCTCAGTGCGCTGACGTCAGATCTTTTCTTTCCACGCCAGTCAAGCTCTGATCCATGAAGAGAGCTACCCTATGTTGTTTTATGGCAGGATTTTTAAAAACTTTTGTCAACACTTTTTTCCGTGTGTAGGAGTCATGTCATTGTGAAAAACAGGTTTTAAACCATGCAGCACCTGTCACCGCACCATGTCGGTGATGGACCCACATTTGATTTGCCCGTGGTGTCTGGAGCGCGACCACAACTCCAAGTCGTGCTCTGACTGCCGGTCCATGGCACCAAAGTCTTTGAGGGAGCAGTCCCTGAAGCTGCTGGTGGCCCGGCAGACGACACCGCGCCCGATTCCGTGGAGATCTCGGTCCTAGTCAAGAGGAAGGTCTCTGAACCGCTCCAAGAATCCCAAGTACTCTTCATCCCACTCGAGCTCATTGGGACATTCCGGTAAGAGGCACAAGAAGTTGAAGCGTGCTTCGTCTTCTCCCCGTCTGTCGGCCAATGCGACAGAGAAACATCGGCGTTCGAGGCCTCGTTCTCCGGAACCTGCACATGGACCGACTCCGCGACTCCCTGAATTTCCAGGAGCCAGAGCGACCCCCGCTCATATTAAAGAATTTTATTAGTCCATGCGCCTCATTTTTGAGCAGCTTGACCCCTCTGGCGCACCTTCAGGCCTGCGGTGTCAGAGGGCGGTCTATTGGGTTCCAGGCCAGCAGCTCTGGCCCCAACGCCGATGGCCCCCCATGGATCCTGACCGACGCTGGTCGTGCCAGTGTAACCTTCTCTGATGCTGGTTCCAACGCTGACGCTTCCGGCGCTGCCAGCACCCACAGCCCTATTTTAATCCCATATGAAACGGAGCCACGTCAACTGATGCCAATTCCGGCGCCAACAGGACCCACAAGTCCCAGGCCGTTCCTTGAGCCTTATTAGGAGATTCTCTGCTTGGGAGAAGGATGGGAGATGTCAATGAACCCTTTGAATACCAGCACTACGATAAGGCGATGGACTGGTATGAAGAATTTGGTGAGGCCAGTGGACTAGATACTTCTCCAGATACTGGCATGCTTCCCCCCCCTTACCATGGCTACGGAGGAGGGAGCATCTTATGCATTGGTGGTGCGGAGGACGTCTGAGGTTCTTGACCTTCAGCTACCCTCAGTGGGGGTCAAGACTAAGATCTTGTCAGAGTGTTACAGCCAGGAGATTCCTCCTCAGAACCTCCTTGCTCCCATTTAATGAAATCATCACAGGCATCCTACTGGGAACCTGGTCCAAGTCCAGCACAGGGTCTCCTGTGAACAAAACGATTGACTGCCTCCACCTCCCAGCCCCGGGTGACCCAAACTTCCTCACTACCCTCCCCACCCCGGAGAGTATGGTAGGTAAGTTGAAGCCTCTACTTCCCTTGGCGTGTTCCCTGCTGCTCCCCCAGACTGAGAATCCAAGAGGCTGGACAGTTGGGGCAAGATCTTCTGCCGGCCTTGCATTGCGGTCTGTGAATGCTGCATTCTTATTGGGCCGTTATTCCCACTCTGTGGGAAACGGATGAGCAAGTGCTGCCACAGGTCCCAGAGGAAGCCCGGACCATCCTCTCCCATGCAGTATCAGACGGGATAGATGCAGCAAAGTTTTCAATTAGATGTTGTTTAGACACGACCGACTCGATGGGCAGGGTGATTTCTTTGATAGTGGCTGTTGGACGCCACGCCTGGCTGAGAACATCTGGCCTCTCGAGGGATGTCTATGCTTCTCTCATGGACATGCCTCTTTGATGACCCTGTTCTCTTCAGAGATAAGGCATACGTGGTGCTGAGGCGCTTTAAGGACTTGCGGGCTACGGATAAGTTCTTGGGCCTCTCAGCTGCCCCCCCCCCCCCCTGTCATCCCCGTCTGCCTTTCGCTCCTTTTGTGGCTACTGAAGGAGCTTTCAACCATGCCTGCCTTATCCCAGCCACCGAGCCGCGCAAGTTCCACAACCCCTATGCGGACGAGGGCACGGTTCATACCGACCACATGAGTCGAGTAGCCAGAGGTCCGGTCAAACCACCACAACCCCCCCCTCCCAACCCCACCACCCCGGCGCCCTCCTAGTCTCGCCCCTTCAAGACATAGGCATCCAGTTGGTGGCAGGATCAACCATCACCTCCACCACTGGCAAAACATTACATCAGATAGGTGGGCCCTCAAGATCGAGAGGGGCTACTCCCTCCCCTTCGAGACCACCCCTCCCTCCATCCCATGATGAGCTGACAGGGGATCATCTACTTTTGCTCCAGGAGGAAGTCATGGCTCTCTTGGCCAAGGGAGCCATAGAGAGGCTGTTAGGCCTCATGGCCTTTTGCATCCTGCTAGTAACACATGCCAGATGGCATATGCGGGCTCTGCAGTGGGACCTGAAGTTCTAATGGGCGCAGCATCAGGGGAATCTCTACGACATGGTTCAGATCTGAGGGAACTGCACGAGACCTTCAGTGGTGGCTAACGAACCTCAATTGAGTCAGAGCCAGACCCCTCTCCCTTCCCCAACCAGATCTCACAGTAGAGATAGATGCGTCACTCCTGGGATGGGACGGCTATCTGGGAGAGGTGGAGATCAGAGGATTCTGGTCTCCAGCGGAATCCGGACTTCACATCAACATGCTGAAGCTGTACATCAAATAGATCAGCACTCGCTGTTCATTGTTATATCAGAATGTTCTCTTTTTCCAACTGGCACAGGATATGATCAATCACAATTTTCTAGTAAGATGCAATATATTATCTAAATTGATTCAATATTCTTCAGGCTTGGTGTGTGTTGATTAATTATTTTTATTGAAAATTGTACAAAATATTCACAACAGTGTAGCCGACGTGTTTAGTCTCTTCTCCCGGGACTTCTTCAGGGCTACAAAACACAGATCACATATACACTCTTAGTTTAAAATCGTATTTACAAAACAAGCTTTAAAAGCTCAGAGCCTAAAGCTCCGAGACGTAATTGTAACACAGAAAGCACTTTTTTATACACTTTGTGCAAAGATACATGACAAACTTAACCCAGAAACACATGTATATTTTCTTTTTCTTAAATAAATTAATCATCAATTTATTCTATTCAATGTCTATTGTCCTTGTCGTCACAGAGAGTTCTCTGTTACACTTCAAGTTTACACATAGTAATTGGTGTTATGTCAACGGTTGCAAATCCTTTGAGTAGACAATGATTGAGCACCATGCTATTGCCATTCATCTATATAGATAGTTACATAACCTTGTTTGGTGCACCATTAACATTATATGTTTTTCCACACTAATTCATGCCCAATTTTTTACATAGTCACGTTTTCCTATGTTTTTGCTGAATGATAAAGACCAGGGAAGAGAGAGCAAATCCTTACTATCACATCTCTATACTTTGCTAGCGATCTCTTGTTTAAACAAAACCAGATATAGTCATTTTATTCCTTTTAACCGGAATGAGGGGCGACATTTGCTATTTATGTGATTACTCACTATGTCATCCCAATCGCTAGTATTAAGTAAAGCCTAAGCCGACATGTAACAGCCACTTATGTTCCCAACATTATTACCTTAATCCAATTCCATTGGTGTTTCACAGTGATCCATTCACATTGGTTAGTCCCAAAAATTCCTAAGGATAGGGGTTTAAAAAAACGTTGCATTACTACTCAATTCTCATATGTTTGAGTTTGTTAGAAAGGATTTTTGTGTATATATACTGTCCAAACATACCTTAGTTAAAAAAAAGTCAATGGTCTTCAAATGAATGACAGAACAGTATGGTCCAAATTCAACGATTTCTTTTAGTTTTGGCCCATGTCGGCAGATGCACCTAATATAGTCAAAAACAAAAAATCAGTACATAAAAATTCTTGATTATATATGTTGTTCTACAAGCTCCTCGTTACATAAAAATACTGATGTATCCTATTTTTAGTAACCAATATCGCCATGGCTTCATTGTCATTAAATCCCAGGGAACACTTTCTTTGTTTAGTACGTGGAAACATATTTCTTAGTCATTCCATAATATTGGTATAAGGTTTTATGCTAGAGAGGTATAGCAGTCCCCAAGTGAAAGTTTGTTTGAGCAGACGGGCATGGATGGAAACTCGTCTCCCCATGTACAAGTCGTGTAAAACTTTCATTTAAGAAAAAGAAAATATACATGTGTTTCTGGGTTAAGTTTGTCATGTATCTTTGCACAAAGTGTATAAATAAGTGTTTTCTGTGTCACAATAACGTCTCAGAGCTTTAGGCTCTGAGCTTTTAAAGCTTGTTGTATAAATATGTTTTTAAACTAAGAGTGTATATGTTATCTGTGTTTTGTAGCCCTGAAGGAGTCCCGGGAGAAGGGACGAAACGCGTTGGCTACGCTGTTGGGAATATTTTGTAAACTTTTCAATAAAAAGAATTAATCAACACACAACAAGCCTGAAGAATATTGAATCAATTTAGATAATATATTGTATCTTACTAGAAAATTGAAAATTGTAATTGATCATATCCTGTGCCAGTTGGAAAAAGATAACATTCTGATATAACAATGAACAGTGAGTGCTGATCTAAGTGATGTACAAGTGTGTGGATTATATCCACTTATTGGGGATTCAAGAGGCGGTTTTCCCGTGATCATAGCACCACTCTGATATAATGTACCCTACAGTAAGATATGTGCGGTATTGAGAGTCTACGCCTCTTCATGTAAATCGTCAATATGCTGAAGCTCAGAGCGATCCAATTGGCATTGAAAGCCTTTCTACCTTCCATCAAGAGAAGGCTAGTTCAAGTGTTCACGGACAACACCACTGCCATGTGGTACAGCAACAAATAGGGCTTAGTGGGGTCGTGGACACCTTGTCAAGAGGCCCTGCATCTCTGAACATGGCTGGAACAACAGGGCATTTCTCTGGTGGTTCAACACCTGGCAGGTTCCCTGAACGCTAGGGTGGACGAACTCAGCCGTCAATGCCTAGCGGATCACAAGTGGCTTCTCCATATGGAGGTGGCACAAGGTCTTTTTCAGCAGTGGGGAGAGCCTTGGTTAGATCTGTTAGCCTCCTCCGAGAACGCGTAGTGTCAGCAGTTTTGCGCGCAGGAGTTTCCAAGGCAGCTCTCGCTCTGAGAGGCTTTTATCTTGAGTGGAGCTCAGGCTCCTGTACGCCTTTCAGCTCATTCTACTCCTGCCCAGAGTTCTCAAGAAGATCAGGAATGACTGGGTCCAAGTCATCCTTGTGGCTCCGAGCTGGGCACTGAGAGTCTGGTATCCCGAGATTCTACAAATGATCATCGGTCCTCCGATCAGGCTGCTCCTTCGAGATGATCTTCTGTCGCAGCAGCAGGGGAGGGTCCTCCACCCAAACCTGTCAACTCTTAGCCTTCTTGGGTCAAAATTGAGAGACGGCAGTTGGGAGCTTTCGACCTTCCTCCAGAAGTTTGTAAGGTAATTCTGGCAGCCCTGTGTCCCTCCAACAAAATGGTATACGCCTACCAATGGAAGAAATTTGTTATATATTGTGCAGAAAAGTCTATTGGTCCTCTTTCTGCTTCCCTTTCTGATGATTTGCTTTCTATTTTGACCTCTGTAGGGGAAATTACCCCCCCCCCTTTGCTGGACTGATCACTCACTGATTACCTTCTACCTGCAGGTGGGTAAGAACTGCTCCCTTGGAAAGTCAGCAGTACAATCAGTAGAAAGCAGAGCATGGCACAAACTCTCTAATACTAAATCGAAACCTTTCGTCAACAAAACACACTTCTCTCCGGCAGACTCTATTGAAGTGAACTATCATAGATTTGAAAGGGAAATTTTAAAAACCTTAGATGAAACTATACCTCTGACTACCTTAAAAACCCGAAAAAAGGTGTCAGCCCCTTGGTACGATCTTACTTTAAAAGATGCCAAACTAAAGTGTAGGCAACTGGAGAGGAAATGGAGGCGTCATTATCTTAAGGAAGATTAGATCAATTTAAAAAATGCGCTAAATGAATACAAAAACAAGTTATGGAAAGCGAAAACTAATTATTATGGTGAGCTAATTACTGCAGCCCCTAATAAAGCAAGAAAAACATTTGAAATACTTAAAGAATTCACTAATCCATCTCGCAGAAACTGTGATGATCTGTCGGAATATTTTGAAAGCAAGATCAACATTTTTTAGACGGGATTGACAAACCTACTGCATTAAAACACGATATCTCGCACACTTATAGTCCTGCTCAATCTGGACCGCCTCCCCTTCAGACCTCACCTCCGTGACATTGACTAGGCTGGATCCTATCTCTGTCGAGGTTTTCAAAACTTTGTACAGGTCCATGAAATCAGGGTCTCCGTTGGACCCTATGCCACCAAAGCAATGGCTAATATTGGAAGATGAGCTGGCAGGCCCTCTCCTACAACTTTGTAACCATTCCCTTGAAACCGAGAATGTGCCTGACTGCTGGAAGAAAGCTATAGTTAAGCCATTGTTGAAAAAAGTTCTGTCTGACCCCTCAGATCTAGCTAATTTCAGACCTATTTCCCTTCTTCTCTTTCCAATAAAAAAATCTTAGAGCGCCACATAAGTTCAATACTGTCGCACTACTTAGAGGACTATGCATGGCTTGAAGAAGAGCAATTTGGATTCCGTCCTGGCCATGGAACCGAGACTACCCTGATTTGCGCTACCGATGAAATGCGGAGGACAGTACTCGTCCTCCTAGATCTAGTAATGTCTAGTTTACAGAAATGTTTGGGTTTGGTACTTTCCCAAGATGGCCGCCGAGCCCAGGGCCAAAATCTCAGGTGCCCCCCCCCCACCAAAACCAGGTAGTTTTGCTGTAGGTAATTTTGAAGTCTCCAGAGTACGATTTGGGCCATTTCCTGCTGCAGCCACTGTGCCTACCCACACAAGTGAGGTACCATTTTTATTGGGAGACCTGGGGGAACGCTGGGTGGGAGGAAATTTGTGGATCCACGAAGATTCCAGAACTTTCCACCACAGAAATGTGAGAAAAAAGTCAATTTTTCTGCGAAATTTGAGGTTTGCATGGGATTCTGGGTAGGAGAATGATGGGGGACCCACGCAAGCCATACCTCGCTGGACTCCCCCGGGTGTCTAGTTTCCAGAAATGTGTGGGTTAGGTAGGTTTCCCTAGATGGCTGCGAGCCCCGGGTCAAAAACTCATGGGACACCCCATGCAAAACCAGGTTGGTTTGTGATAGGTAATTTTGATGTCGCCTCAATAGCTTTTGGGCCCTTGCCTGTCGCGGGTCCTTGACCCACCCACACAAGTGAGGTACCATTTTTATCGGGAGACCTGGGGGAACGCTGGGTGGGAGGAAATGTGTGTATCCACGCAGATTCCAGAACTTTCCACCACACATATGTGAGAAAAAAGTGAAATTTTTGGTAAAATTTGAGGTTTGCAGGGGATTCTGGGTAGGAGAATGATGGGGGACCCACGCAAGCCATACCTCGCTGGACTCTCCTGGGTGTCTAGTTTCCAGAAATGTGTGGGTTAGGTAGGTTTCCCTAGATGGCCGCCGAGCCCCGGGCCAAAAACTCATGGGACCCCTCTTGCAAAACCAGGTTGGTTTGTGATAGGTAATTTTAATGTCGCATCAATAGGTTTTGGGCCCTTCCCTGCAGCGGGTACTTGGCCCACCCATACAAGTGAGGTGCCATTTCTATTGGGATACTTGGAGAAATGCTGGGGTTTGGAAATTTGTTGTTACTTTCTGCAGTGTGAAAATTTGGACACAATGCAAGGAAAATGTCGCAGTCACATTTTGAGGTTTGCAGGACATTGTGGGTAAGATAACTTGTTGGAATCCACAAGAGAGACATCACCATGCACTCCCATGGGTGTTTAGTTTATGACAAAAACTACAGTTGTTAGGTTATTCTTAGATGAAATGTACAGCTTGGCAGAGAGACAAAACAGACAGATTACTGCAGAGCCATCTATTCTTCAAGCACACACACATACTGGTTGGATTTGGCACGAGGGCGAGTGATGGTTCAGTATATAAAATGTTATTAACAAGAGATTTCACAAAAATGAAATGGACTGTCAATAATTGAAAGGACAAAAACCTGAACCAGTGACTCGCAGCTCGTGAGCTGTAAAGCCACTTCAAGGCACCAACCGCTTTACAGGCCATTCACACACCTTTCATACATGATACACACAAGACCATTCACACCACCAGGCACAAAACCAACACATTACAACATTCACCAAAAAGGACAAGGTACACCCTGCTTGACAAAAACAGAAAAGACATTTTTCTGCACAACCACCTATTCCTCACGCACACATACATACTGGTTGGATTTGGCACGAGGGTGAGTGATGGTTCAGTATATACAGTTGTATTAACCAGAGATTTCACAAAAATGAAATTCACTGTTAATTGAAAGGACGAGAAACTGAACCATTGACTCACAGCTCGTGAGCTGTAAAGCCACGACAAGGCACCAACCTCTTTACAGGCCATTCATACACCTTTCATATGTGTGACACATACAAAACCATTCACAACGCCAGCCGCGGGCCCAGCACATTACAACACTCACACCAGCAGACAGCGCCATTCAAGGGCCCATCACTTTCACATGCCCACATTCCTGACACAGCAACCACACCAGCTCACGGATTGCGTTGAGTGGCGTTTGGCTAGCAGTGTGTGTAGTGACCAGCAGCTAGTCACTACTCACACACCGCCAGCCGAGCACCAGTCCACGCACACCGCCAGCCAAGCGCCAGTCCACACACCGCCAGCCAAGCGCCAGTCCACGCACACCGCCAGCCAAGCGCCAGTCCACGCACACCGCCAGCCAAGCGCCAGTCCACGCACACCGCCAGCCAAGCGCCAGTCCACACACACCGCCAGCCAAGCGCCAGTCCACGTACACCGCCAGCCAAGCGCCAGTCCACACACACCGCCAGCCAAGCGCCAGTCCACGCACACTGCCAGCCAAGCGCCAGTCCACGCACACCGCCAGCCAAGTGCCAATCCAAACACACCGCCAGCCAAACGCCAGACCACGCACACCGCCACACAAGCGCCACTCCACGCACACCGCAATCACATTTAGGATTTTTATATAAATAAGAAAACACAAACAAATTGCAAATAAATACAAATCTACTAACACAAAATCTGAAACTAAATACACTACACAAATGCCAACCTTGAAACTGAACAAAAAATATTAAACAATAGAGGTCAGGCAGTTCACTTTACCACTCATGGATGCTCCCAAAAATTCTTTTGCGTGTGGTACATTCTAAAACAAGCAGACACACACAGCCCAGGGTTAGAAGGACACTCGGGGCAGTACATACGAGTCTCCTTCCGCATACCTCTTCGCCAACAGACTCTACATCTCCTACTGGGAAAGTCTTTTGAGGGTGTGGGAGGAATGTGATCAGGAAAGTGGCGATCTTTCAATCTAGCAACATCCTCCACCACTCCAACTCTAGGAACACTTGCCTGTTCCACTAAAACAAGGCTGCCTATTACAGACTCCTGAAACTTAACAAAAGTCATCTTTGACTCAGGACAAGAATCCTGGAACTCAACAAAAGCATTAAAGGTTGCCAAGTGGAAAAGATGGATAGCCAACTTCTTATACCAAATGTAAGCCTTACGAAGAGCAGCGTAAGGTTCCAACCTCTGATCTACTCTGTCAACACCACCCATGTGCCTATTATATTCTAAAATGCACACAGGTTTGCGCACTTCAGCAATGTGACCCCAAACAGTCACAGGTGCAGTGCTTTCATCATGGATGGTAGTCAGCATGTAGACATCTGACATGTCTGAAAACTTCACAGCTAGAAGCTCCTCGCAACGCACTGCACTGTCCCCGCACAAGCTTTTGGCAAACAAGTTCTTTTGGGAAACCTTTACGGTTAGAACGGATTGTGCCAAAAGCAACAGTGTCCACTTTGGCCAATTCCCTGAACAACCGCACACCAGTGTAGAAGTTATCTACATATAAATGGTGGCCTTTGTTAAAAAATCCTCTACCAAGTTCCCACACAATTTTCTCAGTCACTCCAAAAGTGGACGGACAACCAGGGGGTTAATCCTGGATTCCTTACCGGTGTACACCCTGAAATTAGAGACATATCCAGTCCTACTGTCACACAGCATATACAGCTTAATTCCATAGCGTGCCCTCTTACTAGGAATGTATTGCCTAAAAACCAAGCGGCCCTTGAACAACACCAAAGACTCATCCACTGCAATTTCCTTCCCAGGAGCATAGATCTCAGAAAATCGATCAACAAAGTGATCAATGACAGGCCGAATCTTAAAAAGACGGTCACATTCAGGGTGATCTCGTGGCAACGCTAAACCATTATCGACAAAATGCATCATCCGAAGCAGAAGCAAATACCTATCACGACTCATGACTGCCGGAAATATAGCCGTTGCCATCAAGGGACTAGTAGACCAATATGAAGACATTGATGGCTTCCTTAGCAAGCCCATCAAAAAGTTAAACCCAAGAACTTCTTCATCTCTTCCAAATTTGTGGGAGTCCACCGGGTAGCTCTAGAGTGGGGCTTAAGGCTGGCACTGTTGTCCCTCAAAAACTGTTCGGCATACAAATTAGTCTGCTCAACAATCTCTGCCAAAAACACATCGTCCATAAACAACTGAAAAAAATGTATCGGCAAAAAGTTTTCAGTATTCACTCTACACCCTGGAACACCAGTAAAGTCTGGCAATGCCGGCTGCACCATGCCTGGGGCAACCCAGAGGTCAGCACTTTCAGCGGGAAGCCTTGCAGCCCCAGGCTGCAGCCCAGATGCCTCTTGCCGCACTACACCAACGGGAAGCCTTGCAGCCCCAGGCTGCAGCCCAGATGCCTCTTGCCGCACTACACCAACAGGAAGCCTTGCAGCCCCAGGCTGCAGCCCAGATGCCTCTTGCCGCACTACACCAACAGGAAGCCTTGCAGCCCCAGGCTGCAGCCCAGATGCCTCTTGCTGCACTATCGGCACATCAATGTCCTCCTCTAAGACAGGCACTTCATCCGCACTGAGAGTAAGTAAGTTTTTTTTTTTTTTTTTTTTTTTTTTTTAGAGTAGCTTCATCATCCGATGATTCCATGTGGAGAGAAAACTCACTGCCTGAATCGTCCCCTGCCTCCTCTGCCTCAGATGCAGAGTCAGTCTCTGAACCATGGTCAGAGGAAGACTCAAAAAGCATACCAACAACCTGCTGAGCAGTAATCCTGCGGCTAGCCATTATCCTTACTAAGAAAGGAGACTGCACAAACAAGTCAACAACAACCAACACTGTGCAAAGCAAGTAAGTAAAAAAAATGTGTGCCTTTATCACAAAGATCTATATACTCAAAAACTATACGATTCACTTACAAGAGACAGCTACACTCACCAGCACCTACTCTGCAGAGACACAGCAAAAACCAACGATATCCCACTAGAAAGAAAAAAACAAAACCAATTACTCACAATACAACAAAATACACATCGAGCACAAATGCAAAAAGTTTTTGACACTCAAAAAACAGAAGCCAAACATACTGCTATTATTACACCATTCGCAAAAACACATTCATGCAGAGAAATAAAACTCATTTACATTGTACAAAAAAGTCTCTTACCAAACACATGCAACTACGCAAACAGTAACGAAACCGCAACCTGGAACAGTCTAAAGAGCAAAAGCCTTGACCTAACAAAAAAGGAGAAATAAAGCATTACAATTGCAATTCACAAGAAATAAAACAACATTATAACATGCTATGTCACTACACAAATGGGAGCAGAAAGGCCAAATACACATAAAAAATATATGTCCCCTGGAAGCGGCCAATTTATTTATTTCTAGATACCTGGCTCAAGTGG
This sequence comes from Calotriton arnoldi, assembly GCA_963921515.1. NCBI lineage: Eukaryota > Metazoa > Chordata > Amphibia > Caudata > Salamandridae > Calotriton > Calotriton arnoldi. The sequence goes on from CAWUFW010011755.1 coordinate 353,963, forward strand.
GCTATTCTGCCCCCCACCCCCGGGCCAGAAATGCCATAAAATGCAGGTGCTCTGTCCCCAGGGGGGGCAGAAAAGTCTTAAAAATGATTTAGGCCCATAAGGAAGCAACCCTTGGCCAAGGGGTCGCTTCCATTTAAAATTTAAAACTCTCCCTGGTGTCTAATGGGGTTTTATGCCCCCCCTGGCCAAATACACAAACCGATCTGCCCCCAGGGGGGGTAGAATATAATTTTTTTTTAAATATGGCCTCTGGAAGCAACCCTTGCCCAAGGGGTCGCTTCCAATTTAAAAAACAAAAAACAAATTCTCTGCCTCTAGTGGGCTTTTCTGCCCCCCTGGGTCCAGAAATGCCCAAAAATCAGGCTATCTGTCCCCAGGAGGGCAGAATATACTTCTTTTTTTTTTTATTTAGCCCCTGGAAGCGACCCTTGCCCAAGGGGTCGCTTCCATTTACAATTAAACAAAATCCCTGGTGTCTAGTGGGGTTTTCTGCCCCCCCCTGGGGGCAGAAAGGCCAAATAAAAAAACCGATCTGCCCCCAGAGGGGGCAGAATATACTTATGAATTAATTGGCCCCTCAGGAAGCAACCCTTGCCCAAGGGGTCGCTTCCAATTTAATTTAAAAAAAGATCCCTGGCTCTAGTGGGCTTTTCTGCCCCCCCTGGGTCCACAAACGGCCAAAAATCGGCTGATCTGTCCCCAGGGGGGCAGAAAAGTCTTTAATTTATTTGCCTCCTTAGGAAGCGACCCTTGCCCAAGGGGTCGCTTCCTTTATAGAAAAAAGGAATCCCTGGTGTCTAGTGGGACATTCCTGGTGCACGATCGCGACGCTGTGCGCGATTGTGCACCAGGAATGCCCTGCATTGAGACATCAGGGGAGAGGAAACAGTTTCCTCTCCCCCGATGCCTCAAGGCATCCAGATTTGGGCCCCCTGCCCCACCAAACACTCACCCTCCCTCTGGACACACTGGAAAGAAATGATTTCCAGCGCGTCCAGCGCTTCCTGACGACGACGGCGCGCGCTGACGTCATGGGGAAGCGTGGGGGGGGTGGCAGCGGGGCAAGATCGATGCCCCAGGGGGGGAGCGCCAGCGCTTCCCCCAGGGGCTGTGCTCATGACGGAGCGGTTCCGTCATAAGCACAGCCCAACCGATGCTCATGATGGAACCGCTCCGTCATGAGCATCGATGGGGTTAAAGAACGTGAATTGGTGCTTGTACTGACTGTTTTATTTTGCATGGTTGCTATAAACGACCCTTGACTCTGCAACAGTTTGGTGGCAGCCCACGTGTATACATCTGTGTTTGACGGGTTGAGGCATGGCACAGGAGATAGGCTGCTTAACTTTAGGTCTTGCGTAATCTTAATTGATGCACCACGGTCTATGGTAAAGGTCATGGGGCAATCGTTTACCTTTATGGTTATCTTGAGGCAGTGTCCAAATGAATTGTGTTGTTTCATTTGTTGGTTTATTGTCCTTTGTTCTTCACTGAAAGCAGCCAAACCTGCACGTGCATGTCATTCTTCAGTCGATACCATCATCGCACATCCATCTTCTTCGCTGGCGCTTGATAATGACGTTGAAGAGCCTTTTTAGGATGAACTTGAAGACGAACGACTTTGTCTGGTTTCTACTTGTCATAACTGATATTACTTTTTGGCCTGGTGGGCATGGCTAGAATGCTTATGGAACCTTCTGGCATCCATTTTCTCTTCTCGCCGTGACACAGTTTCTCTTTTGAAATAAAAACCTCATCAGCAACACAACTTTTTCCGTTGTGAGACATCGACTTGTGTGCATCTACCTTGTACTTGTGCTTGCTTTTCATGACCAACGCTGATTCACTTTTCGCTGTTCCAGCTTCCATATCAGCAGCTTGTTGATCGGCTCTTTCATCGGCCCTTACAGCCTGACTTGGCATCTCTCTCAACATGTGTCTTCTGAATGAGTCTGAAAGACAGCCATCAAAAACTCTGAGGCGCATATGGCTTCTTCGTCATTAAACTTGCAGAGTTTGATGAGCATGTCCAGTCTCTCAACAAACTCATCCATGGTTTCACCATCTTGCTATCTCACTTGATTGAAAATGTACCTTTCATAGTCGACATTCGGCATCGGATTGAACGTGGCTTCCAATGCTTCCTTGATTTGACGGTATGATACTGCATCAGCTTGTGATATTTTCTTTATCACTTCTTTCACTCCATCACCAGCAAGGTTCTTTAAGTACTTGAAGATTTTTTTTATTGTCTGCTTCTTCCTACATGTGTATGAAATCATCGAACATCTCGAGCCATGCAGTTCACCTGGTGGCAATATTCTGCTTCTTGGTGGTGTTGAATGGCGGTGGTGGTTTTAGGAACGGGGCTGCCGTGTATTTTGTGCTCTTTTCTGCTGCCCTTGAGAGCATATGCTGTTTGTACAACTGTTGCTGTTCACCCATACCGGTCATCTCTGCAAGCACTGGCCGTGTGCTTGCACTTGGGTGGTCACGCCTGATTGGAGGTCGTAAGGCACCTTCTTCTTTCTTGACGGTAAGTAACGGTATTGTCTCGCACTTGGTCATCGCTGCCTCTAGCTTTTTGCATTGTACCTGGTGTGGCTGCCTTTAGAGTTTCGCTTTGTATCAAGGATGGCTGTGTGTTCTGGCGCAGTGCAATATCTCTTCTTTCGGCCCTGCCACCAGATTCTGATGGTCTTTTCGACCTTGCTTCTCTGTAGGGCTTTCAACTTTTCAATGGTCGTGTCTGGGCTGGAGCGGGGCTTCGACTCCACATACGCCAGCTGCAAACTACTTCTCATCGATTTGGGTGCACATGGCACGCACGAGCAGTTTGCTGTACCTTTGGAAACTCTTGGGGAGAGAGCCTTGTTTCTTCGGGGCACGCATCCCCTACTCGTTGCCAGATGTAGTGTCCTCCCCAGCCCGGGAGCATGCAAACTAATATGCCACACACGGAGCTCTGTAATAGGCGTCTTCATTCCTCAGCATACGATCACACACTGCGCTCTCATTACGTCATAAACATTAATAACCACATCTTAACACCTTCCTGAAATTTATGTAATTCCTCTGTTGAGTCCGCCCAGAACCGCAGGGGTCCTAGCATACATAGTCTCACAACACTACACCCCTGCTTGTCCAGGAAATATCTTATCTAAGAACTCCCACCATCGAGTACGCCCTGGTGGTATTGTCCTACCAGGGTAGGGAGAGGTTGCCTATGATGATGCGTGCCACATCACGTGGTTGAGGCTTCCTCTTCAAAAAGATTGGTCTTTCTTCTCTTTACCTCTTTCCAAATTAGGATCTCAGTAAGCCCAAATAGACAACCAGTGATTTAGAATTAAAAAACAAAACACTGATGTAAAGGTATACATCCATCTTAATTTATTGTGTTTTGGAACGTAAATGACATCCATGAATGGTGGAAGCCCACAGAGAGCAGCAGAATACACATTTTCCACAAAGATAACACTACCCAGTTGCTATTGTTTCTCTTGGGAAATGCTGGGCAACAATTGGAAAATACACAAATGCTATCTGCCCTTGATGCTTCTATTGTTTACTGCCACAATATTCCGATTTGGGTTTGCATGCACGCCACTTTGCCAACTTTATTTACTTAAATTTGTCTTGCTTTAATATGCTTACATTGCATGTGTTCGCGTATTATAGCAAGACCTATTGATTTTGCTAACTCATGTCTTAAATCACCTATGGTGAGCTCAATTTCTTATGATGTTGCTCAGCAGGTTTCTTGTGACTCCTTAGCTAATGCTGTAGCAGGACTTGAATTTAGTGCTGACCTTTTCTGATGGGATCATACTATTGAGCCAATGTGTAGTTGTTCCAGCCAGCGCCACATCTTTGAAAAGGCAGGGAATAGTTGCACAGATTTTATCCTATCCCAAAAGTGCAGTCAGGTCCTACTTTATAAGAATTAGAGAAGTGAAGACCAATTCTTTGTAGGCGTTACAAGGGATAGAAAAGTAGTTTAAATTAATGACATCATATATCCTTAGAACATTTCTCTGTATGAAAATCTGCATTACAATGGCAAACTAAGAAACACATTGTAGGAGAGTAGTATCTGCTTCACATGGGTACCCCCACTTTTTGCTGATGCTTCACTGTTTTTCGACTTTAGTCTGGCTGGGGCCCTGCTAATCAGAACCCCAGCCTAGCTGCTTCCTCTCTAAAATGGTTTCCATGTGCCTTAGGCACATCTCTGATTGGAATCTGGAGTGCCCTTATAAGTCCCTAGTATATGGTATACTATGTACCCAGGGAATAGGTACCTCAGAGGCCTACCAGGGGCTGCAGCATGTATTGTGCCACCCCTGGAAGGCCATCCAAAATGACACCACAGGTCTGCTACTGCAGCCTGGGTAAGGTGGTGCATGCACCCCTTACTGTGATATAGGCTACCTATATCACTACATACACACACACATATAAACCTATAAGTCACTCCTATGGCAGGCCTTATCAATCCTGAAGGCAGAGTGCTTGGTTCCTATGTGAGAGGGTGCCCCTGCATGAGCAGAGCCCCTCTGCAGCGTTCGGAGACCCTTCTCTGATGCTGTTTGTAGTGCAGCCTGACCATATACTCTTAAGCGCATTATAACCTCGCGGTAAATGCTAACTTTGGGATGGCTGCACGGAAACAAGTCGTGTTTGGTGTCAAACATCTTGGAATACTACCCCCGCCAGTTCTGGCGGCGGGAGTAGCATTCCACCCTTCTAGAGGGAGAGACATGTACACACCGGCCTGCCCGGTAACTTCTTTCAAGCCCTGGCATCACAAAATGGATGCCGCTGCCACAGACACGAGTCTGGCCTCCTGCTGCTGACCGAAACTCCGGCAGGGGAGGCCTGGACAATAGGTTTCCTGTCCCAGGGAGGTGTAACCACCTTCCCAGACAGGATAATGTGTATTGGGGCTGGGCGGGAGCACTCTCTGGTGCTTTGAAGTCCTGCACTGGGGGCACATTTGGTGTCCCTGTGCATACCCCAGTTCAAACCGGCTCAGGGGCTTCCAGCCCCTGCTCTGGCGCGAAACTGGACAAAGAAAAAGGGGTGTAACCACCCCTCTGCCCTGACCCTCCCATAGGTGGGTCACCAGAGTATGTCCAACCCCCTAACTTGGTATAAGTATGGGACCCCATTCCTTAGGACTTTAGATTTACCTGGACGAAACTCTGACACAGAATCCTGGACCTTCGACGCTCTACTTTAAGATTAGAGGACTGAAGAATCTCCCTTGGGGTCAAGGAGTGACTCCCCTGCTTGGCAGGCACCAACGAAGCAATTGTCCGGTCTGCATCGCTGAAGCTCCCGCCGGACGCCGAAGTCTTTGCATCACCAGAGGTGGATTTCCAGACTTCCCCGAGGCTGCCCTGAGTCCCCAGCAAAGCTGAGGCCCGTAGCTGTCGTGGGTAACGTGGAACCGTGACCCCTGGACACCGATCGCATTTGCAAGTGCATCCTCTTCTGGGTCTCCCCGAAGTTGTGCTTTGGGCTCCGAGTAGCCCCAGCCTCCAGCACCGACTGCACCGAAGATCACTGGCCTCCACTCCACGAGTGTCCTGTGAGCCAGCTCCAAGTGCGTCCACTCGAGGCTCCTTCGCGGTCGCTAGTCCGTTGGCTAGAAGGCCCTCCCGAAGGCCAATCTTCTTCTGCTTGGGCTCCCTGGTTGCTCCAGGCGTGCCCTGACTTACCCTCGCTGGGTGAGTCCCACAGACCTTGCTGGTCTGCACCATCGTCCTTCTTCCATTTCCACGAGACTTGCCGTTGCCAAGGCTTGTTGGGTCCAATCCGGTCGCCGCCACCCCTGCAATCGACAGACGTCGTGTGACAGCTCGAATCCAGCTCCTGGTCGTCGACGCCTCCTGGACCTCGTGGCTGAAGAGTCAAGACGACCGTCAACCTACCTGAAGCACTCGACATCGGTGGGCATCTGCTCATCGCCTTCCTGGTCACTGGCTAGTGACCCAGACTCTGTCCCCTCAGCTTTCAGGTTCTTCAGATCTTCGATCCACCTTTGGATCCACCCGAACACCTTCGACTTGGCCGCCAGCAGCACTTTGCAGCAGATCGCCATTGAAAACGACGACGAAACCCGACCCCGAAAGACACCTATGCACCCGGCTTCCCTGGGTGAGGTAACTCGAGTACTCCGGTGCTCCCGTGGGTATAGACTCTAGAACAACCCAGTTCTAAAGGGGTTTGCTCCAAGTCCTGCTCTAAGTGTCCCTTTTCTTTAAACTTCCAACCGCGACTTTCCCCATAGAAGTCAACGGCGATTCGCGGCTGTGTTCTTACACTGCACGCGTCCCCTGTGTCACTACCTTGGGTGGTTCCTTGTGGTCCAAGCACTTCTACAGGCTCTAGGCCCTGTGTCTAGCTCAGTCGTGGTTCTTATACCACTTTATTGGTATATGGTTTGGTACGCCCTAGGGCTCAAACGTGTATTTGTGCTATTACTGTAGATAACTAACTTATAACTTATGTACTTCGAACTCTGGCCTCATAAAGAGACTAGAGGGGTGTGTTTAGCAATAAATACATATATTTTGAATATATACCTGGTGTGGTCCTCTTTCATTTGGTCACTCAAGAGATTATAGACTGGTAAAACAAGCTGCTTTACATTCCTTCAAGACTTAGCCTGAAGGCTGCTCTCCATAGCTACCACTAGGATAGCTTTCAATAAAGGTTGTCTTTAACCTATCTCCAATAAGGGGTTGTTTGGACTGGTGCAAGGTGCCCACTATAATTAGTGGACAGCATATGCCAGGCCAACTTCTCACACACATGAAGGAGAAATGTGATTGCTTTGTCTTTGGCTAAGGGGGATACTTGGCAATCTGCGATCTGTTGTCCTTGTATGCTTCTCACAAGGCATTACTGTCTGGACTTGCAATACCTAAATGCCACTTATTTCATTCATGCTGCTTAGACTTTTTAGTGTGGGAGTATGTTTTTCCCCTCAGACCTGTCACATTTGTTTTGCATTACTAGGAAATCATTCAGCTATCAGAATGTTTGGGCAGAAATATGCGTCAGAAAAGATCGTTAATTGCCAATAATACCATTTGTAGTGGATACTCCAACTTCTTATACATTCCCCAGCCCCCTTTTTATTTAATTACCATACGTAAATCCAATCCCCCACTGCTCAGGGTCTTTGGACGTGCATGGCGGGGAGGGATGGAGAGGGTTGGATCCTCCGCAAATTTGTTGCAAATGTTTTTTTTTTATTAAACTGTCTGGCTCTAGGCCTAGACAGTCAGAGTTTTCATACCTTGCCCTCTTGTCTTTTTTTTTTTTTTTTTTTAAAGGACTCGGACCAAGTCCTTAGATGGCGACCACCACTTCCTAGTTGAGTTGGTGTCAGCCAATCAGATCCCAGCTTGAGATCCGTCGGGATCCGCGGAGCTTCTGCGTCCCTAGATGTAAAAAGTTTTTGAGCACTTTTTGGGAGAGTTTCATGATATTCTTCAAATGGCATCAAAGTTATTAGCAACACAAAAAATGCATTTACTATGGAAACGCGATCCTAACTATAAATACCCAGTGGCGACTACCACTGGGTAATATTTTAAAAAAATATGTCTGTCTATTGATCTTTGTACATATATAGTTAGGTAGTTACAGTTAGGACTATGTTTCCATAGGCAGAGTGTTTTTCGTTTTGCCAATGACTGTGACGCAGTTTGCTGAAACCTCGTGAAATTTTCAAAATCCGAAAGAGGCTGTAGTTATAGATTCCTAACCTTTAGAATTACCCCCAGGCGTCAGAATGGATCCGGAGATTTTTTCTTTAGCAGTACCCCTGCTCGTCGTTAGGTGGCGTCGGTCGACGCCGCGTCCGTCACTGGCGTCGTGGTCGCCGGAATGACGTTGCGGTGTCTACTCAGACGCCGCCCCTGCGTGCTGACGTCAGTTCTTTCTTTTCCCTTGCCAGCCTAGTGCAGATCCGGAGAGAGTTTGCCCCTTAGTCAATTTTTGACTAACCTTTTTCGACTTTTTGTCGACGCCTTTGTTGAGCCTTCGACTCCTGGTGCACAAGGGATGTTCCTTCGCCGAACCGGATTTAAGCCTTGTGACTCCTGTCACAAGCTGATGTCCATCACGGATCCGCACCTTGTGTGCCTCTGCTGCCTCGAGTGCGACCACGACCCGAAGACGTGCTCCGACTGCCGGGCCATGAACCCGGAGTCTTTGCGCGAGCGGTCCCGAAAGCTTCTGGAGGCCCAGCAGTCAGCTCCGTGCCGCACGGTCCCGGTGGAGAGGAAGATCTCTGGACCGGTCGCGTAGCCACCATCACCATTCGTCTTTGCACTCCTCGGTAAGTCGAAGCACAAGAAGAAGCACCATTGCTCTTCGCCTTCCCCCGTCTGTCGGCTGATGTGACGCGGGACCCGGAGCGTCGTCGCTCTCCGGCTCCGCCCTCTGAGCCTGCTTCTGGCATGACACTGTGCTTCCCTCCCTTTTCCGGAGCCGGAGCCTCCCCTGCCCAGCTTCAAGCTTTTTACGAAGCGCTTCACAGCATCTTTGGGCAGCCCGACTCTGCCGGCACGCCTTCGGGCCCCGCGTACTCGGCTGGGGGCCCTGGGCCTTTGATGCCGGCGGCTCAGGCTCCAGAGGGCCCCCGTTGACCCCAGCCTTACCCCCGACTTGGACAAGTGCCGGACCGACGTCGGTGCCGGAGGGTACTTTTGTACCGCTATTCATCCCTGGTGTTCCGAGACGCCCTGATTGGCAACCAAAGGAGGGTGAGGAGGACTGGGAGGGGTCTGTGGACCCTTTGGCTGGCCAGCTTGATGAGCCAGACTGGCCAGAGGAACTTTGTGATGCCAGTGGTTTGGATACCTCCCCAGACCTTGGCATGCTCTCCCCTCCTACCGTGGCTACGGAGGAGGGAGATTCCTACGCAGTGGTGTTGCGTAGGGCGGCTGAGGCCTTGGGCCGTGAGCTTCCTACGGTGGCAGTCAGGACTAATCTCCGGACGGAGGTGCTTCAACTGGCAGCGGCCTCTTTGGAGCCCCTTCTGCCTTTTAATGAGGTCCTCACCGACGTCCTTCTGGGCACTTGGTCCAAGCCCAGCACAGGAGCTCCTGTGGATAGGATGATTGCCCGACGCCAATGCCCGGTCCTGGACGACCCACTTTTCCTCTCCCAACACCTACCCCCGAGAGCTTGGTGGTCCAAGCCTCATCCTCAAAGGGCGCATTCCCTACTGCCCCTCTAGATAGGGAATCCAAGAAGCTGGACCACCTTGGGAAGAAGATGTTTTCTTCAGCCAGCTTAGCGCTGTCGTCTGTGAACACCGTATGCCTCTTGGACCGTTATACCCATATGGTATGGGATACGGTTGCGCAAGTGCTGCCACAGTGCCTGGAGGAGTCCCGGGCCGGTCTCACCCGCGCAGTGGCAGAGGGTAGAGACGCAGCAAAGTTTACCATCAGGTGTGGGCTGGATACCGCCAACTCTGGACAGAACAGTTTCCACGTCCGTAGCCTTGAGGCTCTATGCCTGGTTGAGGACGTTTGGTTTCTCTGGGGATGTCCAATCCACCCTACTGGACATGCCCTTTGATGACCGTCGCCTTTTTGGTGACAAGGCAGACTCGGCAGTTGAGCGTTTCAAGGATTCTAGGGCTACAGCCAGATCCTTGGGCTTCGCGGCCACTTCTCGCCCCACGCAGTCTGCTTTTCGCCCCTTTCGTGGCTATGTAAAGGGGTGCCCCACCACGTTCAACGCAGTCCAGCCACCGGTCCATGCAAGCTACCCAGCCTCTGCGTGGCTGCGGACGTGGGACCCAGCGATGCGGGTCTGGGGGCCAGCGGGCGGGCCAGTCCACCCATAACCCCCCTGCAGCAGCCTCCAAGCCCTCCTAGTCTGACCTTTCAGGGCCACCAGAGGCCAGTGGGCCTCAGGATTCACCATCACCTCCCCCACTGGCAGAACATCACTTCGGACAGGTGGGATTTGCAGCTAGTCCGAAGGGGCTATTCCCTCCCCTTCAAGGCTATCCCTCCCTCCATGCCACCCTCCTCCCATCGCATGTCGGAGGATCACTTAGCCCTTCTCTACCAGGAAGTTGCACTTCTCTTGGCCAAGAGAGCTATCGAAAGGGTCCCTGTGCCAAAAGTAGGTCGTGGTTGCTACTCCCACTACTTTCTGGTACCCAAGAAGGACAAAGGCCTGCGTCCTATCTTAGACCTCAGGGCCCTCAACCTCTTCCTCCGGAAGGAGAAGTTCAAGATGCTCACGTTGGCTCAGGTCTTGTCTGCCCTCGACCCCGGAGATTGAATGGTACCGTTGGACTTGTAGGACGCATACTTCCATATCCCCGTCCTGCCAGCCCACAGGCGTTACCTGCGGTTCACGGTAGGCCACGAGCATTTTCAGTTGGCCTTACCAGCGCCCCTCGGGTGTTCATGAAAGTGATTGCGGTGGTCGCAGCTCATCTGCGCAGATCAGGGGTTCCAGTTTTCCCTTATCTCGACGACTGGCTGTTGAAGGCGGGATCACCCCAGGCTGTTGTCTCCCACCTCCAGACTACGGCGGACCTCGTGCACTCGCTGGGGTTCACTATCAACGTGCCAAAGTCACACCTGACTCCCTCTCAGAAGCTCCTTTTCATCGGAGCAGTTCTGGACACGACGCAGTTTCGGGCCTATCCTCCCGAACGGCGAGTCCGGGATATTCAGGCTATGATACCGATGTTTCAGCCTCTATCCTGGGTTTCGGTACGGATGACCCTGAGGCTGCTGGGCCTCATGGCCTCCTGCATCCTGCTGGTCGATCATGCCAGATGGCATATGCGGGCTCTGCAGTGGGACCTGAAGTTCCAGTGGGCGCAGCTCCAGGGGAATCTTTCTGACTGCGTCCAGATCTCGGAGGGAACTGCACACCAGCTGCAGTGGTGGCTCACGAACCAAGCTTGGGTTAGAGGCAGATCCCTCTTCCTTCCCCAACCAGACCTCACAGTGGTGATGGATGCGTCACTCCTGGGATGAGGCGGCCATCTGGGAGAGGCGGAGATCAGAGGCCTCTGGTCTCCGGCGGAGTCCCGGCTCCATATCAACCTTCTGGAGCTCCGGGCGATCCGACTTGCACTCAAGGCATTCCTTCCCTCTGTCAAGGGGAAGGTAGTGCAGGTGTTCACGGACAACACCACCGCCATGTGGTACTGCAACAAACAAGGCGGGGTGGGGTCGTGGACCCTATGTCAGGAGGCTCTGCGCCTCTGGACATGGCTGGAACATCAGGGCATTTCCCTGATGGTTCAACACCTGGCAGGTTCCCTCAGCCGCAGGTGCATGATGGATCACGAATGGCGTCTTCGCTCGGAGATGGCGCAAGGTCTCTTTCAGCAGTGGGGAGAGCCTTGGTTAGATCTGTTCGCCACCGAAGAGAACGCGCAATGTCAGCAGTTCTGCGCGTTGGAATTTCCAAGGCGGCACTCGCTCGGCGACGCTTTTAGTCGCGAGTGGAGTTGCGGTCTGTTGTACGCCTTTCCGCCTATACCACTTCTACCCAGAGTGTTGAAGAAGATTCGGCGCGACCGGGCCCAAGTCATCCTTGTGGCTCCGGACTGGGCTCGAAGAGTTTGGTATCCCGAGCTACTCAGTATGAGCGTCGATCCCCGATCCGTCTGCCTCTTCGGGAGGATCTTATGTCGCAGAAGCAGGGGACGGTCCTCCACCCGAACCTGTCCAGTCTCCACCTGCTTGCGTGGAGATTGAGCGGCGGCAGTTGATTCCTTTCGACTTGCCTCCCGAAGTTTGTGATGTGATTCTGGCAGCCAGGCGTCCCTCCACTAAGGTGGTATACGCCTGCAGGTGGAACACGTTTGTGGCATGGTGCACAGCAAAGGCTGTGAATCCCCTTTCTGCCCCTCTTTCTGAGGTTCTTCTGTTCCTTCTTTCTCTGGCCCAACAGGGTTCTGCCCTGGGTACCATCAAGGGCTATCTTTGTGCAATCTTGGCCTTCCTCAGGATTCCTGATCAGCCCTCTCTTTTTAAGTCCCCTGTTGTTAACAGGTTTCTTAAAGGCATTACTCACCTCTTTCCTCCTGTTCCGTTTATAATGCCTCAGTGGGACTTGAATTTGGTTTTTACCTTCTTAATGTGCGCTCCCTTTGAGCCTCTGCATAACTGTCCTCTTCGTCTTCTGACTCTGAAGACAGCCTTTCTGGTGGCCATCACCTCCGCTCGGCGGGTGAGTGAGCTCCAGGCTCTTTCATGCAAACCTCCCTTTCTGTCTGTTCATCCAGACAAGGTTGTTCTTCGGACACGTCCGTCCTTCTTGCCGAAGGTGGTTACTGCCTTCCACATTGGGCAGACCATCACTTTGCCCACCTTCTTTCCGCCTCCGCATCCTTCCAGAGAGGAAGAGAGGCTCCACCGTCTGGACCCAAAACGTGTGCATTCCTTTTACCTCAACCGCACACAACAGTTCCGGGTGGATGACCAGCTCTTTGTTGGCTACGTGGGCGCCAAAAAAGGTCGGGCGGTACACAAGCGGACCATCCCCAGCTGGGTCATCTTGTGTATCAAGGCCTGTTATTCTTTAGCTAAGAAGGAGCCTCCTGTTGGGCTGCGTGCCCATTCCACCAGGGCTACGGCTGCTACCACGGCTTTAGGCCGCGGCGTTCCGTTGCAAGATAATTGTCAGGCAGCTACGTGGGCCTCGCTGCACACGTTTACCAAACATTACTGCCTTGACAGCCATGTCTGGAGGGTCGGCTTCTTTGGCCGTTCTGTCCTCCGGGACTTCCTTGTCTGACTCTGTTCGCAGACCCACCACCGGGGTTGGTATTGCTGGGGTATCTATTCTAAGGTAGGGAATCTGTCACTAACGTGTCTCTTTCAGATGCACAAGTTTCTAACTTGTGTAACGATATATCTGTAAGAGACAGTAGTTAGTGACAGATTCCTACCGCCCACCCATCCTCCCCGTTCTGCGAACTGATTTCTAGGAGTTAAGGACATCCCTTTCAGGGCCCTAGTATTTTTCAGACACCTATGTCAGCTTCTTGAATGGCTCTGCGTTCCTGGCGCGGAAAGTAGTGTACAGAACTGACGTCAGCGCGCAGGGCCGGCGTCTAAGTACTGCCCGCGACGTCATCCCGGCGATACGGACGCGGAGCCGCATGACGCCGCCTACCGACGCGCAAGGGTACTGCTACGCAAAACTTTCCGGATCCAGCCTGACGCCTGGGGATATTCTAAGATAGGGAATCTGTCACTAACTACTGTCTCTTACAGATATATCGTTACACAAGTTAGTAACTTGTGCTTCAGTGGCCAGGAGCTGGCAAAGTGCTCTCGCCCACTGGAAGCAGAGGTTTCATCTCTTTTCCTGCCCGCAGACATGCGGGCAGGGAAAGAGATGAAATGATTGCTCCTGCACGGAAGGAGCTGTCTTTCCAGCAGCTCACTCCATGCAGCAGCAATTATGGCTCCCGCAGGAGGCGGGGATCCGTCTGGGACTGCAGGAGCCTTGAGGCTCCCACGCGTTTCCGGGGAAAAGACAGAATGAGGCAGACTAAAGGGCAGAAACAAGCAGAAAGAGGCAAAATGAAAGTGAGAAACGAGCAGAAAGGCAAAATAAAGGTTAGTAGGGAGCTGAAATAGGAAGAATAAGGGTCAGAAAGAGGCAGAATAAAGGTTGGAAACAAGCAGAAAGAGTTAAAATAAAAGTGAGAAACAAGCAGAAATGGGCAAATAAAGGTGCGAAACGAGCAGAAAGATCCAAAATAAAGGTCAGCAACGAGCAGAAAGAGGTAAAATAAAAGTGAGAAATTAGCAGACAGTTGCTAAATAAAGGTGAGAAACGAGCAGAAAGAGGCAAAATAAAGGTCCACATCGAGCAGATAGAGGCAAAATACAGGTGAGAAACAAGCAGAAAGGCAGAATAAAGGTCAGCAACGAGCAGAAAGAGGCACAATAAAGATAAGAAGCTAGCAGAAAGGCAAAATAGAGGTCAGAAACTAGCAGCAAGAGGCAGAATAATGGTCAGAAACAGGCAGAATAAAGGTCAGAAACGTGCAGAAAAAGGCAAAATAAAGGTTAGAAATGAGCAGAAAGAGGCAGAATAGAGGTCCGAAACCAGCAGCAAGAGGCAGTATAAAGGTCAGAAAGAGGCAAAATAAAGTTCAGTAGTGAGCAGAAAGAGGCAAAATAGAGGACAGAAGTTAGGAGAGAAGAGACAGAAAAGGAGCGGAGGAGGCACAAAATCGAAGGCAGCAGAGGGTAGCTGACTGAAGGCAAGTTGATCAGGAGGACCGTCACGGGGAGCTGACACAAGGACCTACTTCTCTTTTTTTTTTTTTTTTTTACTGTGCACCAACTGACAGACCCACTCATACACTCACTCAGACACTCATGCACTCACTCACAGATCCATTCAAGCACTCATTCACCCACTCACACACCCACTGAGACTTGCACACACACTCACAGACCCACTCAGAGATTCACTCACACACACTGACACAGCCACTCAAACTCGCCAGCTCTCACAGATCTGCTCAGTCACTCATGCACCCACTCACAGATCCACTCAGTCACTCATGCACCCACTCACAGATACACTCAGTCATGCACCCACTGACTGACCAACTCAGAAACTCACTCACCCGCTCACAGACCCACTCAGTCAGTCACACATCCATTCACTCACCCACTCAGAAACTCATCCATCCACTCACAAACCTTCAGACACTCGCACACACTCACAGACCCACTCAGATAGATACATACACCTCCAGTCACACACCCACTCACAGACTCATGCATCTCCTCACAGATCCACTCAGAGGCTCATGTACTCACTGACAGACCCACACATACACCCACTTACAGACCTACTTAGACACTCAAGCACCCACTCAGACATTCACACACCCACTCAGACACTAACACCCACTCACAGATTTAACTGAGACACTCATGCACTCAATCCCACACTCACTAACAAAGGTTAGTGGTTACATTTGGAAATTAAATTCCAAAATCCTTAGAAATTCCCTTCAAACTCCAAAGGTTACAGGGACGTTATAGTTGGGAAACAACATTAAGAAAAGACCTCAGAAATTCACTGAAAAAAACGAAGGTCAAAGGGACCTCATATTTCAATCAATCAATCAGGGTTTGGTGAAGCACACTACTCGCCCGTAAGGGTCTCAAGGTGCTGGGCTGGGGGTGTGTGAGCAGCTCTGTTGGGGTCATCCGAAGAGCCTGGTCTTGAGGTCCTTTCTGAACTGGTGCAGTGTCGAGCTTCGTCAGAGTTGAAGGGGGAGTTTGTTCCAGGTGTTGGATGTGAGGTAGGAGAAGGATCTCCCACCTGCTCTGGTCCTGTAGAAACGAGGGACAGTGGCTAGGGCGAGGTCTGCTGAGTGGAGGTTTCTCTTGGGGGCGTGGAAGGAGATTAGGTCATTGAGGTATTGGGGTCCGGTGTTGTGGAGGGGTTTGTAGGCGTGTGTGAGCAGCTTGAAGGTTATTCTTCTTTTGACGGGGAGCCAGTGGAGGTTGCGGAGGTGTTGGGTGATGTGGTCGTGCCGTGGGATGTCAAGGACAAGTCTGGCTGCGGCGTTCTGGACGCTCTGGAGTTTGCGGAGGAGTTTTTTGTTGATTTCGGCGTAGAGGGTGTTGCCGTACTCCAGTCTGCTGATGATGAGTGCGTGGGTGACGGTTTTCCTAGAGTCAGGAGGGATCCACTTGAACGTCTTGCGAAGTATGCGGAGGGTGTTGAAGCATGCGGAGGATACGGCGTTGATCTGACGATTCATGGTGCGTGAAGAGTCTAGTATGATGCCGAGGTTGCGTGCATGGTCTGTTTGGGTGGGAGGGTTTCCGAGAGTGGGAGGCCACCAGCTTTTGTCCCATGCAGAGGGGGTGGAGCCGAGGATGAGGACTTCTGTTTTCTTAGAGTTTAGCTTCAGGCAGCTGTTGCTCATCCAGGTCGCGACAGCTTTCTACCCTTCTTGGAAATTGCGCCTGGTGATGTCTGGTTCCTTGATGAGGGAGAGGATGAGCTGGGTGTCGTCAGCTTAGGAGACAGTGCTGAGCCCCTGGTTTCTGATGATGGTTGCAAGGGGAGCCATGTAAATATTAAAGAGTGTGGGGCTGAGAGAGGATCCTTGGGGTACTCCGCATCTGATCTCTGTTGGTTCTGAGAGGAAGGGCGGGAGTCTTATTCTCTGTGTTCTAAATGAGAGAAAATAAATGTATCCTGTCTAAGGCTTTTCCTTGGATGCCAGCGTTGTGGAGTCTGGTGGCTAGAGTGCAGTGGGAGACGGTGTTGAAGGCTGCTGATAGGTCCAGGAGGATGAGGGCTGCCATGTGGCCTTGGTCAAGGAGGGCACGGATGTCATCGGTGGCGGCGAGGAGGGCGGTCTCGGTGCTGTGGTTGCTGCGGAATCCAGATTGAGAGGTGTCTAGGATGCTGTATGTGTCCATGAAGTGTGGTAGCTCGGTGTTGGCAACCTTTTTGATGACTTTGGCAGCACAAGGAAGCAGTGAGATGGGCCTGTAGTTCTTGAGGTCCGTTGGGTCTGCGAAGGGCTTCTTTAGGAGGCAGGTGACTTCGGCGTGCTTTCAGTTGTCGGGGAATGTGGCGGTCTCAAGGGAGCAGTTGATAGTTCGGCGTAGCTCGGGTGTGATGGCGGCCCTGTGGAAGATGTGCGGCGGGCAGGGGTCAGAAGGTGTTCCGAAGTTCATTGTCTTTAAGGTGTCTTCTGTGGTGAGAGAGGTCCAGGTGAGGAGGCTCTGTTGGTGGTGACGTTGGGAGTTGAGGCGGTGTCGTAGTCTTGGTCGTTGAAGTTGTCGTAGAGCGTCTTGATTTTGAGGTGAAAGAAGGAGCTGAGTTTGTTGCAGAGTTCTTAGGAGGGAGGGACGTCGGTTGTTTCGCTGTTAGACTTGGTGAATTCCTGATGGCGAAGAGTTCCTTGGAGTTATGGGGGTTGTAGAGGATTCTGTCTTGGATGAAGTTTTTCTTAGTTGATTTGATAAGTTGGTGGTGAGCTGTGGTGGTTGTTTTGTAGGTGGAGCATGCTTCCGAGGTTTTGCTGTTTCTCCACGTCTTCTCCAGTTGTGGGCAGGAGCACTTGGATTCTCGGATCTCCGTGGTGAACCAGTTGGCTTTCTTGTTGTGTTGTCTCGTGGTGTTCGAGAGGGGGACAAGAGTGTTGGTGCAGTTGGCAGTGGTGGAGGTTGTTTGCTGCTGTGTTGGCGTCAGTCGTAGTTGGGGGTGGGGTGTCGGTGAGGGCAGAGGTGAGGTGTTCTTCGGAGACTTTGTTCCATCTTCTGTATTGGAGGTGGCACGTGTGCTTGCGTGCGGTGGGTCTTGTAAAGGAGAAGTGGATGCAGTGGTGGTCTGTCCAGAGCAGTTCCGTGGCATGGCTGTAGCGCATGTTGTTTCCTCCAGCGAAGATGGGGTCGAGAGTGTCCTGCTGTGTGAGTGGGGGTGGAGACATGTTGCTTTAGTCCTATATTGGTGAGGTTCTCTAGGAGGGCAGTGGTGTTGGGATCGCTGTGGTTGCTCAGGTGGAAGTTCGTCTCCGAGTAGTATGCAGTCCATGGAGGCGAGGGTGTGGAGTGGGATTTGGTCAGCGATGATGTTGGTGAAGGGGGTGTGGGGTCCAGCGGGTCTGTAGGCAAGTGTTCCACGGAGCGTTCTTCTGGGGTTGGGCGGGATCTGGAAGTGAATGTATTCCATGGGGGACGAGGCGTCATCCGAGTTGTTGGTTGTCAGTCGGAGGGAGCTTTTGTGGACGATGGCGAGGCCTCCTCCTGGGTGGTTGAGGCGGTCTTTTCTCAGGATCTCGTATCCGTCAGGGATGGCGGTTGCGATGTCGGGTGCGGAGCTGGCGTTGGTCCAAGTTTCTGAGAGGAAGGCGACGTCGGGCTTGTGGATGTTGAGGTGGTCCCAGATTTCACGGCATGTCTGTCCAGGGAGCGTAATTTGAGGAGGATGCAGCTCAGTTGCTAGTGTGCGGTGGCGACCAGTGGGTTGGGGGTAGTTGCGGGGTCCGGAGGTGTGTGAAGGTGTGGCGACAGTGGCAGAAGGAGAATGGGCCTTGGGTGTTGCTTGGCGTTGAGCTGGCAGTTGTTGCGTCCGGGGTTGAGTGTGTGGAGAGTACTGGGGCCGAACCGGCGGGGGTTGGGGGACCAGGTTACCTGGCACTGGCAGCAGACGGGCTTGCCTTTGGCGTGCAGCGGCCACCATTAAGTAGGGGTCGGGGGAGGGCGATCAGCTGGGAGGCGGGAGTGACACGCTGGGAGGAGGGGCCGCGGGGGCAGCAGCGGCAGGGAGCGCGAGGGAATAGGAGTCAAAGGAAAGAGAAAGAAACAAGAGACAATGAAAAGGAAAAAGCAGAGAAAAAAAGGAAAAGAGGCAATGAAAGAAAGGCAAACAGAAAAAAGATGACACACACAGAGCGGACTAGCAGAAGAGGAAGCTCTTCCACTAGACCACCAGGGATGAGGGGCAGGCAGAAGCCTGCGGGTAGAAGAGGGCCTCGAACACCTACCTGGCAAGGAGCTCGAGCAGCGATAAGGGCAGTCCCACAATGGTGGGGCTGCGCAGGAGGAGAGCAGTGACTGACCAGGAGGCTCCTATAGTTAGGAAATAGAATTTAAAAAAACGTAGAAATTCACTGAAAAAAACAAAGGTTACAGGGACGATATAGTTAGACTCAGATTTCACTCGTACAAAACCAGTGAAATTCAGCAGTTATAGTTAGCTGAGCTAACTATAATTTACACCCAGGCAATGCACTGCTTATTACCTCACATATTACTTCACTCATGACATGGTCAGTGACTTCACTTGACATCATTCACAGAAGCACTCACATCCACTCACACCCCTATACAACCTCTCATACACCCACACAACCGCTCACATACCCATTTACAGACCCATACAAGTACTCACACAACCACTCGCCCATCCATAGAGCCTCTCACACACCCACTCAGTCACTCACACAACCACTCATTCACATAGCTACTCATAAAACCAGTCACTTACCCTTACAGCCACTCACACAGCCACACACTCACCCACACAGCCATTTGCATACCCATTCACACATCCATACAAGCACTCGCATCCGCTCACTCCCCCATACAGCCCTTCACACACTCAGTCTCCAATACAGCCACTCACACACCAACTCAGTTATCTAAACAGCCACTCACTCACCAATACAGCCACTTACACACCCATTCACTCAGTCATACAGCCATTCAGAAACCCACTCACCCATACAGTCACTCGCACTCTCAATACAGCCACTCACACACACATACAAGCACTCACACACTCAATCACACAGCCATTTGCATACCCATTCACACATCCATACAAGCACTCGCATCCGCTCACTCCCCCATACAGCCCTTCACACACTCAGTCTCCAATACAGCCACTCACACACCCATTCACTCAGTCATACAGCCATTCAGAAACCCACTCACCCATACAGTCACTCGCACACCCACTTACCCACCCATACAGCCACTCACCCATTGAGCTACACACACCAACTTAATCACCAATACAGGCACTCAGAACCACTCCCTCACCCACACAGTTACTCACTCCCCAATATACACCCATACAGACACCCACTCCCACACAGATACACACAGCCACTCACATAATATATGTTAGAAGTAGTATTATTCTTTAGTAGTCCACCTAGTATATTAATCTAACTTTTGTAGTAGGTTAGTATATATCTTTAACACTCATAAACTCTTAGAAAACACCTAAACTTACTGGATGATGTCATCAGTGATGTCATATGAGATGTCACTTCCCATGTCATCAGTGATGTAATATGTGAGGTCATAAGCAGAACATAGTGGAGGCGTAAGTATTACTGCTGCATTTCATTGGTTTCGTACGAGTTAAATCTGAGCCTAATTATAACATCCCTGCAACCTTTGTTTTTTCCAGAGTTTCTATGGTTTTTATTTTTTTATTCAATTTTTTGAACTAGAACATCCCTGTACCCTTTGTTTTTATGACTGATATATATATATATATATATATATATATATATATATATATATAGAGAGAGAGAGAGAAGCACAGTACATACATGTGGAGTTAGGTAAAGAAAATCTATACATACTTGCCTGTTAATATTTATTTTTGTCCTTGATATTATTGCTTCGATATTAAGGTATAATGAAATTCCCTTCTCTGTATTTTGGACCCAAACCCATCTTACACCCCAAGGGTTTGTCAGAAATGGTAACTGACATCACAATCTTTATCTACTCCAGTAATGTGTAAGATTGTATGGGATAACATACATGTCTACACTCTTTAACATGACAATCCCAATCCACCCATATAACTATTGACATATGCTTTTAATTGCCAAAGCGGCAGGCATTTAGACTTATGGTTTTTTATCATCCTTGAAATCAGACCAAAATACTTTCACAATACCTATTACAGTATAAAATATAGGTCTATTGCTTTTGTTTTGACACAATGTTTTCTAAAGGTAAAGCGCCTTCTAGTCCGGCCTAAAATATGAAGTGTGACGGAGCAAGAGAACAGTAATGAGATCTAATGTAGGAGCATAAAGTCTCTTGCAAGAGACCTTGGCAAAGGGCAGACTCCGCTTTTTTCAGGAAGGGAACCATGAGCCTATGTGACTTCTGATATGTTTACCTTTGTATAGAAAAAATGCTTGGTGTTTCAACTTTACTTTTTAAACAGTAACAGTTGCCACAGTGCTCTTTCAGGTGATCCAGGTTTCAAAATGGCACCCTAACACTTTCCTGCCCCACTGGCACTCACTGTTGATAAAGATTAAAAAATTTACGCAAATTCTACCACACAATAATATAGATAATAAATAATAAGCCTGAAAATGCATAATAAGTCGAATGTGCTTTTACTTGAACGTGCAAATGTTATTTTTATTTTTATTCTGTAGAAAGCTTTAATTTTTATCGTTCTCCACTTGCAAGGCCTCACTGCTCATTTACTCAACACTGTCCTGTTAAGAAAAAGAATGCTTTTAATAAAATAATGATTTAACGTTGGATTCAAACTCTAGGGCTTGACTTTTTGTGGAATGTGCTGTGTCTTGGTGAAATATATTCTTTCTTTTTTCTCACACTATATGACTTCACTGTACTTAGATTGTTTCCTTGCCACATATGCATAATGGAAAAGAGTATTAATGAAAAGAAAATGCTTGCTGTAGCTTCTATTTCGTGATCTAACCAGGACATAACAGAAATTGAATGTTTCATTTCACGGGACAGCTCCTTGATATACAGTGAGAAACTAGACAGCTAACAGAGTAAGCTTGCAAAAGGCTTTCATGAGAACCTTGGTAGATGTAACTTGCTGTAATACGTTGTAGCCATTTCTAACTGGCTTTATGCTGTTGTGGACGTTTACCATGGAAATTGAGGGCGAAAACAATGGACCATCGGAAGACCTCTTGCAATTGGACGAGGATGACGACATTTGCATGTTTTTGCAACCTGGTTAGCTGCTTTCTATATAGTATGTGTTCCTAGCTAGAGAGAGACAAGACTTTTTCCATGCATCCCCTCTCCTCCCTGCCTTGCCATTTGGCACTTTGCTGTGCTATCCCAACTTACCATAAGCTACTGATTATCGTGATTCCTGTGTTCTTACATTTTGTGAGAATTTCTGTTTACGCTGATCATAGCTACTGCTGTGATTCCTTCCTTTTCTCTCTCTCTATAGACGGTTGCCTCTGTAATTGTCAGGAGAACTGTGCTGAGTCTCTAGAACAATCCTTTATGGGGAGTTCGTTTTTCCTTTTAGCTATTTGAATCTACTCCGAAATCTACTTGTCTTTTCCAGAAAGAACTCTTTATGGGTTCTTTTTAGGGTAGAATAGGCCTTTCAGTTTAGAATAGCGACAAAAGTCTGAATCGAACAAGCTGTTTTATTTTTTCATGATTTTTCTAACCAATTTTATTTCTTATTTCTGTAACCGATTCGCCACTCATTTGAATAAAAGAACAAAAAAAAATGTTGACTAAATGAGAGAATAAACTTTATCAACTCTCTCTTTATTGACTGACCATCACATGTAATTATTGCGTATTTTGATGTGTAATGCTCCATTCGACAAAGGTGGCAAAGATCCATTGGCAGAGAAAAGGTGCAGAACTTCCCAGTTCTCTAAGTAAGTTTAAGGTAGCATAAATTGTAGAACAAGCATTTGCAATGCAAGAGGTCTCGCATTTTCGAGGGTTTAAGCTATTGGTATTGTAAATGACAATGCCTTTTATCTGTTTTGATAATTAACACATAAATAAAAGGCACTATCATTTACAGTGCCAAGAGCTCAAACTCTTGTAAATGCGAGACATATTTCATTTTATAGAAGTGACTGCCATTGTCCCAGGCTGCTTGGAAAGTGAAAGCGCACATGGCGCGCTGAATGTTGCAGGATAGCATGGTGTTCCTGCAGTAGGAGAAACTCATTAAAGAAAATAGTGCTTACAAACTAAATAAGACATACCGTCTAACAACAGAAGTAAAAGGGCCAGTCCTCATGGGAGGTTACAAATGAAGGCAAGGCGGTATTAAGGAGGGACTAACAAGCCCATTAACTAATCAGAAGCCAGCATTTAAGAAGGACAATGACACAAGCTAATGACAAATATGGCCGGAGCCTCGAATCCAATAAGAAGGGGGACCCCTGACTAGATGGGGGCAGGTGCGCAGGGGAAATAAGGAACACCAAAGAAGCAAGAAATTACCTGCCCCGTATTTTCAACACATGGCCCTATACAAGGGTCCTAAAATTCATCCTCTATCTCTGGAGCAGATCAAGGAAAAAATAGAGTAGTCACATCAAGTTTTACAAATTGAGTGATAATTTTATTAGTTGAATAATCATTTCAATAGTTTATAAAAACATAACGATAGTCACAACAATTGATGATCAATAAGACAAGGTTCAAAAAGACATATATATACCGTCCCACACACCTACTTCAAACAAAACATTCATATCATCATACATACCCAGGATTCATCATAAAGACTCACACATCATTCACACAACTTTAAAGGAATGATATAAGGTAAAAATTGTGCATAACAGCCACAAGATGGTAAGATGACAAAAAGAAATACAAGTCATCAAGGGGTAGGGATGAAAGTGATCCAGCTGCCCCCACACGAATAACGCCAACGCGCGTTTCGGTGTGTTGCCCCAGCCGGGGCTACACCTTCATCAGGGCGGAGATGGACAATAAGGGGTGGGACAAAACACCTGCAAATATAAACGAAAAAAACATGTATTGTTTTTTCCCATAAAGCATATTCTTATATATATATGTCACCCAAACAATATTTTAAATCAAATCAATAACAATCCTTGATGAGCTCCAGAAAACCTACAGTAAAACTAAATAGTTAATCTTACAACTGGAATAGAAAGCTAACACATAACAAAAAACATCAACATACACCAGAGATACTTTTTATTCAACAGTCCATAAGGAGAATCCTCAGACACATAGACCCACTCATCACCGTGAGACCAGAATACTGAATAAAGAGAAAACATGAATAAAAAACAGAGTGTGGATACCAACAATAAAAAGAGCCAACCACCAGAAAAGGAAACAAATAACAACCCATAAATTAAGAGTCAAGACCAAACCACCAAGTGAAAAGGGAAGGTTTAAATGTGCTATTAAACTGCCTACCCATATTTATGACCTCCAAATTTGCCCAATATAATTTCTTAAAAACGAGGGCGTAGAGGAAAGAACCAGCAACGAAGGCTTCTCCAGAACGTTCTACAAAAGAAATACAACATACCTAATAAAATACCCTTACAAAAATGCCAACAGGGAACAACCCTGCAGATAATAACCTATGGCATTAGTCTAAAGCAACACATAGAGAAACCTACCAAGATAAAAATAAAGATAAAGAAGGTCGCGGTGGAATTCTTCTTCCGTAGGACTTAAGGAGATCCTTTTATGGATGCCACACAAGGAATGATCTCATAAAGAGAGGTGGATCCAGCCCCTTGCCGCGATCTCACAGAAATCGAAGGAAATCTTTAGTTTATTTCTACGTAAGTTCATACGCCGCGGGTCTGGAAAACACAAGAAAAGGGGGTACGAGTATCACGTCCTCCGTCAGATCCCAGAAGTAGAGAATAAGAAGCCCCCATAGCAATTGAATAAAAAAGATCCAAAGGCGCTAAACTAAGAGTAGTTAACCCCAGTATTGACTCTAATGGGCAAAAGAGTATCAACTATAAAAGGGGAGTACCGTGTAAATAAGCCCGCCCGTAAATGATAGAGCAGATATACGTGGCTCTCACTAAGCATCCTCCTACCACCATAAAGTAAAAAACCACCACCTAACCCAGAGAAAGCCCGCTTACCGATAAATCTGTCTATTCAGCGAAACGGGGGGGGGGCAATGGCACACCTCCTCGTTTACCCAACGTGTCCGGGAACGCGTGGACTCACCGGAGAAACCAGCCAAATATACCCGCGATCTAATCAGTGTAATAGCAGGCAGGTGGGTAAGGATAGAAGTAGAGAATGAAAGCGGACTGCCGCAGATATACAGGCAAAACCCAGTAACATGGCGGCCATCTTAGAGCTGCTGCAGATACACTAAGGAAGCCTAAAAATAGAGAGGCTGCATATCTCCCTGTCACAAGAAACATTATAAAACTAATGAACACCTCATAAACAAATAAACATTTGAAAACAACCAAAAAAATAGACAAAATCTGTAAAAAAAAAAACAATAGAAAATCGAAAAATAAATAATGAAAGTAAGGAGATGATTTCAGCGACTGGGGGTTTCTGCTAGAGATATAAGAGGGACAGGACAGAAAGAGGATGGGACACAAAACCAACCCAAACGACCAAGAACCCTCCCTAGCGAGGCCCAGGTCCAGAAAAGGGAGACTCCTCCAGCCGTGAAAACAAATCAAGCGAGTGAAAAAGACTCATTCAACACTCTCCATGTAATCAATACGAGAGGTCAGTTAGTTAATGGCATTCTCCCACGGGCAGTTCTCATTCAATCCCTTCTTCACCGCATTGAGGAGATATATCCAAAAGACCTCTCTTTTTTTACGTATAGCCACTGGGTCTTGTCCAGGATATATCTGGATCCTTTCCAATATAGACCACTTCAAATCACTTTCTAAGTGGCTTTTATCAAGCCAATGGGTGACAAGAGGGGCTGAAGTTTTCTTAATCCGTATGTTTGATTTATGTTCTCCTATTCTAGTTCGACACTCACAGCCAGTTTCCCCAACGTACAATAAGCCACACGGGCACAAGATAATGTAAACAATGTTTGAAGTACGACAATTAGTCATTCTGGTCAGGGAGATAGTTCGCTCAAGGGTCTGAATGGTGTCTCCGACTAAAGCATTAGGGCAGGCCTGGCATTTGCCACATCGATGATTGCCCTTAATGGGGCCTGAGTCAACTATAGCTTTCTGTAACAAAGCAGGGGGATCCTGTAGTTTCCCTTTAACAAGGTAGTTCTTCAAGTTTTTATTTCTCTTGAAGGCAAAGA
This sequence comes from Calotriton arnoldi, assembly GCA_963921515.1. Lineage (NCBI taxonomy): Eukaryota > Metazoa > Chordata > Amphibia > Caudata > Salamandridae > Calotriton > Calotriton arnoldi. The sequence continues at coordinate 379,577 of CAWUFW010011755.1, forward strand.
TGGGTTTAGGGAGATGTTCTTCGTCATTGCCCAAATTAAGGAGGTGCCAACAGGAATTGATGGTCTGTCTTAATTTGTGGTTCAAATTGGAATGTCTGGTTACACAGACCAGTTTGTTCAGGGATTCCTTCTCTTTAGGCACGAACATAGTCTCACGATTAAAATATCTGGCCCGCTTGAATGAATCCTTTATTAACTTGTTGGGATAACCACGATGCACAAGTTTCTCTTTTAATATGTCAGATTGAGTAAGGAAATCTTTCATGTCAGAACAGTTCCTTCGAATCCGAAGGAACTGACTGAAGGGGATACTGTCCCTTTGGCAGCGAGGGTGGAAGCTGCCATACTGTAACAAGGTATTCCTTGCAGTGGGTTTGGTAAAAAGGGACACATATATCCTATTCTGTCTATGTTCAACCCAGATATCAAGAAACTCCACTCTACAATTGCTGGAGTGGGCGGTAAATTTCAAATTGCAATCAGCCGCGTTAATCCATAGTATAAACTCATCCAATGAGCCCTGGTCCCCCTTCCATATAAAAAAGATGTCATCAATGAATCGAGACCAAGCTCGAACATTTTCATGGAAGGGGGCCATCTCGTTATATATGTGGACCCGTTCAAAGTTTCCCATATATAAACAGGCAATACTCGGGGCACAAGCAGCCCCCATACTAACTCCCTGAATTTGCTGGAAATAACAGTTGTTAAACACAAAGTAGTTTTCACTGAGGGCTACCTCGAGACACTGAATAATAAAGGGGGCGTTAGTAATCATAGGTTCAGATGACAGAATGTCCTCCATAACTTCATGGTGGTAGGAGGATGCTTAGTGAGAGCCACGTATATCTGCTCTATCATTTACGGGCGGGCTTATTTACACGGTACTCCCCTTTTATAGTTGATACTCTTTTGCCCATTAGAGTCAATACTGGGGTTAACTACTCTTAGTTTAGCGCCTTTGGATCTTTTTTATTCAATTGCTATGGGGCTTCTTATTCTCTACTTCTGGGATCTGACGGAGGACGTGATACTCGTACCCCCTTTTCTTGTGTTTTCCAGACCCGCGGCGTATGAACTTACGTAGAAATAAACTAAAGATTTCCTTCGATTTCTGTGAGATCGCGGCAAGGGGCTGGATCCACCTCTCTTTATGAGATCATTCCTTGTGTGGCATCCATAAAAGGATCTCCTTAAGTCCTACGGAAGAAGAATTCCACCGCGACCTTCTTTATCTTTATTTTTATCTTGGTAGGTTTCTCTATGTGTTGCTTTAGACTAATGCCATAGGTTATTATCTGCAGGGTTGTTCCCTGTTGGCATTTTTGTAAGGGTATTTTATTAGGTATGTTGTATTTCTTTTGTAGAACGTTCTGGAGAAGCCTTCGTTGCTGGTTCTTTCCTCTACGCCCTCGTTTTTAAGAAATTATATTGGGCACATTTGGAGGTCCTAAATATGGGTAGGCAGTTTAATAGCACATTTAAACCTTCCCTTTTCACTTGGTGGTTTGGTCTTAACTCTTAATTTATGGGTTGTTATTTGTTTCCTTTTCTGGTGGTTGGCTCTTTTTATTGTTGGTATCCACACTCTGTTTTTTATTCATGTTTTCTCTTTATTCAGTATTCTGGTCTTACGGTGATGAGTGGGTCTATGTGTCTGAGGATTCTCCTTATGGACTGTTGAATAAAAAGTATCTCTGGTGTATGTTGATGTTTTTTTGTTATGTGTTAGCTTTCTATTCCAGTTGTAAGATTAACTATTTAGTTTTACTGTAGGTTTTCTGGAGCTCATCAAGGATTGTTATTGATTTGATTTAAAATATTGTTTGGGTGACATATATATATAAGAATATGCTTTATGGGAAAAAACAATACATGTTTTTTTCGTTTATATTTGCAGGTGTTTTGTCCCACCCCTTATTGTCCATCTCCGCCCTGATGAAGGTGTAGCCCCGGCTGGGGCAACACACCGAAACGCGCGTTGGCGTTATTCGTGTGGGGGCAGCTGGATCACTTTCATCCCTACCCCTTGATGACTTGTATTTCTTTTTGTCATCTTACCATCTTGTGGCTGTTATGCACAATTTTTACCTTATATCATTCCTTTAAAGTTGTGTGAATGATGTGTGAGTCTTTATGATGAATCCTGGGTATGTATGATGATATGAATGTTTTGTTTGAAGTAGGTGTGTGGGACGGTATATATATATGTCTTTTTGAACCTTGTCTTATTGATCATCAATTGTTGTGACTATTGTTATGTGTTTTTATAAACTATTGAAATGATTATTCAACTAATAAAATTATCGCTCAATTTGTAAAACTTGATGTAACTAATCTATTTTTTCCTTGATCTGCTCCAGAGATAGAGGATGAATTTTAGGACCCTTGTATAGGGCCATGTGTTGAAAATACGGGGCAGGTAATTTCTTGCTTCTTTGGCGGAGCCTCGAATCCATACTCGTATATAGCATGCTTCGCAGAGCAGCGCATGTGCTGCCCAGGCTCGACCTAAAAAGTTGGGGAATGGTATTTCATAAACCAAAAAAGTATGGGCACGTCGAGCCCCTCCAATCCCACTCACTTTGTTCACTGGGTAAATACAAGCGTTCTTAATGCAATGAGCGAAGTTACATTTTGCTTTCCCCTCCATTAGCATTACTCCTATCAAGGCTTACTTAGGACAACATTTCTCTAGGTCCTCCTGCCTAACTTACGGAAAGACGATGTTTCAGCCAGAGTGGAAACAGAGACAGGCAGCTATTAGAAATGTGCAGTAACTGATCATGTGCATCTGAAACTGTGCCCTCCAAGGTGCAGGGCCTCGACTTCATGGGGGTAGATAAGGCCTATATGCCAGCCTGTTCCTCAGATTGTATTATTCTACTACATTAGAAAACAGACTCTGTTTTTTGACAGAAAACTCAAAACCAGGATGTGAAGATACTCGAAAAAAGTAGTGCTGCAAGACCATACTTATGGAATACAGCGCTATACAAATCTGTTAACATAGCTTAAAAAAACGAAACAACCAAATGTAATTTCTGTTTTTGTACTTTGGAGAAGTGGTCTTAGTCATAGGATAGTGTCAAGAGGTTGAAGGGTAATAGTGCCATGTATAAATCATATGTATTCATTGAGATGGGCAGGAAAGGATAGAGCGTGTAGTGGATGAGAAGAGCTGGAATGAAATGGCAAAATAAACAGAAAACAAGACCGGAAGTATGAAGCGGAAAGGAAGTTGGAGAGACAAAAAGCAGAGCAAGAGAGAGCACGTGGAATTTGAAAAGGATGAAAGGAATGGAGTGGAGGCTGCAATATAGATCGGAGAGTGTTTCTGGGCATAATATGGTTACATTCGCATTGCTGCATGTTTGACTTGCCACACCACTAAAGCTCTTTATATTGTGCTGCATTATTAAGCAATTGATTAGAGGAGCATCCTGAAGGGCTATGCTGGTATACATAGTAGAGGCTACTTAACTCATTTTAAGATAGCTGTTCATACCACCACTTTACTGTAAATAGAACGTGTGGGTTACTATCACATAATTTAAAGGCACCTGAGATTTAGCAACCGTAGAAACATGAAAGGCTACGTCGACCTTGCGCAGGGAATCCAACTTATCTGCAGATCACACAATATTGACGTCGGTGAGGTGACGTCCCAGGAAATAACAGACAGGTTGGGAGAGGGGGGTTGGAAACATAAGAGAAGGCGGTGCGAGAAAGAAATGTGGGAAAGAGGGGCAGGAGAAGCGAAGAAAAAAGATAATAGGCTTTGTCAGCGAGTTTGCACATGGGTGAGTTGGAGGTAAGGCAGGGAAAGGACAGGATGAGGGGAGGGCAGAAGAAGAAAATCGCGAAACTGGTGGGGGGGAGAAGGGGGGCGGGTCTGGTTATTGAGGGCCCCTGAAGGGACTGCAAAACCCACGGGGTTACACTTTCCAGGAACTATCATTTGTAGTTCCCTGCTGTTAACACTGCCCCTCCCCGCAGCGATCTGTACTGCTGAATTCATTGGCGAGACAAGATGAAATCTGCCAGCTTTATTCCTGTTGTATGCTAGTCACATATGCTGCCAGGGATGGAAAGTCTTAGCAAACAAAAACGTATTTTTTTTAAAAACTGAAGTGCATCTCCTGTTAATTACACTTCCCGAGTAAATCTCCACGGCTGTTGTGTTTAGTAAACCTCTCTCCAACAGCTCATGTTTTGTAACCTGGCCTTCCCGATACAGTTGTAAAAAAAAAAAAAAAAACAACAACAAAAAAAAACAAGGACAACGCATGTCGTACCGTCTTTCTACAGGTTATGCGAGTGGTGAGCAAAACACTGAAAATAATAACAAGCCAAGCCAGAGAGCGCCTGCATTGTGCGGGACATCTCGGGTGCAGTGTCTGGAAAGTGGTAGCACCCCACCCTCTTCCCCTCCCCCGCAGCCTGCCCAATGAACACAACACGTCCCCCTAACATCTATATTTGTTTACTGCGATGAAGTCCTTGGATTTGCAAAATAACGCGGAACAGCTAAAGCAGAACCCGAAAAGCAGCCATCGGAAGGAAAACGCCCATGGAAAGGCAGTCAGGAGCTATCTCACCAATAAAACCATTAGTTTATAAACTGTAGGGGAAACGTTGCTCAAAGCCAATACATCTATGAGAGAACACGAAGCCACAGAGAGAAGGTCAAAACGAGACTCACCGAGGGTAGCGGCACAAGAAAACTTAAAGTGCCAAGACACAAAACGGAGTCAGGCAAGTGCAGCAGAATTCCAGCTCCAGACACCCTATATACAAGGCGCACACCCACCTCAGCCAGCATAAGAAGGGGACGGCAGAGGTGAGACTAGAAGCAAGGGGAGTGGCCAAGCAAACAAGGTGCGGAAGACAAGCTAAACCGGGGGCGCGGCTCGAAATGAAAGTAACAGGACACTTACTGAGGGGTGGCGAGTGAGAGAAGACGGTGGAGCAATTATTTGAGGGGAGGAGTGGGACCCTGAAATGGATGTGGCTCACGGAAGCTCTCTGTGGGAGCAGAAGAGTGGCAAGATGGGAAGAGGAAGAGAGGCCATCACACAGTGTACTGTGTGATGGCCAACTAACATGTTCTCAGAGTGAAATCGCCGGAAGGAGAACTAAACACACAAAGGAGGGACTTAGACAGAAATGCCCCAATAAGAAGCCAGCATTTCTGAATGCCACAGATACCCAATGGCAATCGGTGGGTTTACCAAACCCCACAGAAGAGATAGAACAGGTCGATCAAGCTCGACCTAAAAATTAGAGATTTTCGCGCTGGCACTGCTCAGTGGTGCATGGCCGCTCTTCATTGCAGGAGTTGCTCATTGTTGCTCACCCACCTGTTCTGTTCGTCCTGATCACCTTCTTTCGATGTGGCTAAATTAAAAGGTGGAGCATACATGGGTTATGACCAGAGCATTGTGGCACCTCTGTACTCTGCTGCTAGAATGGGGACAATTGTGGTTAAAGTGCACAATTACTCAAATTACTTTGAGGCCTGTACCACAGAAATAGAAGTTCAAATGTGGAATTACTCGGAGGATCATTTGGATGTGGCAAGCGTCAAAGTGCTAGGTTGGAGAAACGTGCAATCAATTGTAGTATGCTGGGAGGTGCCCACTGTCTCGGAGCAGCCAGAGGAGAGTTGCTCAAATCTGTGCACTAGATGCCATTTTTTTTATTTGAATACTTTATTTCGGTGATAAACAACCTTAAATGTACAATACGACAACAGCAAGATTATAAAACATCTGTTGAAACAGTTTATATATTTAAAAAGCTTAAGCAGTGCAGATATCTCTCAACCGTCAATAAGAAGGGTAAAAACAGCACATATAAAATCAGAACATTTAGAGGGCACAAAGTAGGTCCTAAGGCCAAGGTAGTGGCAATTTAAAATTGCAATATCTCTGACCCCACTGAACCTATTCATATGGGGCTCGGAGCGTCTTTCCCCAGAGAATCGTCTCTAAACACTATTGATAGTAGCTGCTACTGTGCAAAAAGGGGTCCTAACACAGCATAGGACACGTCTTAAATCCAGGGGCGGTGCGTCCATTGGGGCGTTGCCCCACTAATCGTTCTACTTCTGACGCTAATTGCAGCAATCAGGACTCCTGATTGGAATTAGCCTCAGAAGTAGAACACGGACGCTGAAGGGGGTGGGGCTGTGGCAGCACTGTCACGGTTGAGTGACAGCGCAATAGTGCGCATGTTCGTTTTGGGCTGATCGTAAAATGATCAGCCCGAACATGCCACTAGCCTTCCCCTTAAGAGACCGAGGGTTGCTTCATGCGCAGCCCCCGGTCTCCTAATGGGCAGGGAGTATCCCTGCCCTCAGCCAATCCTGGCTGAGGATTGGCTGAGAGCGAACCACTTGCCAGCCACTCACTAACAGAAGACGTGAGATTGAGAAGGCGCCAACGGCAACGCACCGGACCCCGGCCCAGGAGCAGACAGCAGAGGCGGCGCGGACCCACCCGGCGGTCAGGTAAGTTTAAGGTTTTTTTTTGTAACTTTATTTTTAACACGGCGCCCCCCCCCCCGTATTGCGAGCCGCGACTGGTCTAACCTAAGAATTCTTATCAAGCCGAGACACAGGTCAATTCATTTGCCGAGGCTCACACATTCAATCGGGAAGCCCGGATTAGAAACCAGACTGAGTGGTAAAATTGGCAATGTAGGAGCTGCCTCACAAAACTCTTTCCATAAACTTGATTTCTCCGGGGTGTACTCTGACTTCAGCATACTTCCGTCATTTTAGGGATTTGCGAAAATCTCCCCTGGGTTAGAAGCCTTGATTTGAATGCGCACTCCACCTCCTCTGGGCATACTTCTGTGACTTGTCGGGGTAAACGTGGCAGAATCAAGAGTTAACTCAAGACTTTTTTCCCCGCAGGGATTTCCCTGTAACGCAATGAAACCCTCAACGCCCTTCCCCCACCCTGGAAAGTGGAAACACTCTTTCCCAGACATTATTGAAAGTGCATTTATTTATGTGTGTTTCCAGGGATTGAATATCCGTATATCCCGATTCTAAGAACCCGGAGCTAGAGAAATGTACGACTACCACAATGGTTCTTGAAATAGGTAAACTTGAGAGTTCTGCTACAGTTGTCACTCTCAGGTGTGATAGTTTTACAAAAAAGACAAAAGTGTTCACTCTTAGTTCTCCCATTAGTTTATGCTGGCAGCTAGGTTCGTTTATGTCGGTGTGTGCACAGGCCTCGGTTTAGCGCCATGTGTGTATGTGTTTTGGTGTCAGTAATGACCCGAGCATGAGATTATGGCGCATGGAAAGGTGGAATGCTAAACACACTTTCACTATTAAATATCCGACCAGTAACACGCAGACCAAAGTAAAGAACAGATTTTACTCGCTGAGTTATCCTGCAGTTGCACGATCGGTATTGGGGACATTCCTTGGAAATACATTTTTGAAAAGGTCTTTTGTTGCTGCGTTCTACCCCTTTGCAATCGCACCACATCCCACCCCACCCTGACATTCTCCTAGCCCTGCCTACTGCTACTAACGTTCTTCTTAGCACTATACTCCAGCAATGCTTTGACTGAGAGAGGTGTCTACTTGACTTCCACGTTTGCTTCTCGAAAACGCCTTCGAGGGCCCACTGGCCTCCCTGGGATCATGCATTGTCGGCTGTCACGCTGATGGAAAAGGGACTTTTCACACATATTGCCAGTACCAGCTGGAGCACGCTGCAAGCCTAAAGTATGTCATCACACATTTTCCCACTAGACTAATAATGCATATTATTAAGTTAGCAATGATGCATTAAATTAAATTAGCACAGAGAGGAAAGATTGTGCTTTGAATGTGCTGCATTATTCAATTTAAACCCGTCCCTAACTTTGTTTTAATTAATAAGCCCATTTCAGCTAATCCATTAGGGTGGCTAATTTATGACAACTAACAGCGGTTTTGTCCTCTGCCGAACGTGTCTTTGAAGTTCGGCGACTACTCGAGGAAATTAATAGAACTTTTAGAAAGAGCACAGTTCACACAGACTGATTCTTAATCACAACACCTTATAACAGATGGTTGCAACCACTCGGCATCAGGTGCGTTGCCTAGACAACTAGATATTGATAGTTCACTCATATGTTTCTTTGTGTCAGGCGTGTAAGGTAAGTCACTGTGACATTTAATGGGTGTTGCAATGCTTGTCTGGTCTGCTACCACTTGTGATCACTTCATAGTTGAGCTTGCTCAATTCATTCGCTCCCTACGTAAAGCTCACCCCAACGTTTTTGCCCCACCACTTTGAAATGTCACCAGCCACCACTGCTTAAATCCTTTCCCTCAACACCACTGCTTCTTCCCATTGGCTACAGCAGCTTCTCTGTAAGGCCCTGTGGGTGCCAAGCCCTGCTTGTTCCTTTACCTGTAAAATCTCCAGCTAAATAGCAGTGCCCCACGGGGTCTCAGCAGCAGACCATACTCCTTGCTCCACAGTCACCTAGGTCTGCAGCCTCTTCTTAGGTGCTTAAGTGCAGCAGGAGGAACCCAAGTTATCCACTCTTTCAGGGTTCAATGTAGCAGGGGTACTCAAGCGCACAGGAGATCCACTTCCCACAAGTCCTGGGGAAAATCGGAGAGCTGGTACCTCAAGGCCTGTATAGATTCCAGTAGAGAACAGAAGTACAAATCAGGAGTGGGTGCACACCCAAATCGCTTGACAGAGTAAGCAATTGGGCTAGTTCATATCTGTTATTTCAAGCCTCCTCCTCATCTCTTAGACCTTGCACAGGGTGGGGAAAGGTATTGGGGCGGGGAATAAAAAAGGTGGTGAACAAATCTGCCATTGGTTGGACTCCCATCCAAACTATTGTTGCCTCATCATCTCTTCTCCTTTTACACTAACAGGGATAAGCACAATGGCTGTCTTGCACTTTCATCACATGCAAAGATTAAGAATATTGAAACATTCCAACATATGATCATTTAAGCTCTGCTGTGCTTACCTGTGCTCAGGCAGTACCAATAGAATTCTGTGTTTTTCCTATTATTCAGACGGGGAGCATCACTCCATCCTAATTAACAGGGAGTTGCTGGCATTAGTTTCTCATGTTCATAACCCCTTTAACAGGAAAAGCTCATAATCCTTAGAATATGCCTAATGTTTTATGGGGCCTTTCACTAGCTGATGGGGGAGCACAGCACTAAACTTCTTTAGTGTATTAAAGAATTCAGCTAGGTTAATCAGAGCTTAGATCTGAATTCCAGACCCAGGAAAATGCATACAAAGCACCAATCTGGTCTTCGCACCATCCGCTAATCAAAACCTATAAGTTAACTCCGTTTAGATATAAAGTGCACAGTGTGAAAGGCACTACCTATTTAAAAAGGATAAGTACTCAAACTGTAATGCAACAAAGTAATCAAAGGAATAACTTAATTGAATTGGCCAGCACTCCGGGCACAAATTAATTACCGCTAGCGTTCCACCCATCACGTTTCTGTTTTCGTCAAATGAATTATAGGGCATCACTATGTGCCAAGCCTAACACAACACAGACTTGGTCCCAGCTCCCTACAGGCAGTGCACAGATGACAGGCTGAGTAATACAAGAGTCTCCCTCGCTCAGTCGACATGTGAAATAGCAGCATGGGTACACACGTTTACTTGTATTGCTCACTGTTGGACATGGCCCTTTTTGCAGATTTATCCACTGGCTTTTTGCCTCCTCTTTTTCTCACCCTGTTTTTGCTGGCATTAGGACTCTGGGCATTTTACCACTGCTAATCAGTGCTTAAGTACATATGCTCTCTGTCTAAATTGTATTGGTGATTGGTCTATCCATGACTGGCATATTTGATTTACTGGTAAGTCCCTAGTAAAGTGCACACTGTGTGTGTCCAGTGCCTTTAAATCAAATGCTACTAGTGGGCATGCAGCACTGGTTGCACCACCCACCTGAGTAGCCCTGTAAACTTTTCTCAGGCCTGCCATTGCAGTGTCTATGAGTGCAGTTTTAAACAGCCATATCGACCTGGCAAGTGCATCCACTTGCCAGCCCCTTACCTTCAGTTTCTCTACATGTAAGCAGTGGCGGCTCCTCCGCTATGGCGGAGGAGCGTCGCCCCGCCTACCAGCCTCAAAACTTAACAAATAAAACGATAATAAAAGTGTTTATCATCGTGTTCTTTTTCTTTCAATAGCCGAGTCTTGGAGGCGGGCCCTAATTGAGGGCCTTCATGAAGGGGGGAGTGGTGGGCAGAGAACTGTTGTCAGTGCGCATGTGGGTTTGGCCGGCCATCTCAGGACGGCCAAACCGACATGCGCACTGAAGCTGTCTCCAACCTGATCGGTGTTGCCGAGTTGGAGACAGCAAACACAGTCTCTCAGTCTCACTAGGAGCGCAAATCATCAGTGCCCATGTCCATCCTGGTGCTGCTTTCATGTAGCCAGCAGCATGCAAGCAGTGTCAGAATTGGCCGCAGGGGATTGTGGGAGCCTTTGTTGGTGAGGACGCAGCAGAAGAGCAGAGATGCAGCAGGTACGGGTTTTTATTGTGTTTCTTCTTTTTTGTTGTGTCAAATGTCGCGCAACACCTGCCACTCTGCCGGGACACGAGCCGCTACTGCATGTAAGACACCTCTAAGGTAGGCTTAAGGTACCCACATGGGCAGGGTGCAGTGTATGTGAAAGGTAGGACAATTTTGTTTTTCACTATTACAAGGACTAGCTCTCCCATAGGCTATCATTGGAGCTGCCTTGTAACATTTTACAAGTGTAACTTTCAATTGGAAACAGCTAGAGACCCGAAGTTTGGGCTCCATGAGCTCAGGATTTAAAAATGCATCTTTTAGTTTAGATGGTTTTTAAATTGTGTGTTTCGAAATGCCACTTTGGAAAATGGGCATTTTCTTGCTCTACCATCCTGTGCCTCTGCCTGCCTATGGAATCAACGTCTGGTTTAGACTGCCTGGGGCCTATTTGTGCATTCACTCGATAGTCAAATAAAGTGAGTGGAGGTGTACCCTGCATATCCTGATGGCCCATCACCAGGCCGATGGGCCTTCCTGAGCTAGAGTGGTGGGAGGAGCTGTCACCTGCAACTGAATAGGGCTGTGCCTGGCCTCTTGCAATGCTTCCCCTCCCCCCCCCCGGAGTGTGTCTGGAGCCAAGACTAGGCCGCAGAACAAGAGATTGTGCACTACAAAGAAAATCGTTTGAATTATCCCTACTTCAAAGGTCAAAAGGGGTATAAGTATTGGACCTAAAACCCCAGACTTTTAGAACACTTCTGGATCAAGAGGAATCTTTGCCAAGGAAAATAGCTGTGAGGAGGAGTACTGCCCTTGGCTGTGTGTTGCTTTGCTGGGTTGGTCTGCAGTTGCTGCTTCTGCTTTGAAGAGGAAAAGGACTGAACTTTGCTTTGTAACCTGCTTGTGAAGTTTTTCCTAGTGCTAGGTTTGTGTGTGATTGCCTCCTGTTAAGAAGTCTCAGAGCCATCAAAGGCTTCATCTGCAGCATCCCTGAACTCCACTGCTTGGAGTTCTGACCTGCCTCATGGTGCCAAATCCAGTTCTGGGCCCTTGGAGGTTGTTTCTGCTGCAAAGACCTACTTGAAAACATCAAAGTCGACGCATCGCCCTTCCAGCACCTGTTTTTCCAATGCAGCCCCCGTGTGGGAGAAACTTCCACGCACCGCCGCCGTGCGGCTGAAGAAATCGATGCAGCCCCTGTCAGCACCCGAAGAAACCGATACAGCCTGAGTTCAGCACAATGTGTCTCCAAAGTCCGAGACCCCCGCACTGACTCAGACGCAGGCCCTCAAAGAATCTACAGATCATGGGACCGCAGCTGAAGAAATCGACGCAGCGCCTGTTTGCCGCCAACGCACCGAACTCTTATGCACCCGATTTCCACGCATGCACCTGTGCACCAAGTTTTACTGACGCAGCACCCGCAGATCAGAACCATCTTGGAATCGACGCATCACTCCCCCCCTACAGTCCGGATTCAACGCATCACTCCTGCGTGCAGCAGAACTGGTGCATCACCTCCCCAAGGACTCGGGACCTGACGCATCACTGTGTTTTCCAACGCTTCCCTCCTCTGCAGCTGTTTTGCCTTGTGGATTTTGACGCACTTAAGGTACTTTGTGTAAAAATCAGACATCCATAGTTTTCTATGGACAGAATTGCTTAAACCTTTAAAAAGTCATATTTTGAGTTGTGTATGTTGAATTTTTATGTTTTTGGTATTGTTTGGTTTAGATAAAGATACTTTATTTTTCTAAGCTAGTGTGGTGTCAATTTGAAGTGTTTTCACTGTGTTACTATGTGTTATGTAAAAATGCTTTACACATAGCCTCTGTGATAGGCCTGACTGCTCATGCTAATCTATCAAGGGGGTGGGCAGGGGTTATTTGGGTGTGTAACTCCCTTATTCTGACTAGAAGGAACAGGCCCTACTTGCACAGGGTATATACCACTTCCAACTAGAGACCCCCATTTCTATTATTGGTGGCAGTGGTGGGTTAGGACTTGCATTTGACCTGCTATGATTGGTGTACACAACTACTGAGTGCAGACCATTACGCAACACCATACTGTTTTTCCTTCTATTGTTCTCTGGTTTCGTTCTGGATTTTGGATTGATACTTGGAACTCTGGTTAGTTGTTACACCTGTGAGGCCTTGACTGAATGGAACTCGACTTCTGGCATCTGTACATTTATACAATGAGGAAGCTAAAAGTTTTCTGCAAGGAATGGGGGCTGGCTGGGAAGAGACGGTCCACAAGGGAGGATCTTGAAGTAGCCCTGTTTAACTATGAATTAGCACGCTGGGAAGCAACTCTCCCAGATGACTCTGAGGAGGAATCTGAGGGGTATGATCCCCAGCCAGAGTACCAAGAGGGCAGTGGCCCTGAGAGGGAAATAGAGAAAGAGGGATGGCTTCTAGCTTGTGAGCGGAGTCCCGAGAGAGCTGGAAGAAGAACTTGAGAGGGCTGAGGCTGAGAGAGCCTTAGACAAGGAAAAGGAAATATGTGTAGCCCATGAACTTAGCATGAGAGAGCTGGAGTTGGAAGCCATGAGGGCGGAGTCGAGCTTACATGGTGGCAGCAAAAGTGTTATGTCCAGTACTGCAGAAGAAGTGCCCGTGCCCAGGGACTTGGTGCCTGACTTGAAGGAGGGGCATGACACACACCAGGAGGTTTAGGTTTATGAAGTAACTCCAGAGGTGCGCATTGTCCCTGAGGTTGATCGGGGAACTCGCACGGGCAGTCATGTTCCTAGTGGTGGGAGGGACACTCTGCTGGCTTTAGAAGGGAGTGGCAGGTAGAAATTTTCCCACCATGGTAGAAGCCCTGGAAGTGAGGTATGGAGACACCCCAGAAGAATGTGGGTTAAGTTGCAGGGACAGTCTGATACTGTCTCAGGAGGGTGATGTGGGGTACTTTTGCAAGGCACTGGATGTCGAGGTGAAGGGTAGCTGGGTTAACGCATATGTGGGGCTGTGTGATCTGACTTTTGAAGAGCATACGTTTAATCCCTGTTTTCCAGAGCTATGCCAACACCTGGTGGAGTGTGAGTTCCCTGACCCCCCAGGTAGCTTGCACTGGAGCCAGACCTTTTGGTGGATTCATAGGGTCTGAGTAGGCTTTTGAGACTGATGCTGAAGGGGTGGCTTAGGTTTTCCCCAACCCTGGGAGGTGGGGGAGGTATGTGGTAGCCCAGATAGGTCCCAGTGTAGTGGGATGGGTGAAGGGTCCCATGTCCTGTCTCAGAAGAGAGGGAGTGGGAGTGGGCTGAATCCCAGGGGCCCCAAAATGCAGTCCCAGAGCCTGGTTTGTTCCATGAGTGAGCTCCAGGAGGGGCGCCTAATCTTAACCGGGAGGCCATCTGCTCAGGGTGATCCCTTAGTTTCAGGAGAGCTTGGGGGAGGGTGGAGCGGGGTAGTTGTGACAAGCGTCCCACCAGTTCTGCTGTCTGGCAGCACCACTCCAGGTGGGAGGGTGTAGAAATCCAGAGAAAGGGGTGAGGGGGGAGACAGTCCCCAGTGGGAGGACCAATGGGTCCGGGGTTGCCAGCTCTGAGGTCAGAGTACCCCACGGCTGACCCTGGTGAGGCCACTTCTGGGCTGTGGTGTTTTCATGCACTGTCAGATGGACAGGAGGCTGGAGGCATGTGCCAGGCCAACTCTCACACGACACATGAGGAATGTGTTTCCCTTGTGGGGTAGCGTTACTTCCGCGGAAGTCCTGGCTTGCCAGGCACAGGCAATGTTTTTGTTAGAATATTTAATAGGCAAAGGTTTTGCCATATATCTTGGACTTCACCATTTCAGACAAAGAACTTCCTGTTTCTGGAGATTCTGGGAATCCTGTCATCTAATGTAAATTTCTAAATTCAGTTGCACAATGTAACTTGACCATTAAAATGACTAAAAGGCAGTATGTTTGCAATTTGAGCAAAGAGCGGGAATTTATTGAAGAATACAGTGCGATGAGAGTGAAAATGTTTAGAGACTTGAAAGATTAGAGTAAGGTCACGGAACAGACTGAGCTTGAAGAGAAATTTAGGAATTCAAATTTGCATCCAAGATTGAGAATGGAGCATGAGAGAATGGGTGAATTATGTATGTTGCATCATGAACTATTTGCAGATATTTCACTGCAGGGCAAGCATCAACACATTCTGGGCGCTGTTGATTGACACTTTTTTAAGGATTTTGTGGGGACGTTTACCCCTGCTTCCCTCCCCACTATGCCCACTGGCATTTCGCCACCTACAACTGCAGTGCTATTTTATTAAGCACTGCAGTGCAGGCGGTGAAATGTCGATCAGCATAATTAACATGGGCCTATATCTGCATACTCTCATAAACCTACTGGTGTTAGGTCAATAGAGTTTGTTGGAAAGAGTGAGTAAGAAAAGAGTTATGTTAGTGGTGAATTTCTGATTGGTGAAGAGCCAATACTTGGAGGAACTTATTATGTGTGTGGTAAGACTACTTGCTTTAACATGCCTCGTAATTGGGTGGGTTCCTGCTATTTTGATGTGATGTTCCTGAGGGTTTACCATGTGAATGATATGAGTGATGTTGTTGGGTTGAAGAGAGTGAAGTGAGGAGTTATAAGCTATGATTCCATCAACTGAAGTGACTATGAATGATGTGGAAATGAAAAAAAATCTACGCTTGTAAATCGGCTTGCTTCTAACACTGCTGGTGCATTAACTATATATAACAAATGAATTTCTATGCACGCAATGATTATTCAGACCTGCCTTGGGCTAGACATCCTTCTTGCGAAGGAGGATGAAATCTGTATAGTTTTGAAGGTGAGAGAGGGCTGTACTTTCATTCTGGATATCAGTCAAAATATTAGCGCATATGGTGCTAATAATGCGAATGTTTCTCATGACATCAAAACCTTTGAAGAGTATGGCTGGTGGGATTTAGTGGGTTCCTTGTTTGGTGTGATTAGAAAGGGCTTTTGAAAGGTTGGTGAGTGGTTTGACAGCTTGGGAGGGAGCATGATGAGTGTCATACTGACACCTATACCTTTTATGTTGATAATGTGCATTTCTCTTGTTCAAAATGTGTGAATTAATCATGAATAAATGGGGCTTCTTTCGCGGGTATGAAAAGAAGGAAACACTTAAGAGTAAAAGGTGCCAGATGGAGATGGAAGAAGATGCCTCAGACCAAAGATATTGGAAGAATCGGGACGCAAGCAACAGAAAGTGATGCAAACTATATTGTATATAGTCTGGAAATTTGTTTTTGTGATGGCAGAATCATCAGGGGGGGAAGTTGATGACACGTTTATGCACCTAACTTAAAATGTACATTATTTATTGTGTGCTGAGAAATTAATCTACACTTCAATTCACATGAGCATACTGACTTAAAACTGTTGCAGTTGAAATGAAATTACTATGACCTGTTAAAGTGTCTATTCATGGCTTATGCTAACTAGGCCTTAGATAAGCCCCAACGCCATCATATCCAACAAAAATGTCTCATTGTGTTTATTCTCTTTATAATTGTGCTGTATGTAGATCAGCAAGACATGATTAATAATTTCTGAATTACATTGTTCTCGAAAAATCCTCTAGTTTTGTTACATGTTTCTAAGGACCTTCCACTTGTATGCGCCTGTATTACATTCATTCACAAGGGTTCATTGTTGTTTATGAAACTAGTTTGTTCTGACACCTCCGGATGACATTAGGTCAGATGGGCGGAATCAATATTCATGTAGTGGGTTAGTGCTAAGGTGGTAGTGATATGTAACTGTTAGAAATGGGGGTCTATAGTTGGCAAAGGTAGGTACCTTTGTCCAAATAGGGACCCTTGCTTCTAGTCAGGGTAGGGGGGGATACACTTCTAAATGAACCCCTGCCCACCCCCTTGGTAGCTTGCCATGAGCAAACAGGCTTATCTCAGAGGTAGTGTGTAAAGCATTTGTGAACACATACATAATACAGTGAAAACACTACAAATGGACACCACACCAGTTTAGAAAAATAAGTAATCTTTATCTAAAACAAACCAGACTAAAACGACAAAAATCCACAATACAGTAATAAAAAATATGACTTTCAAATGGTAGAAATAGTTCACTTCAAAGCAAATTGTAGATGCAACGCTTTTCACACAAAGTACCTTAGATGCGTTGCGCACACAAACAAAAATGGCGGCAGGGAAGGTGATGCATCGGTTCCTTACACTCAGGGAAGGTGATGCGTTGATTTCTTGCTCCGGGGGAGGTGATGTGTCGATTCCTTACTGCTGCGCAGGGGAGGTGATGTGTCGGCTCCTTACCGGAGAGGAGATGATGCGCCGAATTCTTACTGCGTGGGGAGGTGATGCATCGATTTTTTACTGAGCCCCCAACGATGCGACAGACCTGGCGCCTCGCTGCGATGCGACGATCTGGGACGATGCGTGGTTTCTTGCAGCCGCACAGCAGGGCTTGCGTCAGAATCGGTGTGGTGATCTCGGACTTCAGAGACCGATGCACTCGACGCGGTGTGCAGTGATTTCTCGAGCCGCGGGCAGGTGCTGCACCAGTTTCTTCGGCGATGTGTCGGAAACAGGCACAGATGCGTCACGCTTCTCGTTGTTGCATTGCTTTTCCAGCTCTCAACAGCCAGAACAACCTCCAGAGGCCCAGAACAGCTACAGGCACCTCTTGGCAGGTCAGAACTCCCAGCAAGGAAGTTCAGGGGAGCTGGGGGTGAAGTCTTCGTGTCCGGGAGACTTCAGAACAGGAGGCAAGCTCTTCTTCAAGCCCTTGGAGATCTTCCTCGAACAGGGGACACAGCAAACAACAAAGTCCTTTTCCCTTTCCTTGGCAGAAAGTAGTCACTGCAGGCCAACCCCAGACAGCAAACAGCACAGGGGCAGTACTCCTCCTCAGTTTCTCCTGCTCTTCTCCTTGGCAAAGGTTCCCCTTGATTTCCCAGAAGTGATCTAAAGTTCTGGGGTCTGGGCCCCAATATTTATACAGCAAAATCCTTTGTTTTCTGGTGGCAGAGAAGCCCTGTGCTCAGTCAAACCCAGTTCTGTCCTCTCTGGTGCAGCTTCCTGGCAGGAGGTGGAGACAGCATTGTGGAAGGCAGACGAGGCCCATTCAGGTGAAAGGAAATCTCCTTTCCCTACTCTAAATGCGGCCCAGGTCTATTCAGCCCAGCCCTGACTCATCCAGACTCTGGAGCCACTGCACCTCCCCAGCCCCTGTCACTCCAAAGCCAAACAGTCAATACACATCCTAGCAGAGGCACACTGGATGGCTAAGCAAGAAAATATCTACTTCCTTAAAGTGGTATTTTCAAACACAGAATGTAAAAATCACTGTCACTAAAAGATGTATTTTAACATTCCGAGTTCAAGCATACTAAACTTTATTTTCCTTCCTTGTTCCCAGGGGTAGTTATGTTTATAAGATGTTATAAGCAAACTCCCAATTCTATCCTATGGGAACAGGTAACCTTGCAATAGTAAACTAAATTGGCAGTATTTCACTATCGGGACAAGCCACACACATCAGGCCATGTCCTACCTTTCACCTAAACTGCACCCTGCCCACAGGGGCACCTTGGGCCTACCTTAGGGGTGACTAATATGTAAGAAAAGGGAAGGTTAGGGCCTGGCAAGTGGGTGCACTTGCCAGGTCGACATGGCAGTACCAGACTGCACACAGGCCCTGCACTGGCAGGCCTGAGTTACATTTACAGGCTGCTTATGTGGGTGGCACAACCAGTGCTGCAGCCCACTAGCAGCATTTGATTTACAGGCCCTGGGCACACACAGTGTAGTGTACTAGGGACTGACTAGTAAATCAAATAAGCCAATTATGGAACCACCAACCCATAACAAGAATTTACAAAGGGAGCACTTGCACTTTGGCACTGAACAGCAGTGGCAAAGTGCCCAAAGCATCTAGACCAGCAAAAACGAAGTCCAACACACAGCAAAAACGTAGGAGGCAAAGGCAAAAAATGCAGGGGAAACCCACACCAATGGTGACAGGTCTAACAGTAACGTTTTGAAAGTCTGTAGTTTGATTTGTTGAAAATGTATTCATTTTCTCATACCGCAATGAGTTTGCAGTTCTAATGTTTTTGCTATGGAGGAACTGGCTATATAAACCCTTGAATTTGGGGGTGAGCCAGATCTTTTTGGGCTTCCACTGGATATGCTGCCTGATTTCTTACTGAGTTTGCAGAACATTTGAGACTTAGCCTGTCATTGATTTGACTATTATTCCGAACTGTCCTGTTATTGAGAACATTCATGGCAATGACTTTATGCATTTAAATGAGATATGCTGCATATGCATTTTAATATTTCTGTACCGTGCCCTTCTGAATTTTGTCATGTTCATGTTTTTTCTAAATTCTGGTTTAGAGTTCACATTTTTGAGTCAGTCCTTTCTTTATTGAGCGTATTTTGAAATGCTGTTTTGTACCTTGTCTCTGGGACACATTGCCTCACGAAATTGAGGTTAACTCTGTCCCTGATCCACCCAACTGTTGTGTGTGCTATTGAGCTGTAACATTTTAGAACACAGTGCGCCCACACTTGTTTGGTGCAAGACACTAAAATATGTTTGGAATAGGAAACTGTGAAGTGACGTGAAGCTCGGATTTATATACTCTGAGCAAAGGCCTATAAGTAGCATGACAGGTCAAATTTCTTCCTTCACAGTGGCCAACTGACTTTATGGAGATTATAAAAAAAGCAGAGGCAGTGGAGAACAATATACGGATTTTATGATGCATTGTTTTAGTCTTTCACTTGACAGTATGAATCATGTCAAGGGCAATAGTGAAGTAAATATCAAATGCAGAATAAAGCTGAGGAAAAATGTGTGACACCAGTGAGGAGTTTGTTTATAGAAGAAGGATTAACACAGAACCTGTCCCTAATCAGGACTCTGTTGAATCTGTGACTGGTCCTAAGAAACCAGTTCTCACGTGGTTTCACCAGTCTGAACAAAAAGAGAGCCATGGCTAGATATGTTTACAGGAGCAAAAAATGAGATGCAAAGTAAAGCTGGAAGAGATAAATTGAGTTAAAAGCGCCAACTTGATTTCTAAGCTTTCTCTTATTCCCACCCTTTTTGATGTACAAACAATATCCTGCTGCCCTGTGGCTAAGCTGGTTAGTCATTATAATTATTACTTACCCTTACCCATCAAACCACCAGGCCCCATAACACAATAACCACACTACCAGGTCCCATAACAAGATAACCACACCTTGGTGGTGATCCCACATGACATGGACATATTTACCACTCAGTCTCAAAACAAAAACCAACACCCTCCCTACCACACACCCTACATGTTGAGGTTGCAGCACAACTAATCTTAATCTGCAAGTGCAGTAGCATCCCAGACAGAAAGAGGTGGTTCAGAGTGAGCTGCGACTCTAAAAATGAAAGAAAACAAACCAATAGTTCCTTTAGATAGTCTATTCACTAACTAGTACAGATGGTTATGTAGTACTCTACTTTGCAATTAATTGCACATTGTGATCAACTAATACTGTTTCTCTACTCCAAAGATGTGTTTGGTGTTTAACAGCTTTTATAGACCATTTATTTGCTATCTTATTTTTGAACATTAACTACAAGCAATTTTAGTCAGTGAGTTTCTGCTGGCAGTGTGGTAACAGCAGCTATCATTCTAAAAGCAGCCTCTCTGCTTCTGCAGCAGAGTTTTTATGTTTGTGAATTCGATAACCAGGTGATGCACAAGGCCATGATGGGATGAGATCAGCAACCTGTAAGAGCTGGGGAACCTAGTCCTTTATATCACTGCGAGTTAGTCTCACTAAAGGCGTCTCAGTAATGGAAAAGTTTGAAATCCACTGATAGCCAACTATTCCCAAAAACATCCTAATTTCCATCTGGGGTGTTGGAGGATTCATCTTCAGGATTGCATAAACTCGTTCTTTGGAGACTTCCTTGTCCATTTCTCAATGTGTTGACCAAGCTAAATCATTTCTCTTTTACAGTACTACATTTTTGTATGGGAAACATTGTGGCCATTGTCAGCTAACTTTATCTAGTTTGCAATCTTCTCTGGTTTAACGCCACCAGTAGGTTATCGATGTATTGCACTAGCAATTACTTGCAGGGTAGCTACAAACTTTCCAAATCTTTCCTTAGGATCTGACTTAAATTGAGGGACTTTCTATAGTTTTTTGTGTGGGATTTGATACCAAATGAGAACCCTTTTTCGAACTGAAATTCAAAAAAAATATTGGCTATCTTCTGTAGAGGAATGTAGAAGAATGCTTGGCCCAAGTCGATGACTGAGTACCATTCTGCATTGTAAGAATATGGAACAAAATGATGCCAGAATTTGGTACCACTTGACGACATGGAACTACAATTTGTTTGATTTTTCTAAGATCCTGCCCTATACTCCACTTACCAATCAGTGTTTTAATGCCCATCGCAGGAGAATTGCAAGGACTAACAAGCACCTCTTGTAGTATGCCCTGCTCTAATATCTTTTCTATGACTGGCTTCATTCCCTACTCTGCTTCTTGTGAAAGTTTATATTGTTGAGTTCTTCGGGTTAAACTGCATTAGGTTTGACTTTTATTCTGACTGGCTTTGCACTTTTTATCAGTCCTTTCTCTTTCCCTGTGAAATCCCATACCTCTTGTTTTACTGTATGCCTTTAATCAAGAGGCAGGTCACCTTTTGTAGGAAATGGAAAAAATTGAACTCTCGATTCTTGGGATTCTATTTTAAACACTGAATCGTCATCTTGAGTTTCAGTTGCAACACCATCCGATGTGCAAAAGATCACATAATTTATTTGAAAAACAAGTCTGCTAAGTAAATAACAGGACTCAAATCACACAATATGAATAGGCAACTCTTCTCCACTGACCCTATTTTTACTTGGACATTTGCTGTGACCTGTTTAATATTCTGTTTATTTCTGATTCCTTCAACTTGGACCACTTTTCCAGAGAGGGGTACGTTTGAACTCCATGGAATGACCTGTGGAATGGGTAGCACTAGTATTAATTCTAAATGATACAGGGTGGCTATTCACCTCACCATCTACATATGACTGGCTCTGGTCTACCTCTAGGTCTTCACTTGTCACAGCCAGTGAAAACTCGGGAAAATCATTGCTCCGAATCAATTGAGTCTGCTGGTACCCTGGGTTGTATGGCATCTTTTTTCTTAGAGCTATGGGCATATTCGTATGGAACTGACCCCGATTCTGCACATTCTGCATAGGAGATGGGGTAGGAAATTGTGTCTGCATTTGGTTTGCATACCATTACATTTGGCAAACAAAATCATTATGAGCTCGATCTGGGGTCTGTCTACAGGTATGCTTCCTGTGGCCTAGATGTGCCAAGCAGTGCTCTTTTTCAGCAAATTGACATTCATATCAATTGCGGAATTGTCCTACATCCCTCTGCCTCGACCCTGAGCCTGCATTTGCTCCGCATCACTCTTCAATGCCACTCCTTACATTCCTTGAATTTCCGGCATCACATTCATATCAGGAATTCCAGAATTTCCGAGCAGCACAAAATCTGAATCAGAATGAATCATCTGATTTCTATTGTTTCTCTGAATCTGTTTCATCTGTACAATCATCAACTTCTTTGACCCTTTTCTGCTTTGTGATAAAACAGTCACTGCAATACTTGGCATATTTCAGTACCTTGGTCTGCCAACACATTACACTCTACTGAATATGAGAACTAAGCTCTGGACGCAATCCTAAAACGAAAGTCGATACAATCCACTAACACCGTCCCTTTCTGGTTGTTCAAATTCTGCTGTACTTACAATAAATCTGCATAAGCCTCTCATAACAAGCATGCACTGAATCTTTCGACTCTTGTGTGGCTCTCATTATCTTCGCTGAGTTTACTTCCTTCTCCGGCACCTTCTTCTTTTTCAATCACTGCTGTGTATTTTTCCATAGCCAAATCAACTGCAGCATTATTAGGCTGAATCCTCGTTGCATCTTCTGCTGGCAAAACAGCTGCTTTGCATTCTGCCCACAAATCACTAAGGACAACAATTTCAAACAACATATCCAAATCAGTCCAAAGCACCTTTGAAATTGTCACTATACTGTGAACCTCTTTATACCACTTGTCGGGTTGTTCTCTCGGTTTTGGAAAATTTGTTTTAAAAGCATCACGTCTGGACCAAGTAAAATGCACATAATTCCCTCCATGGTCTTCCTGTAAAGGAAATTCTGTCACTGACGCTGGCTCAGGATCACTTATGACCACACTCACTTTCTTTCCTGTGTCAGTATTCTTAGAATTACCTTTCTTTTTCTACTTGTTCCTGTATTTCTCAAATCTCTCCAGTCCTTTATCTGCTCAACAAATTCTCTGATCTGCACTTGCAAAGTTACTAGACCAATGTCCACTATTTCTGCTTCACTCAATTCCATTTTATAATTTTTCTTCAAACCATTTATTCTGCTTGTATCTCCTCCAAATTATTCAGCTAAATCTTCAAGATTGTCTTGTGCTTCCTTTGCGCACCTCGGTGCTTCTTTAATCAAGTATCTCAATTCATCTGAATTACAAATCATTATTCTGTCTAAACCAATGTTTCCCTGTGAAAATTCTCCAAATTCGATTTCAGATTTGCAATGTTAATTTCTCTCTTCTCAGGAGGTGTAGTAGCTACAGCTTCTACAATAGAAACACTTCCAGAAATTACTATTTCTGTACTTTCTGCAGCTGTAATCCCACTAGGATGGGGTAAAACTGGCATTGTACTCTCAGGTGGCACACTTGCAGTAGTACTCACATTTGCTACTGTAAGAGTCACTATTGCCTGTGTACTTGTACTTGGCTAACCACTCACACCCCTGTCGGGTACTAGAGCTCACTGTGTCTGTACCTCATCTTTGTAAGTAGGAGGGCTAGCATCCAATAGGTCATTTAAGATATTATCTTCCTCATCTGAATCAGTTCCCTTATTTTTGTTTCGTCTCTCATTTTAGGAATCCACATCTTTTGTTTTGTCTGACTTTGTGACTATTGCAGGGAAAACGCTCATCCCTTCTAACATATCTTCTCTCCATGCCCTCTTCTGATTGACTCAGTTTGATTCCATCCACTGACTCTTTCACCTTTACACTGGCTCTTTATTTTCTTTCTCGCTTTCTGTGTGGCCATTTAATCCCACTCATTCAATGCTTCAAATTATATAGGTCCAGGTTTCAGCTTTCTCTCCAATAGTCTTTATCTTCAGAAATCAAGCTTTCTAGAATTAAAAGTACCCTCTAAAGGAAATTGCATGTCCATTCCCCACCATGTATCCTCGTACCAGTATTTCAGCCACGTCCATGTATAAAACTCAACGTCTCATCATTTCAAATGCACATGCTCTTTAAGGAAGAATCTTTTAAATGGATAAAGTCATTGCCATAAAGGCTCTCAATAATAGGACCGAGCATTATGATGTTATATTGATTTTATAAGGCGCAGAGCTACCCAAAAAGGGTTTCCCAAATAGGCAAAGTCAATAAAAGGCTAAGTCTCAAATAAGCTGCAAAATCAGTAAGAAACCCAAAAAGATCGGCTCACCCCCAAAATCAAGGATTTATATAGCCAATTCTTCAATAGAGGAACATTACAACTGCAAACTCATTGTGGTGCGAGTAAAGAAATAGATTTTCAACAAATCAAACTACAGACTTTTAAAACATCACCTATCCCTACCACCTTAGCACTAATAGACTACATGAATATTGATTCAGCACCTCTCACCTAATGTTATCCGGAGGTGTCAGAACAAACCAGTTGTATAAACAACAGTGAACCATGCTGAATAAATGCTGTACTTTGTGCAAGCGAAAGATCCTTGGAAACATGAAAAAAAAAAACTGGAGGCTTTAATCGAAAAAGATTCTTTTCAGAAATAACTCATGTCTCGCTGAGCTACATGCAACAGAATTATAAACAGAATAAACAAGATGAGACATCCCTTTTAGACAAGATGGCATTGATGCCTAGCTATGGCCTAATTAGCATAAGCCAGGAAATCACAATTTAACAGGACGTAGCAATTTCATTTGAAATGCAACAGTTTTATGTCAGTATGCACATGTGAATTCAAGTGTAGAATAATTATTAAGCACACTAGTTATAATGTACGTTTTGGTTTAGATGCATAAACTAGTCATCTTAAAACAAAACATTTACTGATAGTAAGGCTTTTTCCACCTCTACTTCAGTGATTTTATCTTCCAAGATACCACAGAGACCACATTACGACTCCTACTCACTCCCAGAGTGCCTCAGCATCAATATATCAATCATCAAGGACCTCTCAGTTGCCCCCTTCATTATCAAAGCTGCAGTCTGGGGCTACTGGTGATACCTTCCCCTGCGCACCTTAAAATAATTCGATCCTCTTATAATCCTGGCCCGTGTGTAGCCATTCCCTCACCTCTGGTCAGCTTGCTTTTCAAAAAGTCTTTCTGCATCCCTCTGGCCCTCTCTGGAATTCCTCAATATCTGTCCTGCCTATCACAATTACAGTCCTCGAGGCCTAAGTTTCTATTCAGCTTCAGAATGTTTCAGAAGCTAAAAGCTGCCTGATTTTTCAGGTGGATTTTTATGCTCATCGTGGGGCCATCGTGGGACCGAATCAATAGGAGATTGGCAACGTTGACTGTTATTTACTTTTCTGCTGCATTTGACATCCTCAGCAAAACCATCTTGCTAAAATGCCGTGCAGCTGTCCTAAACAAAACTGTCCTCTACTGGTTCCAGTATTTAACAGACAGTAGATTATAGAGGTGACTGTGGTGGTCAAGCTCTTTTGTTTGTGCCTCTCTCTCTATGCAGCACAGAGGCAGATCCTTCTCAGTGTTCATTCCCACCCTGCAAAAGAATCTTCTCTTCGGTGTCACCTGGGCTCCACATTTCACCATCAGAAAACTCTTCTATACCTGCTTTTTCTTTACAGACGTTTAACAAGGCAGACTGTTGTGATTGAGCCCTGTTGTGGGTAACACAAAGTAACACCCTTGGTTGAGTATGTGCTCTACTTAACATACATCTAACCTAGAAGCATTGGAAGTCGTGGATGAGTGAACGTCCATCAACCAGAGTACCCAGGCAGTAGCACCACTATTGAAACTGACAGCATGCTGCATATTTGCATGTGGGACCTTCATGTCCACAGCATTCCACTCATCAATCTGCAATATAATTTTCCATCAGAATCTGAAGATGTTCACCACCTCAACAGATACACACAAGCACACGAGAAGTGCACTATCAAAAAGTCTTCAAATGCATTCTGTGGAATGTCTAAAATAAATGGGCCATAGATTGTGCCCACATCAACATATGGGCAACCCTTACCGCCCCACATATTTGCCCCAGAGCTGCCGACTTCAGAGCTTGGAATCCTTATTAAAGTCTCAGCATCGGTTCAACATCCTGTGATTCTGGGTAAATCGCCTAATCTCCCCCTGCCTACGGACAGCGCCTAGAGACCCTGGCGGGTGATTAGTCATGCTATACAAATTCAAATAAATATATAGATGTGTGTGTATATATATATATATATATATATATATGTATTTATATATGTCCTCCTCACGATAGCTAGTAGGTAGTTATAGTTAGAACCAAAGTTTCTATAGGAAAAGCGTTTTTGTTTCGCCAATAACTCTGGTGCCTTTTGACGAATCTTCACGAAATTTTCAAAAAACGTCCCTTTTTTGGTTCAGCTGCTGCGTTGAAGTTTCGGGTGATCTGTCAAGTGAGGGGCTGAGAAAAAACGGGGGTCCCAAAACACGTTTTCCCTATGTTATGTCTATGGGGATTTTTCATTTTTTTAACACGACTGCAGCTCGAACCGCTGAACGGAATTACACCAAATTTGGAAGCCAGCTATAGATGTTGGCCCAGAAAGTGTGCTTTTTGTGATTTGGCGTAAATCTGTTCAGTAGTTTCAGAGATATTTAAGTTTAAAAAATATAGATATCTGGGAGCCCAAAATCCTACTGAAATCTGATTGGCTGTTAACACGTAAAGCTAAGTTCCCCCCATAAAAACAAGAAAAAGAAAAGTGGCAGGGTAGAAATACCTTGAACCCCTTGGCCTTGGGGAGGTCCAACAGGGACCCAGCAGGGCCAAAAAAGCATTTTTTTAAAAACATTTTCGGTGGTATCCACCCCGGGTGGGCCAAGTCCCGGGGGCATTTTGTGTAATAAGAGAGGGGGTGCATGGGGCCCCCCCATGGGGCTTAATATTGCCCTGGGGACCACCAGCTCCCCGGGGCTTATTACACTATAAAGATGGTGGGGGCCTCTGGGACCCCAGAGGCCCCAGGGACCACCACCTTCTCAGGGCCACATGCCAAAAATAAATAGGGGATTCTCTTGTACCTCCTCTTTCCCCACTATTAATTACATTTTTTTTATTTAAAAGACCAGATACCGGGGGATGGGGTTCCTCGAGTCAAAATCCCCAGAGCCAAAGTTGGCTATTATAGAATAAACATTAAAGAAGTTGCCACGCACCAGGTGATGGGGTCCACGGGGCCAAAATAGGCTTGGAAGAAGAATGCTTGGCCCCCTCCTTTAATTTTTTTTTTTTTAAAAACAAAAAAATAGGCCGGGCCCCGGGGGATGGGGTCCCAAGGGCAGAAATCAGCTCCCTCCTGTTATACAGAAAAAAAAATAATAAACGGACCGGTAAGTCGCCGGAGGCCATGCCCCCTTTCTCCACTACTGTGCAAATGCGCTTCTTGGCACACTTCTGGTTGGGGGATGAAGTCCTCTTGGCTCTAGAGTGTCCTTGGGGGCCAACAAGCCCTCCTGTTACCTGAAGTAAGTCCCACACAGCGAAATTGCTGACAGGTGTTCGGAGGCCACGCCCCCTTTTCCACCACTCTGAAAATGCTACTACTAGTTAAAAAAACCATAGATATTCACTGAAAAAAGGTTACAGGGACGTTATAGTTAGGAATTAGCATTTAAAAAACCTTAGAAATTCCTTGTAAAAAACAAAGGTTACCGGGACATTGTAGTTAGGAAATGGAATTAAAAAACCTTAGATATTTACTGAAAAAACAAAGGTTACAGAGACTTTATGGTTAGGCTCAGGTTTCACTCGTACAAAACCAGTGAAATTCAGCAGTTATAGTTAGCTGAGCTAACTATAACTTGCGCCCCTGCAATGCACTGCTTATCATCTCACATATTACATCACTCATGACATGGTAAGTGACATCACTGATGACATCTCAAATGACATCACTGATGATTTCATCCGCAGAATCACTGGGGCACCCACTCACACCCCATAGAACCTTTCATACACCCACTCCCACATAACCATTCACAGACCTATACCAGTACTTACACACCCACTCACTGATTCATAGATCTACACACACATCCACTCACTGGCCCATACAGCCACTCATACACCCACTCACTAATTCAGCCACTGACATATACACTCATACACCCATACAGCCTCTCACACACTCAGTCACCCATAGAGCTACTCACACAACTAGTCACTCACCCATACAGTCAATCACACTGCCACTTACCCATACAGATACACACACATCCATTCACTTACCCATACAGATACTAGCACATACTCACTCACCTATACAGTCACTGACACAAGCCCACACTCACCCATACAGCCACTCTCACATGCACTCACTCACCCATACAGTCACTCATATACCCCATAACTCACCTATACTGCCTTTCACATACCCAGTTACTCACCCATATACCACTGATACATCCAGTCACTCAATCACACAGCCATACACACAATCACTCACCCCTACATCCCCTAACACATACACTTACTAACCCATAAAGCCACTGACTCTCCCACTCACTCATCCATACAGGCAGTCACCCACCCACACAGACACTCAAACAACCATACAGATACTCAGACAACCAATCCCTCACCCATACAGCCACTCAGACACCAACTGACCATTACTTATGTACCTCCAAGGGAACCCGAACTAATGAGCTTATATTTCACACAAAAAGAAGAGCACAATGGAGAACTATTTTTTCCACCATGTTAAGAGTCACAGACACCAAAAAACACCCCACGGATTGAGAATAGCAGTCGCCCCCTCTCCCTTCTGCAAGGCAAATGCTACAATAACCATATATAATAATGGGATTATACTAATACAGGCCACAGCTGAAAATCTATCCTTAATTGACATAATCTTCCCTATCCTAAAAAAAGGGGTCTACAACAAGCCCACTCTTCACACCCAAAACTACCCTAATGATCATGATGAAACTTACACCTTCTCCCTTCCGCACACGGCTACTACTAGATCAATCAACCCTCTTCCGGTCGCATGCGTTCACCTAACCACACCCGCTACCATCTCACGACAGAGACATCCCCACAAGCGGAGATTAAGAACCATAACAGGAGCAGGCAACCCAACTCTGCTGCTACCCCCACAATATAAAAATTATCTTAACACCCGACTCCATGGGACGTCCTCTCCGACACTCACCCTCCCTTGCCCCCTCAGAGCATACCAATGAGAGCCCCCCCAGGCGCGCCCTCAGCGAGCACTCAAACAGGGAACAATATTACCCACAAACCCATATCTCCTGAACAAACCAATCTTAAATCGCCCAGATTCTCTAACCCTCTCACTTTCACCCCTATTACACCACCTACCATCACCTCCAATCCTTCTCTTACACATACATATCGAAACTGTCCAGCTAATAACAAGGACCCTCCCTCCCAACTTGATATCCCTCATAACATCACCCAGCTCCCAAACCTTACAACACAACCCACAGATACCTGTAAACATGATTACTGGGTAATGAGATTCAATGAGATTGCTCATTCTCTTAACCGCTTAACCGCGGCGGCAATTCCGCTGCGGTGCGGCGGTTTAGCGGAGTGGGCGGGGCCGCGGCGGCCAACGGACGTTCGCAGCACTACAGAGGTAGTGCTCGCGACGGCCGTTGGCCGACGGACGCACGCAACGGGTTAAACATCTTAAGGAGGACCTTCAGAGGCTTACGACCATCACATCTGATATGCAGCTCTCTCAAAGGTCAAATAACAACATGATAAACAGAACTGATTCCCTCACAGACACCCCCATATCCCATGTCACACACACAGCCAATCTAAAATATTGATCTACACCTTTCCCTAATGATGCCTCCCGCCCAAAGAGAGCGAATCATGAGTTGTCGAGCAAGGAGATCCAGGAATTCCTCCTCTTTTATCAGACCGAAAAGAATAACAACAGTTCCGAAAAAAACCAAATACAAACCATCCAAGCGAATCCCTTCAGAGAACCGAGCCTCAACCACAACGGAATAAACCAGAATAACCTCAAGAGCGTCTCCTTATCACAGATGGACTATCCTCATAATAATAAGCACCTGAAGTGCATGCTCCTCAACTGCAGATCAGCAAATAAACATGCTGCAGATATCTACGACCTCATCCTCTCGCACAAATTCGACATAGTTATACTCACAGAAACATGGTTAAACAACGCATCTCATCCCATCATAGATCTACTAGTACCACCTAGTCACATGATCATTCGACTTGATAGACCAGAGAAAATAGGGGGTGGTATAGCTTGTATCTACCACAATACACTATCAGTACACCAATTGGAAACAATAGTGGTCACGACATGCGAATATCTTAGCATCAACATTTCATGCAACAATAAATCCATCTGTAACATATATGCCATATATCACCCCCCGGGAGATAACTCATTATTCATTGAACAAATCATTGAAATCATCACAAATGAATGACAATACTCAAGGACCCCAGATCTTCCTGGGTGATTTCAAACTACACTGGAATGACCTCAACGACCACTCGGTGAATAACCTAAAAACTTTTCTATTAAACCATGAGCTATCCCAAATTTGAGACAGGCCAACACATAACAAGGGGGAGACCCTGGACCTTATTATCTCAAAATCCGACACAATTTCCCTAGAATCTATTAGCCCCTGTGACTGGACAGACCACTATCGCATCACCTTCCTCATCAATCTAAAGGCGATCCCTAACCATGTACAGCCAAAGAAAATAAAACAATGGAAAAGGGATCTTCGTAATATAAACCAAAATGATGTAGCTACCCTATGCAATAATATCTTGATCCCACAGAACAACATGGAGGATGTCAATGAGCTCACTGACTACTACAACACTTCCATATTGAAAGTCATGGATTCCATTGCGCCTCTGCAACAGAAAAACATATCAAATAAAAACTCAAAACCATGGTTCAACGACAACTTGAACACAGAAAGACGTAATATTAGAACAGCAGAAAGAGCCTGGAGATCATCGCCATCCCTAGAATTGCTAAAAAGCCTAAGAACAACGAGGAATACTTACAATAGAAGAATAAGACAGGAGAAAGCTAATTTCTTTAGAATACAACTTGACCAAGCCAGAAATAGGCCAAAAAAACTATTCGAAATAGTCAAGCAGCAATCACCTAACACATACAATGTGACAGTCTCCTGAACCAGCCCCATGCCAAACTGCGAAGAAATGGCCACCTTCTTCAAAGAAAAAACTTCAAAGATAGAAAACGAACTTCAACTAGAAAAGGACCTACTACCAACTACCTCTTGCAATTTCTCATATACCTCCCAGATCATGGAATGGGATAAAACACCCTGGCCTCCCTCAAAAAACAATGCCTCCTGGAACACCTTCTCCCCAATCAACGAACACGACATGTACAACATTCTCTCCTCCTTAAACCCATCTAACCACTTCACGGACCCGCTATCTCCTCGCATACTCAAGGAAATCAAATCCTGTGTTATCCCTCTATGGACCAAGATTGTAAACGGATCACTACGTCAAGGCACTATCCCTGACTGCCTAAAAGTAGGTCAAATAACTCCCATTTAAAAAAAACCTACAGCAGACTGCTCTGATCCTAACAAGTACCGACCCATCTCCAACATCTCTACCCTGGTAAAGCTCTGAGAAAAATGTGTACAGAGTCAACTATGCAACCACATAATCAAATATCAACTCCTCGACCAACACCAATCAGGATTCCGTCAAGATCACAGCACCGAATCTGCACTTACTCATATAGTGGATGACATACTAAAAATGCTGGATCAAAATGAATCATGCCTCCTGATATTGCTTGATTTATCGGCTGCCTTTGATACCGTCAAACATGATAATCTATTGAAATTACTGGAACAAGGGATGGGTCTATCAGGGGTGGTACTTCAATGGTTCGCTTCCTTCCTCCAAAACAGATCCCTAACAGTCAAAATGAATCAATCGCTATCTAAGCCCCATTCGATCACGCTCGGCGTTCCTCAAGGCTCTGCTCTTTCTCCCATTCTATTTAACCTATTCCTTGAACCACTGGCTTACCTTCTAAAATCTTCCAATATCCAATACCACATGTACGGTGATGACACTCAGCTGTATCTCAAAATCGCCTCCCCAGAGGACATCATATACCTCAATTCCATCTTACAAAACACACACCTGTGGCTTACGGTTAACCATCTCAAACTCAACGCTGCAAAAACCGAATTTCTTCTCATCTCCCCACGGAAACACAGCCCAAACATCGATCTTTGGTTGAAACATCTTACAGCCCTCAAATGCTCGCTCCACATCATAGACTCTGCTAGATCACTAGGTATCACATTAGACAAACACCTAAATATGCAGGATCACATCAACGCAGCCACTAAAGGAGCGAATCATCAACTAAGCATCCTGCGGAAACTTAAACCCTATCTACCACAAGAAGACCTAAAACAAACGGTGCAAGCCCTAGTATTACCCAGACTGGATTATGGTAGTGCCACACTATGTGGCCTACCTCGATACAAACTGGCCCCTCTAAGAGCATCCCTCAACGCGGCAGCCAGACTGGTCCTTGGAACAAAAAGAAACACACACATCTCACCGGATCTAAAAGCATTAAACTGGCTACTATATGAGGCAAGGATCCAGCTGAAGATTGCCTGCATGACGCATAAGGCGTTACACTTCAATACCCCCAGTTACTTGGCTCAAAAGCTAGAAAAATCAGGGGGCAACAGAAACTCACGAAGCACGCTCACCCTGCTGCTGAAACCCCAACGTACTCACAAAAAGAAAACGAGTGCCAGAGCATTCTCTGCTATTGCACCCAAGATATGGAACTCGCTCCCACCGGATGTTCGCCTAATATCCTCTACCTCCTCCTTCAAAAAAGAAGCCAAATCTTTACTACTGAAGAAGTTTTTACCTTAAGACAATATACCGATCTCACTGATATTGTATAGTCAGCAAAATCTCAGGGGCTTATCCCCTACTATTACTGTCATTATTCTGGACGAATCTGTGTTATACTATTATACTTTATGTTTTGTTTGATTCTTCACGCATGTATTTCCTGGTTTTTGTGTTTTTCTCAGACCAAATGCTACACTAGTACCTATCATGTAAAGCGTTCTGATACTCACTAGGGTCACGTTCACGCTATACAAAACTTTATAAATAAATAAAATAAATAACTGAGAGACTGAAACCGACATTCACACAACCAGTCACTCACCCATACATTCACTGAGACACTCACCCACTGAATCATCCATACAGGCACGCATACACCTACTGATTCACCAATGCACCTTGAGATATAGATTTAACACTCATAAACTTTTTTAAAATACCCACAGTCACTGGATGATGTCATCAGTGATGTCATTTGAGATGTCACCAGTGATGCCATGACCATGTCATGTTATGAGTGATGTAATATGTGAGGTCATAAGCATTGCATTGGGGGGTGCTATAGCTTCTGAATTTCACTGGTTTTGTATGAGTGAAACCTGAGCCTAACTATAACGTCTCTGTAACCTTTGGGTTTTTTCAGTGAATGTGTACAACTTAAACAGGACTCTAAATATCCAGCAGAGACCCCAGTGGAAAGGAAAAAAAGCGAGAAGGAAATGCAAGAAACGAAGGGAAGGGCATGGAACTACGCTCAGGCACCAAAGTCAAGGAACCATACCAACAGAAGTAGACAATGACCCAGCCACCGTAATTAATCTGTCCAACCTAGATCTCTCGGATGAGGAAAAGAGTATACTGTCATTAGGATTATCTTTCTGCACAAGAACTAACTTCAATTACAGCCAGACCCGTATAGACTTCTTTAAATTTGTCAGGAATTTAAAGTTGAAGAAATTTTTCTACAATAGAACAGAAAAACGGGCAGAAAGAGAACCAGACCGGGGAGAAACCGTCAATCTTGAAGCTGAGGATTTGAACCTCCTGCATGAACTACATCAACTGGAGAGGGAATGTGAAGACATGGGACTACCTGATTCTGTAAGTGAGACTGCCGGAATGCTGGGCTTGGACATTTACAATAGCATCAAGACCCCATTTAAGCCAATCCACGTTTGTCCCCAATATACCTATAGACTCAATTAATGTATTTGCTGACTGTGAGGAAGACCAGGATATCACCCCGCCTGTGCCCCACTTCAATCCCCTTAAAATAACGAGGATGCCTTTCGCCGGCCATGGCACAGCTTGGAAAGGGTAAACGCATTCGGCCCCTCTCACACACAGGACCAGGAACGCCCCCTTCTAGACGGCCGCCAATCACAAGAGGTCTCATGGACTGAAGAGGCGGAGGCTCCTGCTGGAAACCCGGAAGACGCCGGCGAGGGAGAGACCGGGACGAGAACGCCGAAGGAGGGAGTGAGGATGGAGACGACGGAAGGACACCGCAAGCCAGGATGAGAAGCAGACGGGGACTCCCCGCCAGACGAGGAAGGAGGCAGCGCCGATCGGGAGGAGTGGTCCGAAGAGTGGTGGACACCCCCGGAGGACGCTTCAACGCCGCCGCAGCTCCGGAGAGCTGCGGCCACAGCGGTACATGGGACAGGGCAGGGGATCGTACAACGAGGGGAGGGGGGAGGCGAGTCTACGGGACTCCAGGGACACGGGGTAGTATAGCAGGCATGTTTCTTTCCTGACACCTCACTAGCTCCGTCACCCCCTTGTCACTCTCCCGCACGTCCAGAAAGATTCGCATAAGCACTTGCACACGTCTGTGAGAACCACATGGTTGGTTAATAGTCAGACACGCACGCGTGTTCACAGGACTTGCAGATACTCCTGATTTACTAAGGAGCCAAAGTCTTAAATCAGGCCAGAAGAAAAGAGGTCGCTTTGCTCTGTTGCGGTTGCAACATTACTCCGCCCCTTTGTTTCTTTAGCCTCACCTGTTTTCTCCACGTTCTTTCTTTTGTTTTCCCCTCACTCCCCTCCTATTTCCTTTTGCACTACGGTGGTGGAACGTGAGACACCTCACGTTGTCGATCATTTAAAGGACAGCTGCGTTGACCGCCTTCTCTCCTTTTCTCTGTTTTTGCTTCATACCCCGGAGGTTGTGCCACATCATTGCCCTACAAGGAAAGGAAGATCCACCATCAACGCCAGAGAAGCGGAAGACGCCCGTACCCCCACCATATCGGACTTTTCTGTTGGTTGTTTTTTTTCCTTTGTTTATTTCCAATAAATGACGCCATCATTCAGCCTCACATAAGACCTCCTCGCTT
Organism: Calotriton arnoldi; assembly: GCA_963921515.1. Classification (NCBI taxonomy): domain Eukaryota; kingdom Metazoa; phylum Chordata; class Amphibia; order Caudata; family Salamandridae; genus Calotriton; species Calotriton arnoldi. Next base: position 414,748 of record CAWUFW010011755.1, read on the forward strand.
TACTTTCCGCCCATCCCTCTCACACTGACTTAGTGGTGAAAGATCTGAAAGCATTTACAATTGCAACCAGTGAAGGATTTTTGAGCGGGAACAACCAAAATGACAAAAAATATGCTTTGGTTGTGCAAAAGATCAAAAGTAGGAAGGACGTAGTAGGCCGTCAAACTGACAAGGGGGGTAATGTGGTAGTCTGGCTGCTTGATATGTACAACGAGGAAGCCAGGCTTCAATTAAGGGATACCAGATGCTATCAGAAAGTGCCCAATAGTAACCTGGTGGAGATTAAGAACAAGTTTCATAAAGACCTAGCCAGATGGAGAGAGTTAGGCATGGTCTCGCAAGAAGAATATCAATTCTTAACGTAGATAACCCAGTGACACCCATACTGTACCTCATTCCAAAGATGCACAAGAATGCAGCGGTCCCCCCCGGAAGACCCATCATTTAGGCTATAGGTAGCTTATTTGAACCCACATCTAGATTCCTTGATTACTTCTTACAGGAGTTTGTTAAAGATACAGGATACAAGGGACTTCCTGAGGAAAATTAAGAACATTGTGTGGAGGGATACTTTTCTCCTAATCACACTTGATGAGTCATCTCTGTATACAAGCATCCTCCACGAGGATGGGTTGAGAGCAATGAGGTATTATTTAAACAAAAGATCCATAACACTATACCAACATTCTGCCATGCTGGTTCAGATGGGGAGGCTATGCCTTGAGAACAATTTCTTTATGTATGGCACAGATACATACAGACAGGTGAGAGAGACTGCCATGGGCACCTGCTTCGCTCCCAGCTATGCCAATCTGCATATGGGCTAGTGGGAGGAGCAGGTGCTCCGGGTTACAATATGCTGAGGAATGGAAAAACAATATAATTTTATGGACGAGATTCATAGACGATCTCTTTTTGGTGTAGGAAGGCACCAGGGAAACTGCTGAGCAGTTTGTCCTGCAATTGAACAACAATTCTTTGAATTTGGCCTTTACCAACACCATCAGCAGCATGCAGGTGTGCTTTCTAGACCTAGAAGTCTATGTCAAGGGCAATTCACTGCATGCACGTACCTACAGGAAGCCCACGGCTGGGAACTCCATATTACATGCCAGGAGCTCCCAACCCCAGAAACTCAAGAACAGCATCCCATACGCAGAACATCTCAGAATAAAGAGAAACTGTAGCGTGGCTTCAACCCTGGAACTAGCACAGAAAGATCTTACCATCAGATTCATGCAGAGAGGCTACAATCCTCAGGTACTCAACCAAGCACTAATAAAAGTGAGTAAAATCAAGAGAGCAACACTATTGCACCCTGTTGAAAAGGCTAGGGAGGAGAAGAGAACCAAGAATGACATAAGCATGATCACCGGTTATAATGCCTACCACAGCAGGGTGAGAGACTGCCTAAGTAGACATTGCCACCTGGTGAAGAGGGACCCGGTACTTGGTGGTTTAGTCTCCCGTAAGCCACTCATTACCTTCAGGAAAGCCAGGTCCTTGAGGCAGGATCTAGTTAGTAGTAGCCCGGAAGTAGGCAGTGCTGAAGGATGGTTGAGGGCCAGCACGGGGTTTTACAAATGCTCAAAGTGCAAGGCATGCAAGATAGGGCAGAATATGAAACAGGTTATGTAACCCCTAATGAAAAGCCCATGGAATATAAGAACCTTCCTAAACTGCAAAAGTGATTATGTTGTATACATATTGCAGTGCACATGCCCGAAGGCCTATGTGGGCAGCACCATTCACATGGTACATTTGCAGATATTGTAACATGTGAGAGCAGTGAAAAATAACGATAGGAGCTACCCGGTGGCGAGGCACATAAATGAAGTACATGGGGGCAATGTAAATGACCTTGTATATTTTGCAATTGACCAGGTGGCCAAAATGAGAAGAGGTGGTAATCAGGAACAAAGGCTGCGACAGTTGGACTCAAGGTACATTGTGTTGTTTAATACCAAAATCCCGTTTGGCCTTAATTCAGAAGAGGATCTCTTTGTACATCTAGCATCCTAGGTATCCCTACTATTTGCTCTCTATTTTAGATGATTTTTAATTTGATGAAGGAACCTCGTGTTGTCAGCATATGCATTGATGAAGCAAACTGTTTATAATCAATGTAATGAAATGCAATTGATAGTTTTGAACCTTATGAATTTAGAAAGAAATGAGACAGTTAAGCATAGAAGTGAATGTAACCAACACTTGAGAAAGCATCTGGTCAAATAATGAGCTCCATGTTAGTGAATTAATTGTGTACATACTAGTGATCTAACCTGTCATTTGTGTGTTTATATAAACGTTATAGTAGAAGAGGCACTTGCACTTTTCACTTGGAGAATTAAGCCACTTGGTAAGAAACATTGTTGTTTAACAAATGACGATATTCAAGGAAAAGTATTGCACTTGCACTTTACTCTGGTTGTTCACCATGCACTTTTACACATGACCCATGACTTGCGGATAATGGGGTGAAGTTTGATACTTTAATAATCACCCAGAAATGTGCTATATGCTTGAGAAATTCCAATTGTAAGGGTTATAACCTGTTTAGTTTTGCACTTGCATTTTATGTTGTCAAATAATTGAAGCCAACACAAGGAGATGATGGACGGAGCGCTGAAACTTTTCAGACACTCACCTCCAGTCACAGATCTGGGTTGAATCCATCATCGTTCTTTAGCTCACTTCGCCACCCCAGTTCAGACACAGCTATATGCAAATCAGTCTTGACCCTTTGCCTCATGGGATTAGTCCAGCCCGAACTGCCAAGCCATGTCTTCCCTGGGCTGGAAACAAGCATCCTGGGACCGGTTTTGGGCTGACAGCCCTCATCAGCCAGGCTAGCTTGAATCCAGTGGCAAAGTGAGCAAGGGACCCACGTCTGGGCATACCCTGCCAACTTAGGGTGAACAAAGCAAACACAAGGAGATGATGGACGGAGCGCTGAAACTTTTCAGACACTCACCCCCCAGTCACAGATCTGGGTTGAATCCATCATCGTTCTTTAGCTCACTTCGCCACCCCAGTTCAGACACAGCTATATGCCAATCAGCCTTGACCCTGTGCCTCATGGGAACAGTCCAGCCTGAACTGCCAAGCCATGTCTTCCCTGTACCGGAAACAAGCATCCTGGGACCGGTTTCGGGCTAACAGCCCTCATCAGCCAGGCTAGCTTGAATCCAGTGGCAAAGTGAGCAAGGGACACACATCTGGGCATACCCTGCCAACTTAGGGCGAACAAAGCAAACACAAGGAGATGATGACGGAGCGCTGAAACTTATAATTGAAGCCCTCATCAAAATGTTGTATAGTTGTCGTAGAAAAGCAACTGAAAATAAGCAAAACCCACATGCTTCAGGAGATGTTAATTTCATTTAGAATCTAATTTCATTTTATAATCATCTTTATAATTTTCCTTTTCACGGAAGAAATGTGAACAAACATTGATGCATCTAATCAAGTTGTCTCTCTGAGTCGGGGTGATTGATGAAGTGTAGAAATCCCCCGTGCGGACTGAAAGTATTAGTCAGTTTTCAGTGGTGACTGTTACAGAGAATCATGTGACCGGAGGTTCTGGTGTTTTAGAAATAGTGATTGAGCAACGCTCTGTGTGTGACCAAGGCAGTAATGCCGAAACGCGTTACAGCGGATTAATAAAGCGCAGAAAAATACAAACATATATATACATATATACTCAGTGGTTCATTGCCATCAACAGCCACTGACATTCTGTCTGAAAATTTGACTGATGTCCTAACGGGGGATGACCTGGTGACACTGCAAATCCTAGGAAGTCAAGAAACCAGCAATACACAAGAGGACACAGAAAATGTTTCCATCATTGAGAGTCTTGGAATTGAACAAAAACCTGCAAAAACAAACTTTAAGCCTAAATCGGTATTCACACCTATGACTGCTTTTGACACCATTGATACCTTTGAAGAATCAGTCAAAAAAGACCTAATCAAACTAAGACATAAAAATCCAACTCGGACACATGCAAATCTCACATTGGGACAGAGAAAGGCATTGGAACAAATTCAAAACGATTCTAATATTATCTGCAAACCTTCGGATAAAGGAGGAAACATAGTCCTCATGACACGGGAATACTATGTACAAGAAGCATTACGTCAACTGGCAGATGATAAATGTTATACTTATATATCAAGAGAGGAATATGTGGACAGTATCAAACAATATCATGTGCTTACTCAAAAATGGGCAGATAAAAATATGCTTGATAACGACAAATTTACATTTTTGGCAAGTCCATATCCAGTTACTTCGACATTTTATCACCTGCCCAAAATTCATAAAGATGCTCAATTACCACCTGGCCGCCCAATTGTATCTTCTATGGGCAGCCTAACTGAATCTATGGCACAATATACTGACTATTTTCTCGCTGGGTTTGTAAGGATGTTACCATCATACATTCAGGACACTACTGATTTTATTAGAAACATTGCTGATATTTCTTGGGAACCAGATATGCTCATGATTGTCCTTGATGTTACAAGTTTGTATACTTGCATTGAACATGAGAATGGCCTACGGGCAATCCGGTATTTTTTAAAGGAAGATCTCTTAAATTTGCAGAGCATAATGAAATGCTAGTTGAATTTTTATGGTTTTGCCTAACCAATAACATCTTTCTGTTCAATAAGCAACATTATCGCCAAATACAGGGCACAGCCATGGGCATCTGCTTCGCCCCCAGCTATGCGAACTTGTTCGTAGGCTGGTGGGAGAAGCAGGTGGCCTGGGCTGACAAGTACAATCATTGGGTAATGTGTATCATGGGATGGTACAGATATATTGATGATTTATTTATTTTATGGAAGGGCTCTCAGGACGATGCAGAAAGTTATATAGCTGAACTCAACAACAATTCATTGAATTTACACTTTAGTGGGAATATTAGTACTACAGAGGTGGCTTTTTTAGATCTCAAGGTTTTTATCAATGATGGACAAATATGTACTTCTTTATTTAGGAAAAAGACTGCAGGTAATTCCATACTAGAGGCTCATAGTAGTTACCCAAAGTCACTGAAAAATAGCATTCCTTACGGAGAACTACTACGCTTAAAAAGAAACTGCACACAAGATAAAGATTTTAAAATTGAAGCATGTGCAGCAATAGAAAGATTCAAGGTACGAGGATACTCCCCAGATCTACTAGACAGAACTCTATCTAAAGTAGATAAAATTCCCAGACATTGTCTGTTCAAGGACAAAGTAAGATCTAACATCCAAGGAGGTGATACCTTTAGATTCATTACCACGTTTTCCAATGATGCAGATACATTAAGGAAATTACTATGTCGTAATTGGGACATATTACAAACAGATGTGGTGATAGGAAACAGTTTACCAGATTACCCTCAAGTAACATTCAGACGTAGTAGATCTCTCAAAGATACTTTAGTACATAGTCACTATGAGCCAATTCCATATAATCCCAGACTAAGTACACTAACTGGCTTTTTTCCTTGCTCTAGATGCAAGGCCTGCAGACATAGTTCAAAGACCTTGACGTACAAGATTCCTGGTCTAGCACAACCCAGGATCATCAACAAATTTATGACCTGCAACACACCATTTAGTGTGAAATGTTTGGTTTGTCCCTGCAATATGCAGTATATTGGTAGCACCATACACCCGACCAAACGCAGGATACTGGAACATGCCAGGGCAATAGAGAAAAAAGACTACCTACCCCGTGGCTAGACATTTTTCGAAATTCCATAATAGTGATAGAAATCAATTGAAATGTTATTGTCTAGACCACATTCCTCCAAACAAACGGGGTGGTAACCGTGAGCTTAAGTTACGCAGGCTGGAAACAAGGTTTATAATTGATCTGCAAACCACCATGCCCCATGGGTTAAATACAGAAGAAGAACTTGCAATTCATTTAGGATGAGTTCATACTATATAGAGAATTGAGTGTGATATTAGCTACTACGAGCAACTTTTGAGTCATGTTTTAGAAATGAATATCAATTGGTATTGAAAATGTGCTGAGACCAGCCCATACAGGGCTTAATAATTTTTGTTGGATGTGCAGGAATTATTTGTGATAATAACTAGGCGCCATATTGTATTTACAGGAGCATTAATTTTTGTTGACTGTGGTTATTGCATGCTTATCTAAGAGCTTAATAATTTTGTTGTTGTCTTTCTTAAAAAAGAAATTGCGAATTTGAAATATGATCAAATCATGAATTGATAGTATCAACTAGATAAATATGAGAGAGTTGAATTGTTATAAATTCCACAATTATTCGTGATTTCTTGTGACAGTCACCGGTAACGTTATCAAAAAATAATACAGATAACGGTGTATTATGAATTAGAGTGAAAGATAGAATAATGAACTGAGAAAATTAGGAATGAGAATAATCATGAGTTCATCGTATATATTTTCTTTCCTTTCATTTGGTTTGTTAAAAACATAGTGTTAAGATGGCGCTTACAAAAAAGCATTCTGTTTTCAATGTTAATGAAATTGTGCACCGGAAGTAATACATGCAAACAGGATATAATATTCATGAATTAACTGCACTTTGTACAGTGGAAAAAGGCGCAAAGCCTAAACGTGTCCTGTGCTTTATCTCGGAAAAATAAACTAACCGAGTTTCACCTTTGACGGAGTGCGGTCCCTTCATTTTCCTCTGGGAGGTGAAGTTTTGAGCTTGATATATATATATATATATATATATATGCAAAAATATCCTCCTCCTTCGAAAAAGACAAGGGGACACGGCAGGGCTTCAAGGAATCATTTGTTCGAATTCTCTGGCATGACGCGTTTCGGCGGTAGCCTCTTCAGATGCCTCCGGTGTTACAAATTTCAAAGTTTCCTTTTATTTATTAAGCCCCTCCTTCTAAAGTAGCGTGGGGCACACCTGCACCATATCTCATCAGAGAACACTCGGCCAGTTCATAGTTATGGACTGCAGATCCCATCATGCAGTTGGTTCGCAATCTGGACGAATGTCTCTTACAGCCGGATTTTTCCTCCTCAAAGTGAGTGGCTGAAGAATGGCTGAAGAATGGTTTAGCTTATATAATGCTCGGAGGCCCGTTGGGGCGGGGCATCTTTGAAAGAAAAACATGTGACTGCAGTTCTCGCTGTTGACTCTATCCCTAGCCTGTGAACAAGGGCGTGGAAGCCCGAAACGCGTCTGGCTGTGATTTTAGGCATCTTGTCACTGCTTTGCTCGCTGCACCTTCATTAAAGGAATTTGAATCCACCTGAGAGGCTTTTCCGTATGGGGGCAACCCTTTTTCTGGATTTAATACTGCTGGCCCAGTCGTGGAACTGCCCGTCGCGGAAGTGCGTATCGGTGGACCACGAGTGCGTGGTACCTGGGACTGGTGGTTTTCCTGATGAAGGCTACAGGTATTGGCAGGGAGCAGGTTGGTGACATAAATGCCAACCCACTGTGATAATTATTTGTGCACGAGACTGGGAGCAACATCGAGACCCACTGGGGTTTTATTTTATTTTGCAGCACTACAAGCACCAGAATGCTCGGAGGCCCGTTGGGGCGGGGCATCTTTGAAAGAAACACATGTGACTGCAGTTCTCGCTGTTGACTCTTTGCCTAGCCTGTGAACAAGGGCGTGGAAGCCCGAAACGCGTCTGGCTGTGATTTTAGTCATCTTGTCACTGCTTTGCTCGCTGCACCTTCATTAAAGGAATTTGAATCCACCTGAGAGGCTTTTCCGTATGGGGGCAACCCTTTTTCTCGATATATATATATATATATATATATATATAATCTCCATCCATCCATCCATCCATCCACTGAAAGTTGCCCCAAGGAAGAGCCACTCAGTAAGAGTCATAACCATCCTTTATTCGCGGAAGCTGTAGTCACGTTGGGCGGTGCACTGGTCATCTCATGGTTCACGCCAGACGCAGTTCGGGTGTCAGCCCTTAATCATTGGCGATATACAGAAAAACTGATGGGAAATTGCAACACATTTTATAGTCCCTGAACCCGCCCCAGTGGGCGTGGCCACCTGCGCAGCCTTATAGGTGCCGTAGTTGCAATATTATTTACCTCAAGTGAGTCCGTTCAGAAATCTGCATTTTAAAATAGTAAAATCCACAGTGGGGTGATGGACAGTCCCGCTGCACAACACACTGCATCTTTATGCCATCCGCGCCGGAACTTACTCCCGCAATTGAAGACATCGGTTGATGTCCCCACGGGCCCACAACCGTGTGGTGGGGCTCTTCCGCGGCTGGGCCAGCCGCTAAATATCCATCCACTGAAAGTTGCCCCAAGGAAGAGACACTCAGTAAGAGTGATAACCATCCTTTATTTGCGGAAGCTGTAGTCACGTTGGGCGGTGCACTGGTCTTCTCATGGTTCACGCCAGACGCGTTTCGGGTGTCAGCCCTTAATCATTGGCGATATACAGAAAAACTGACGGGAAATTGCAACACATTTTATAGTCCCGGAACCCGCCCCAGTGGGCGTGGTCACCTGCGCAGCCTTATAGGTGCCGTAGTTGCAATATTATTTACCTCAAGTGAGTCCGTTCAGAAATCTGCATTTTAAAATAGTAAAATCCACAGTGGGGTGATGGCCAGTCCTGCTGCACAACACACTGCATCTTTATGCCATCCGCGCCGGAACTTACTCCCGCAATTGAAGACATCGGTTGATGTCCCCACGGGCCCACAACCGTGTGGTGAGGCTCTCCCGCGGCTGGGCCAGCCGCTAAATATCCATCCACTGAAAGTTGCCCCAAGGAAGAGCCACTCAGTAAGAGTCATAACCATCCTTTATTCGCAGAAGCTGTAGTCACGTTGGGCGGTGCACTGGTCATCTCATGGTTCACGCCAGACGCGTTTCGGATGTCAGCCCTTAATCATTGGCGATATACAGAAAAACTGACGGGAAATTGTAACACATTTTATAGTCCCGGAACCCGCCCCAGTGGGCGTGGCCACCTGCGCAGCCTTATAGGTGCCGTAGTTGCAATATTATTTACCTCTAGTGAGTCCGTTCAGAAATCTGCATTTTAAAATAGTAAAAACCATCCTAACATTGGGTGGATAAGAAAAACTGTACTAATCATTGCAACAACTATTTCATTTATGCTGTCATCCTTTGTCATGAAGGAGTAGGAGTTATACTACACCCGCACTGACAGATGGTTTAGTCGTGCATTTCTTTCCTTATTACACAACATAATATTCTCGGAAATGAGCTTCAGACCTAACCACTTTGAGGCCACGCACGTCTGTCATGGAATATTATGCTGTCCTTTAATCGTTGTGCTCTAAACGTACATCAGTATCGATATATAATGGTTTTTCTAACTTAAAATCACAATCCCGTTGGTATACTTGTTGCTAACATCCCAGTGAAGCCGAAAGCAATGTCTGCTCCTCCATCATATTGAATAGTCTGGTCAGCCATTGGACTATAAATACTCTTGGAATTAGCATTATGCTGTTGGATCATCAGCCGCTGGATGCAAAAGAACCAAAAAGGAACGTCAACCAACTTAGAATAATCAGCAGCTATGTGCTGGAGAATAAGACTAAACTCACTTATTGATTGCCATTTTTATCTGCTCAGAGGCTAGGAACATATATCCCCGACCCCCCTGAGAACCTGCACAGCTACCTATCAGCAACGAGAATCTTCTATTATTTTCCTTGGGATCATCAGAAATCACAATTGAGTTCTCAGCTTCTTAAGGAAAACCATATAAGGTTGTGGGGGAGAGTACTGCATATTTTTCAGTTAGCTCAGAGGGCATGGAGGGTTTGAGCCTTGAGGTGTATAATTAAACCTGGCGGATGGAAACCCACGTTGATGGATATATATATTTTTTTAATGCAGTTCTTGTACTAAATGACAACCCTTTGAGGCTTGATCCTTCAGATTGTTTGAATTCTTATTTGGAATAATCTTGCTAGGGATTTGGGCGAGGAGATTTTGTGCTATGAATTTAGGATTGAAATGACGTTGAATGCTCTCATCTCTTTAGTGTTAATGTTATCTGTTAGAACAGAGCGTTTCTTGGCACACGAGTAACTGGGTTTGTAAGAACACAAGGAACAGGTAAGAAAAAAATGGTCCTAATACGAACTTGAACAAGTAAAAGGGTTTTAGCAGGCGAGGAAGAACATTTTCTTAGGCTTAGAAGTATCGACAGAGCTGTTCTCCAATCATCAGAGAGATCCAAGGCACTTCGAAAGGTGTGATGAATATATTGATCTTGTGATAAAATTGAAGGAAGCGAAATAACCTGAAACAACCTTTAGTTTCTACTTACCGTTCTTTATTAACTCAGCTGAAAGCAGATGCTGCAGGCTGAAGTTGTGCTCCTTTCGTTTAGCAACTGTTTACAAATGGCTAGTGGAAGCCGCATTACCCAGTTCTTGCCTGCTATTATCGCATCTTCCTGCTTCCGGTGGTCTGTCTCCACTTCCCAGTGGTTTGGTGTAGATGTGGATTTTCTTGGAAACTGGTAGCACCTTGTATCTGGGATTAATTTACATTAGTGTGTTCAGGCTGAAAACATTTATGTTATCCTGCCTAAATCAGACCACGGAATATCCAGTGGTCTCCTGAATTTGATTTGTTTGAAAAAAATTACAAAAAAATGTACAGTATTTTAACATTGCTGACTTTTGCACTTTCTGGAGCCTTTTGAGTTTTTAGGCATTTCAGTATAGAATTATAGTGTACTTTGTGTCCACCCATTGCTCATGATTCAGTTCTCTTCCTTGCTTCTGATTAGACCGCTTTCCTCTGTATTCATGTGTTTGTCATGGCCATATTGCATTGTGATTTAACTCTGTTTTGATTAGATGAACGTGTCCGCCCACAGCTTGTCTCAGATCTTGCATTGCAAGCAAAAGGGACTATTTTTGCTTCTTTCTGCTCCCACTGCTCCTTTCCCACCTGCCACTCTGTTTATTAAAAAATGAGGACTATCCCTAGCAGATGATTTCCAAACCCTCTTGTGCACCTAGTGGCGGGTGGACTTCCTATAATGGTTTGTAAACCAATCAAAAATGTCTGCATGCTCATGCATGTAAAATGTACAGATGATAGACGGAATGCTGAACAAATCAAGCATTCACCCCCCAGTCAGAGATCTGGGTTAAATCCATCTTTTGTTGCACCCCATGCCATTCCAGTTTAGACCCAGCCATATGCAAATCAGTCTTGACCCTGCTCCCCATGGAAACAGTCCAGCCCGAACTGCCAGGCCAGGTCCTCCTGGACCATAAACAGGCATCCTGGGACCTGTTACGGTGTATCACCCCCCGGGCCGGACTGGGAACAGCAACCAACCCTGGCAGATTACTGCTTGACTGGCTCTGGGAGCGGGTGGACGGTGCTAGTAAGAAGCACCGTTCCCGCTTTTGTTACCGGGGTCGATATTGAAGCACTGCTGCAAAACCGGCCCCCAGTGGCAAATCCAGCCCCCACGGCCACAAAACCGGCCCGACCCTCCAGCCCATCGAGGAAACCCCCGGTGCCCACTACGGCCAGTCCGGCCCTGATCACCCCTCATCAGCCAGGCTGGCTAGAATCTGGTGGCATAGCGAGCACGGGACCCACGTCTGGTCAGACCCTACCCACTTAGAGCGACAAATGCAAAAAGAACAGATGATGGAAGGAATGCTGAACCAATCAAACATTCACCCCCAGTCACAGATCTGTGTTAAATACATAGTTTTATTGCACACCAGGCCATTCCAGTTTAGACCCAGCCATATGCAAATCAGACTTAACCCTGTTCCCCATGGGCACAGTCGAGCCCAATCTGCCAGGTCAGGTCCTCTCTGGACCGGAAACAAGCATCCTGGGACCGGTTTCGGGGTAGCACCCTCATCAGCCAGCCTATGTTGAATCTAATGGCTTAGCAAGCATGGGACCCACTTCTGGGCATACCCTTCCCACTTAGGGCGACAAATACAAAAAGAACAGATGATGGTCGGAATGCTGAACAAATCAAACATTCAGCCCCAGTCACAGATCTGGGCTAAATCCATTGTTTTTTGCATGCCACACATGAATGTTGGCCATCTTGTAAAGATAGCTACCATGCAGGTGTGCTGACACCTCACGTCCATATTGGGGAAAAGAAACAAGCACTGTTGAAGTTAATAGGTGTCACAGGTTAGACTTATTCCTTCACCTGTTTTTTATTTTACTATCTTTAAGCAAGGGGCAAGCAATGTTTTGCAGACGAAGAGCTGATTACTTGAAATACATTTCCTTTTGACAACGTGTCAGCTTTCTCTATGATCACACCTGGATGCCAGTTCAAATAATATAAGTGCGAAGGAGGCGTGTGTGAGATATAATATTTAGGTAAGATATTTAGAGTGTACCATTTCTTGTTTTTGCACCCATTGGGTCTTAGAAACTTAATTTCAATTTTAGATTTTATTTTCCTGCTGGATTTCATGCCAGCAATGCAGGAACAGAAGTAAATGTACAGATTAGTGTGGAAACACAATGGTCTTAATGTCTTACCTGACCATTACATTGAGCCACAGTATATGACCTAAACCTGTGGGACTCATTGTTACCCATGCACTGATTCCAAACATCCGAGACCTGACGAATATTATCATGTCAATGGAGAACTGATTTGGAGCTATGTTATAGGACAGGACTGCCATGGAGAGCCTTGTTTAATTTTACCTAGTAAATGCACCATGGCATCTGCCAGAATTCATTCAGGGTCCACGGGGCAAGCAGGGGTTAATCATTCTCATCCATGGTTTATATGATAAAGAAATAAAAACATTTAACTATAAAATCCACATTGTTGGCTCCTGATGCTTGTAACAGCATATGCCATCTCTACATTATCTATCTTATTTGTGCTTACTTATACTGATCATCCAATGTGGTCCCTCTGAAGGCAGAAGACCATCAGCCAGTATCCAGTCTTTGATTAATCATAAATAATCTGACAGTGGTTCCTCTGCTTGGCAAATTGTCCATATATCTTATTTCTGCTCTTCATGTCAATTGTTGACACGTTTGGTGACTGGCTACCAAGGACACCAGCCCTTGATCTCAGCAGCACTTCAAGTACTCTGTAAAACACTTTCTCCTTTGGTCATGAAGAAATTGGAACTGGAAACATGTGGGATCATTGGGTTTCTCACTCTTTGCAGCAATATTCCAGATTCGGAATGTTAATTTCACTCTCCGTGTTCCACAACTAGTTTGAAGTGGTTGCATTTGAAAAGCACCTTCTCCTTCGGCAGAGGAGAAATAGTCATTCTTGCAGGTGACTACTTTTTTACAGCAGGTAGTGGCAATGCTGTCTCGAAACTGGAGCACTCAAAATATAAGTACAGTACAGTGTGAAGTCTCTACACTTGGCTGTCATCAGCCTTATGGAGTAGCACTCTAGGGAGAGAAAAAGGGAAGGTCCTGCCAAAGTCTTCCACTGCGCAACAAGAGTGAGTCCCTTCGTACTTACACACACCTGCCATTTGCCACAAGGTAGTGCTCAGGAAAGGATGATCAGCAAGCCCTTGCTAAGCAAGGTCATTACTGCACTTTAAAGCAGCCCTGTGTCCATCCTCTCACACTTCAGTGTCTGAGTCTACACCCTTCTACTCTGAAATGCAAACAATATACTATTGTTGTGGAGGAGGCTGAACCACAGCCTCCATCTTGTGCTACGTTTTTAGCAGTCGCATATTAAATGAATTGGAATCTGAAAACATTGGAATCTGAAATCATACATTTACAATAACCTTGGAGTCTTACTGCCTGCCTCTATACACATGCAAACAAACATAACTCACACCAAGGGATGGCAAATCAAGATCTGGGCATTACATGCAAGTGGAAGTTTACTCATGTAACCATCTCTGATTAGGTGCTTTGTTTAGCTCTAGCTACAGACACAATTATTTTTTGTTTTTCTGAGCTTATGTCATGAACACAATAAATAGTAGAGGGACTTTGGGCCAGTCTTCTTTAGCCATTGGTTTCTTTTGGTAGGCCACCTTGAGCCATTGTTTCTTTGAAGTATCTTTCAAATTTTGGGTTAGCCTGCACAATGTTTGTTCAGGTTTATGTTTTGCCGGTGGCGATAGACAAAGGAGACCATCTCTCTCAACGCAGCTGATGGGGCGCTGCTCCATCATGAAGGGGTAGTGTACAGCAGAATTCCCACCTTACTTTACATTACCCACTGTGCTGATCCAGTGCTGCATGGAGCTTACTCCAAGAAGCAGTAGTGAACGCTCAAACTAGGCATGAAAAAAACCTGTAGCGCTAAGTATTGTGAGGGACATCCTCTCGTAAATTGGCACCTATGATGTAGGGTTTCTCCTCTAAATCCAATGACAGCAGTCTGCTGCCTCTGGTAACCTGCTTTCCTAAAGCGCTAAATCTGTACACTCCAAAGAGCTAACCAAGCAGCGGTATCAGCCCTCCTGCTGTTAGTTACATGGGTAGGTGATAGAGATTGGCAACCGCTTGCCAGCTGAATGGCCCCAGTGACTTTAATGGACTCAAATTGCTGCTGAGCTCATTGTCCACAATGGCTTTAGTGGAGTCCCGCTCCAGGACCACTAAATGGCTCAACTAACAGTAATGAAGTCTCATTCCTGATCAACTCAATAGATCCTCTCATTTTAATGGCGTCCTATTCCTGGTCATCCCAGAGTTCCCACTGTCTTTAATGTAGTAACATTCTAGGGCAACTCACTGGAACTAATGACTTTAATGGCCTCACTCACTTTATTGGAGTTCTTTTACTGATAAATTCAGTGTTGAAATTGACATTAACCGGAGTGACATTCTAGTCAACTCAGTGGCTTCTGGTTTTAATGCAATACCCTTCCAGGCCCTTTCATTGGTCAGACTGGCTTGATTGGAGTCAAATTCCAGCTCAGTCAGTCAAAAAGAATGTTCATTTAGACCTTGCTCTTTAAACATCATAAAACCCCACAAACGTTAGTCATCATGAAAACGAATATATACAATTAAAACCCTCTCATATAATTCATGAAAACATAATCATCAAAATAATATATGTGAAGAAAATCTGATACTATACTTACATAGCAAACACAGACATTTCATCGTGAAGAAGTCAAAACCAACTTAAAAATGGCAGACCTTTTTACTGTGCAGTATTGAACAACGTGTTTGCAGTGCATGGGAGAAGTATAATCAAGCAGCGGGACGAACATTATGGATATGGTTCAAAGTGTTGCGGGTGTTGTCACTGAGAATGTGTGGGAATGTGAAAATACGGTATTACAGCCATATTATCCTTAGCCCCAGACGGCCCTATTCACAACAACCAAAGGTATGACAACCCTGAGGTGGCTCGGCTATTGGGCCAATTTAAAATACTCTCTTGGAATGTAAATGGATTGGAGGATAGAATCATCCGCGGAATTATCCTGCAATATTTGAAGCAGCAGGCCCCGGATGTGGTCCTACTGCAGGAAACCCACATACAAGGGACCTCCTATTGCGCACTCAATAGATGGGGGTATAAATTGGTGGCTCATGCTGGCTATGCTAGGGGGTCGAGAGGAGTAGGTGTTCTCCTGCGTAATTCATTCCCCTTCCATGTCCAGACGGTTACACGTGATGCACTGGGAAGGTTTGTGACCATGTCTGGTTGTTGGGAGGGCAGGCAGCTCAATCTAACGTTGCTTTATGTGCCACCCAGCCTGCACACCGGGGCATTGGCCGATCTTGGCTCACACATATTGAATTTACCCGAGGGCGACTTGCTGTTAGGGGGAGACTGTAATGCGGCCCTTAACGGGGATCTGGATGTGAAACCGCCCAGACAGGGAGAAACGTCCGGAAAGATATTGGCAGACTTTTTGAGGGCTATGGGGCTGATAGATATTTGGAGAATATGCAATCCCTCACCCCGTCAATACACTTTCTGTCAGGAGTACACGGGAGCCTGTCCCGGATTGATTACATTTTCTGCATGGCCGGCCAGCTTCCCATGTTTGGGTAGGTCGCCCATCTTCCACGGGGCATCTCTGACCATTCCCCGCTAGTAACAAGTTATGGAGGCCCTTCCTCTGCTACACGCTATGGGATGGCTCTTAACCCCTGGTATTTCAAGGTGCCGGCAATCAGGGAGAAGCTCACAGAGGTGACTGATAACTATTTCAAAGATAATGGCGGATCGGTAGATTCGGATATAGTGTTGTGGGAGGCATACAAGACGGTGGTGAAGGGACAGGGGGTTTCGGCGATTGTGGGTCATAGGAAGGAAAAAAGAAAGCAATTACAAGAAATAGAGGGTGAGATTGACCAACTAGAACGTGACTTAATAATGACAAATGCCCCGGACACAGATTGCTCATGAAGCAAAAAGAATATAGAGATATTGCCGAGGACGTGGCTAAAGCTCAGCACCGCGCCACTCAACACCGCATATACGACATCGGTGACAAAGCGAGCAAATTGCTAACCTGGCTAGACAGGCGGGAAATGGCCAATAGATGGGTGTCTGAGATTGAGTGCCAAGATGGCACGCGGCTACAGGATAGAACTGGGATCAAAGAGGCGTTTGCGGACCATCTTAAACAGATCTATACGTCCACAGGGGCCTCTACATACATAGATGCAAAGGAACTGCTGGCCACCCTCAAACTACCTGTTCTTGAGCCCCAAGACATCGAGGACTTAGACTCCGCCTTGACTAATGAGGAGGTGACCAAAGCAATTGGGGCGCTACAATCTGGGAAGGCCATGGGTCCAAGTGGCCTTCCAATTGAACTTTATAAAACAAATGCATCCACAATCGCCCCTTATATCATAAGAATGTACGAAGAAAGCGTGACTAATGGTATCCTGCCCGAGGTGCAGAGAATGGCCAATATTGTAGTAATACATAAAAAAGGGAGACCCCCCCCCAAGCAATGTAGTTTGTATAGGCCTATTTCCCTCCTAGACCCAGAAGTCAAAATACTTGCTAAGATATTGGCGACGCGGTTATCGCCCCTGCTACACAAGCTGATCCATCCGGATCAATCCGGTTTTATGCCAGGCAGGTACACCGCTCTTAATCTGCTACGTCTTCGGGGTCATGGGTAGGGCAACGACGATTAGAGAGGAGGCAGTGATTATGTCTCTGGATGCAAAGATGGCATTCAACATGTTCGAATGGCCCTTCTTGTTTGCTGCACTTGAATGATTCGGGTTTGGAGAGAGATTTCTATCCTGGATACGACTCCTTTACTCGGAACCTTTGGCCCGAGTCACAGTAAATGGAGGGCGATTGTTGGACTTGGCCCTTTTTGCAGGGTCATTCCTGAACTTTTTGCTTTCCTCCTAGCCTTTTTTCTGACATGGTGTTGGTGGTTTTAGACTCTGGGCACTTTAGCACTGCTGTACAGTGTAAAGTGCGTGTGCTCCCTGTGGTAAACATGGTAAGATTGGTCTACACCTGTTTGGCATATTTAATTTACCTGTCAGTCCCTTGTAAAGTGGTATCTCAGATACCCGGGGCCAGTAAATTAAATGCTACTGGTGGGCTTGCAGCGCTGATTGCGCCACCCACCAAAGTAGCCTTTCAAACCTAACTCAGGCCTCTGCCATTGCAGGGCCTGCGCGCGCAGTGTTACTGCCGCTGTGACGTGGCACCTAAAGTGTGTGCCATGTCTGTGACCCCCCTTTTACTGCATGTCAGTCACCCCTAAGGTAGGCCCTAGCTAGCCCTATGGGCAGCGTGCATTGTAGGTGAAAGGTAGGACATGTACCTTAAGTGTGTGACATGTCCTGGTAGTGACAAACAACCAATTTGGTTTCTCACTGCTGTGAGGCTGCCCTCCCATAGGAATGCATTGGGGATTCCCTGATAAGTGTTTCAGTGGTAATTCCTGATATGAGAGGAGCAGCGTGGTCAAGTTTGGTATGTTTGGAATATTGATAATAAATGCTACGCAATGGTGTGCGCAGATTTATTATACCTATTTTAGAAGTGCCACTTTTAGAAGATGGCATTTCTGTGTGCTATGTGTCTGCCTGCCTGATGCGGATTGCATGTCTGGCTTTGGAGTGACAGGGGCTGGTGAGGTGTGTGTGGCTCCAGGGAGGGCAGGGTGAGTCAGCGCTAGGCTGAATAGGGGATCTGCATTTGGAGTAGTGGGAGGAGTAGTCCCCTGACCCTGAATAGGTCTGTGCCTGCCTGGGTGAATGCTGGCTCCCACCCCCTGTGGTGTGTCTGATCACCAAGCCCCCACCTGACAAAGGGGAAGAGGAGCCTTGTCAACAAAGTGCTCCAAAACCCCCCAGAACCAGTTCAGGCTGCTTCCCCCAAGCCATGTGCCAGGGCAGACAAAGCAAATGGTGTATAAATATTGGGGCTGTGACCACATGAAAAGGGTGTGCTGTTCTTGTGCTGTTCCTGTGACGTGGGGCTTGCTGCTGCTGGGCCCCAGGAGGAACCACCACGAGGGACTGCCTCCCTGCTGGAGGGCCGTGTGCTGGCCTGCCTGGGCCCAGCTGCGCCCCTGGAACTGTAAAGGACTCTAGGGCCTCATGAGCGCTATATTCTGATTGCCGGGTGGAGAAGGAGCGCGGGTGCCTGCAGCGCTGGGCTGCGACGGGCTGTGAGGGAAATCCCGGCGTGTGGTATTCCCCCCGCGCTGCTTATTGGAGCGGGAGCCCACCCCGCATTTATGCGTGTTTAACGGCGGGAGCCTACCCCGCATTGGTGTGCCTCTGAGGAGCCATCGAGAGCGGGAGCCTAACCCGCATTTTTCCTTCGTGATGCAGGCCGCTGCCACAAGCGACCCAGAAGCCAGGCACCTATTGCCTGGTTGTGGGCGGGGCTAGATTGCGGCCGCCGAGAGGAAGTCAGGCCGAGGAAGGCAGGGCCCCCACGTGCCAGTGGGAGCCCTGCGTGTTGCCCAGGACGTCTTCAAGATCCGGAAGTCTGTGCCTGCCAGAGCGGGGCTCCCGTGAGCTAAAGGAGAGCCCTGCATGCTGTGCGAAGGCAGGGGAGGTCCCGGTGGAGCAGGGACTCCCGAGGCACATTGTCGGTGCCTTCCCTGCCCAAGGAGAGGACCGGAGGAGTCCCCGGACAGCCCGGTGAGTGGGGGGCTGAGTGTGATGCAGTGTTGGTGCTTTCGAGGCACATTGTCGGTGCCTGCCCCCCTGCTATGAGGAGCCCCGGTGAGCGGAGCCTCTACAAAGCCTTGCGGTGCCAAGTGAAGGCACCAGAAGAGTCCCGGAAAAGGGGTTGAATTTAGAGCATTTTTGGTGCTCCCTGAGCTGATTTCGGTTGGGCAGCATTGCGATACAGAGAGGGGGCGGTTTGGTTCCCCAAGTCCCAGTGGGACCGGAGAGGCACTGTGAGTGCCAGTGTTCTTGTGGTCACAGCTGCACCGCCGTTGTGGGCAGCTGCAACGAAGGGGGCATATTGGTTCTCATGCCAGAAAGGAGTGAGGTGTGCCCCCAGCGCTTTGCGCACACAGATTTTGCTGCATGGGCAGCTACGCCCTGACTTTCTGGACATAGGGCATTGGAGACCCAGTGAAAGGCCAGTTGGCCTGGGGTCATTTCAGTGTGTAGGCTAAGGTGCTGTGTGCACTTTCACAGTGTTACTGTGGTGCACGGTTTATGCCTAATGTGAAGCCTACTGCATAATGTGTTTATGCTTAGGGTTTATGCATAATGTGTGTGTATGCCTATGGTATTTGTGCATAATGTGTTTGTGCTAATGTGAGGCCTACAGAGGGTGCTTATGAGGTTGGGCCTAATGTGTTTTATGCCTACTGTGATGCAGACATAATGCGGTTATGTTGCTGATGCTAATGTGATATAATGCTGAGGTCATTATTGTGCCAGTAGTTACTGGTAGTGTTTTATTTTTACTACTTGTGACTTGTGATGGTTCTGACAGTGGCCCGATTGGCCCTGTCATGTATATAATCCCCTGTAAATTATGACCTGGTGCCAGTGGCACAGTGTATATTGTGTGATTATGATTCTAATGTGTTTTGGATAATACGAAGGCTATTTTTTATATAACCTTGTGTGGAGTTCCTTTTTGTGGTGTGCCTAGTGTGTTGCTGCTGTGTGTGTGTGTGTTGCGCAAACGCTTTACACATTGCCTCTGGGATAAGCCTGACTGCTCGTGCCAAGCTGCCAAGGGGGTGAGCAGGGGTTATCTTCAGCGTGTAACTCCCTTGCCCTGACTAGAGTGGTGGTTTCTGCCTGGCTTGGGCGCAAGCCCTAGCCAACCAGAAATCCCATTTCTAACAGCGATCAACAACGTTTACATTGCAGAAGGGTACTAGGCAGGGCTGTCCTCTTTCCCCCTTAATTTTTGCACTGGCCCTTAAGACTCTGCCAATCTGGATCAGGGGTGACCCCCTTATCAACTGGACGGCAGAGTGGGAGAATAGAATCTCCCTTTATGCCGATGATATTTTGCTTTATTTGGCCAGACCATATTTTTCCATACACCGAACATTACACATATTCACTCTCTTTCAAAAGTACTCAGGGTATACCATGAATTGGGACAAGTCGCTGGTATACGTTCTATGTGGGGAACGTCCCACCCTGGCCAGAGGCTGTGGGGCTAGAACAGTCACTGATGAATTTCGATATCTGGGGATATACATTACGACTAACCCAACTGCATTTTATGAACACAATTTGGCTCCTCCTCTGTGTCGCTTCCATGACGACGCGCAACATTGGAAGACCTTACCCCTCACGCTGTTAGGTAGGGCCGCCTTATATAAAATTATGGCACTTCCCCGCTTTGTCTACGCTTTACAGAACACAACTTATTTGGTTCCAGCTAAATATTTCTGCACAATTGAGTCAGAGGTGCGCACACTGCTTTGGAACAATGGTACCCCGCGAATAGCATTGGCTAAACTTATGAAAAGCTGGTACGTTGGAGGAATAGCCCTGCCAGCAATTAAAAGTTACTACTGGGCCTCTCAGCTGCTGGTCACCAATCACTGGGTGCACCGGCCAGGAACGGATCCAGCTTACAGGATGGACAGATGCAATATGACTCCTGGTGACTACCCCAGAGCAATTTATGGAGGTGCGAAGAATGCATCAAAATACACTCCAACCTCCACTACAATCAACTTTTGGCATACGGCAACGACCGCCCTGGGGTGGAAAAATAAGCTCACACAAGTCACCCCTTTGTTGGAATCAGACCAACTGAGGGTGTTGGCAAAATACCCAGGATTTGATAAATGGGACTACGAATTAAATATTGGGGAAACCTTTAGATACCTTCAGGCCCGCAATGCACTGCATAGAGCGATACCCACAGGTGCTGATCTGCCAGTCTCCTTGCCCCTAGAGGATAGCCTCCTAGACGACTACCTTCAGGAAAAGGTGATTTCCCTGACATATAGAAAAATACTCAACAACACACCGGATACAATGGGGAAAACACGAGCAAAATGGGTGGAGGATATGAGGGATATTAGTGACGAGAATTGGCAGGAGGCATTGGCGTCACCCCGGGAGGTGGCGATCCGATCTCGATTTAAATGTATCCAACTTAAAATCCTGCATAGAGCATATTATACAATTTCAGCATTGGTTAAAATGGGTGCCCTGAATTCCACGGCATGTCCTAGGGGATGTGGTCAGATTGAAACATACATGCATCAGTGGTGGGAATGCCCGATTCTCCAGACATATTGGGGGAAGGTAACATCGGCACTGTTATTAACCTGTCAGAAAACAATGGAGGCCTCGCCCCGATGGTGCCTTTTTAACATATGGGATGCAACAGACCTATCGAGAGATGGAAGAACGTTGGTCTCCCTTGGGTGTATGGTAGCGAAACATAACATAGCAAGAACCTGGAAAGGAGTTACTAGGCTCAAATTCAGGGATTGGGAGACGGATATGGATTGGTGCATGCAGGCGGAGAGGGTGATATATGAGGGAAGAGGATGCCCACAAAAATGGTCCAGAATCTGGGGAGCATGGAACGAATGTAGAGGGTTGATATGCACACCATTTAATGACACTTCCCCACTGGCAAGGGACCATTTGGGAGATCAAAGTCCAGAATGTGAAGGAAGTAATAAGATACGATTCTAAGAAACTGGTCCTATGTAACGTATTGATTGATGCTGTACTAATGCACTGTGCTTCTTTGAAGTCAATGATACTGCACTGCAATTTTGTTTTTGTCTTTTGTTTTTTCAATAAAATGATTCTTTAAAAAAAAAAAATGGCAGACCTTCAAATAATCCATTAAAAGCCTTTTAACAGTGACCATAAATCTCGTAAGGCACAAACACATCCAGATAACGCATATCAGTGAAAAGCGGCCTTAAGATAGTTTTCTGAAGGGTCTAAACTTCTAAACAATCCAAGAGAATATGCAGATTATTGCATTTTACTCTCAAGTCACAGGTACATTTACCAGATACGTCCATCATCACCATTTTTACCTTATCACTCCTGTAGCACAGACCAGTGCTCAGCCTTAGCAATTCATATCTGAACCTACAGTTAGGTAGTGAATCCACATAGGGGAACCACTCCTCATTTTACCATGAGTTGAACATAGATTGGGCTGAAGGCTTCCCCTTTAAGTACTGCATATCATGTTCTCTGGTAATATTCTTCATTAAGATGTGGAGTTCACTCCTCGTATTTTCTATATGCAGATTCCCCTACATATATCGTCCAGACTTTTCCTGACACCCTTGGCCCACTTCAATTCACTATGCATAATCTCATTCTTACACCATAATGAGAACTTTTGCCCATCACCTGCATTCAAACGTAGCCAGAATCTAACTGCCTCCGCTCATGCCAGATAACTCCATGACATAGTACTTATTTCCATTCTTGCTGCCTGGATCATTGAGGACCTCTACAGTGATAATAAGCTTTCAGACATTTCCCCTCAGATTCCCAATTCCTTTTTGCTGCTTACGCTTAACAACTTGGCTCCATACTGAAATTGAGGGCAGATCATAGCGGTACAGGCTGTTAAAACTGGCTTTAGGGACATATCCCCATAATCCCTATTACATTTTTTTTAGACCACTAACGGATGCTAGGCTCTCGCTTTGAGCGATTCAGTATGGGTGTTCCACAGTAACCTCTTCTCAAATCATACCCATAGGTACTTTTATTTATTAATAGATTCTAATGTCGTTGATACAAAGTACCACCCAAAATTTGCAGATTTTTTGCCAAATCCCAACACCTTAGTCTTTTTCCAAGTTTACCACTAGCTTTTTATTATTGCAGTATTCCATGAACGCATCCAGCTTCCTTTGTAAGCCTGTCTCCGTCAGATCCATAATAACGAGGTTGTCCGCATACAGGATACATGCTATATGTTTGCCATCCATTTTGGGACTGGCGCCTTTTGCAACTGCTAATACTGATGGTAAGTCATCTATAAACAAGGAAAAGAGCAAGGGGGCCAAGACACATACATCTCTGTCGCAGCCCATTGTAGATTGGGATTTTCTGTGTCGGAGTTCCATCAAAATCCATAATTACCTGCACCCAGTTGAGTGCATGCAGCCCCTTTATAATTGGCAGGAGGCTCTTGGAGATATCTTGTTTTACAAGTGTCTCCCATAAACAATTCTGGTCCACCAAGTCTAAGGCTGTACGGCAGTCTACAAAGTAGCTCACCTCAGTTTACCAAGTAATCTTAATGGAATCCCATTTCAGGGCAATTCAAAGGCACCATTGAACTTAATGGAGTTGGGTTCTTTGTCAACTCATGGCCCCACTCTTCTTAACAGAATCGCATTCCTTATCATCTCAGTAAGCTTAATGGAGTCATATTTATGGTCACCTCAGTGGCCCCACTGTCTTTCTGGAGTCACATTCCCAGTACGCTGGCTTTAATGCAGTCCCATTAATGACCAGCTGAATGAATCCGCTGGTTTTAATGAAGTCACATTCCTGGTTACTCAAGTGGTCCTATTTACCTTAAAGGAGTCACATTCTTGATCAGCTCAATGGAGTCACATATTCGGTGAACTCATGGAGCACTTGACTTTAAAGAAGTCCTTATTTAGGCCAACTGAGTTGCCCGACTAGAATTTATGGAATCACACTCAGGGTCAACTTAATTCATCTTCTGACTTAAATGGAGTAGCATACTTGGCAAACTCACTGGATGGGCTGGCATGACTAGACACACATACAGCATTCCATAGATGTGTATTGTGTATTGCACTCCCCTTTGCTACTCTGTATGATGTAGGTCCAGCTCAGAGATTTGCCTTAGGGTGGAGGAAACTGCACATAGCATTTCCTCTGAAATCTTTGAAAATGTCTGTGTTGGTGTACCCTAATACTGCAGGCATTTCTTACCCTGCGGTTACCTGCTCAGCCACCTTGAATAACAAAAACATTTCTCAGTCTGGTTGCCCCTCATACATAAATAGTCCACGGAGAGACAAGAGCAGAATATTACCTATTGTGTAAATCTGTTCACACTTCATCCCCAGTTGCTGGAACCTACCCTTACTGTTGTTCGGTAACACCTTGAAGGTTTGCAACACACAGATAGCCTGACAGGCTAGCTGCATATGTTAATTGGTTTCCCTCTGGAGCAGCGTAATTTTAGCTACACCTTTACGCATTACAACTACGCAATATACACGTGCACTGAGCATCATATATTCCAAATGTTATTATTGTAAAGTGTTGGACCTAAACGCATTACTGAAGTGCATTCACTGTAGAACTAGAGACTCATATGTGTGTACACTAATGTTTTGTCGAATTATGAAGACATTTAGTTTTCATACATATTTACACTTAAGATTCAAGTTATGTTGCATTTATTTGAAAGAGCATTGCATCATTTGCCTAATTTACATTTATAATGCTGCATTTATTTTTGAAGTAGTATCTGCACTTATAGCCATGCAAGTGCAGTGCGCATGAAAATGCTTGGTTTAACTCGACCATAATAGGCCTGATAATTTGAAATGTATTTTCTGCTTGTTTTGCATGTTCTCCCCTGCAAGTGCCGAACCAAGGCTTCATTAATTAGAAAAAGGAGTACTGTGTATTAGAGATAGAGGGGCCTGAGAAGAAAATTTTGACAGAAATGTAGAGAAGCTATCACTGTGAAAAATCTTTTTATTAATTTTTTATATCTGCAACAATTGAGGTGCTCAAGGCCATGTGAGTGCCCAGGTTTAATGAACTGGGAGAATTTGTAAATGTTGCTAAATTAACTAAAGGTTTGCCACCATTGGTCCATGGAAAGGTGGCATGAGGATCAGTCCTTGAGAATGTATTTGTGTGCTTTGATTAATATATATGCTGTTAGACTAACAAAGAGAACCCCTCTAGACTTGGAGAGGTACAGACCTCTCTGCTTGCCCCATTTCATGCAAGTGTAAGGCATATGCTAAACGCTTTTTCTCATTTAGAGATTTTCTACAGAAATCCTCACTATGCTGACACCTTCCTGCATTTTTAAATTCCCAACTGACCACTTCCTTATGACCCATTTGTAGGTAGATTCTAATTTAGGTTAAACTACTTTGAATTATTCAAGTTTAGGGAGGAGCAGCGGAACTTCTCAAAGATGCACCAAATTCTGTTCTTCTGTACTTGGATTATTCTGACTGCAATTTTTATTGGACTTTTGCTTTCAAGCCTGAATCAATATTGGTGCCTTAAAATGCTTGTTGTAATGCTTCATGTGCATAATAACTTACGGTTTTGTTTACTTGGTGGTTTGACACTTAATATTTAATAAATCCACCTTAACTTTGAATACTGATTCCTGGTTCTTATTGTGTGATCAAATGGGCTACACTGTTAATCTGTGATTTGTTGAATGCTAACTCCCTTCACTTCTCAGTCAGTCACATAGGTCTAATGATGTAAGTTGTTACCGCGAGCCAGCGCTCCATCAAGCCTCTTTATCCCAGAGGTGTAATCAGCTTGTTATTCACCTTAACTGGATACATTATAGCATATTTAATCTTTCATAGCTTTGCGACCGATCAAAAAATGTCACAATCGTTTTTAGATTGTGTTGTTATCTTGGTCCCTGCCTCCAACGTGGGGAAAATAATTAAGGGTAATGTCCTGTAAGCTGTCTG
Source organism: Calotriton arnoldi (assembly GCA_963921515.1). Classification (NCBI taxonomy): domain Eukaryota; kingdom Metazoa; phylum Chordata; class Amphibia; order Caudata; family Salamandridae; genus Calotriton; species Calotriton arnoldi. Next base: position 440,875 of record CAWUFW010011755.1, read on the forward strand.
AGTAGCACTCCTAAGACCCACCGCATGCATTATTTCTGCACGTGTAGAAAATTATTCCTCTCCGCAGCTGCACAACTCAATTAATATTTAGTTGGACAGTTTGGTTCTCTACTTTTACATGTTCTTCAGAATATCCTAATCAGTATTATCTGGCCACCCGCCATGTTTGCTTCTTTACCCTACGTAATCTCCAGGCAATCTAACTGTAACAAGAGCGGCAAAAAAATGAAAGAAGAATGCAATTTTAAAAGAGACGCAAGCAGCCGCGGCCCGTGCAGGTAAGAGCAGTGGGGCGGTGAGGCCGGGTTGTGGGGGGATTTCGACAGACGACGGCGAGGGAAAATTAATGATTTATTAAATTTTCCCTTGTCGTCATATGTCAAAATCCCCCCCACCCGGCCCCACTGCTCTTACCTGCATGGGCCGCGGCTGGACACAAGAGGCTGAGCTCTGTTGAGCGTTTTTTTATTTTTATTTTTACTGCAGCAAAGATCAAACATTCTTTCTGCCCTAGGGATCAGAGAATATCTCCTAAAGCAGCTGGCGTGTCAGAAATCTCCATCAGACCATTGTTGGGAAACTGTTTTTTGATCCATCAATCTGTAGTTTACTCCATTGGTTTTTAACCTGTGGTCCGAGGACCCCTGGGTGTCAGGGAGGCCTATTCAGGGGGTCCGCGACTGTTTTGCAAAATTAAATAATATTTAAAATAATAAATTAAAATTACTAATGTATACAAATGAAGAAGGAAAATTAAAAATGTGAAACCTTTTTCCACTTTGTTTGTGAATTAAACAAAATAGTTATATATTTGAGCATTCGTTTGGTGTATGCTTGCTTCTATAGTTTTGTTTATTGTTTTGAAGTTCAAATCCTAGAAATTGTTGAGGTTGGAGGTCCCCAGCTTCTAATAATGACTAGAATAAATACCATTTTACAAACTCTTTGGGTTATAAAAAGAAGAAACCAAAAATGAACATCAGTGTCAATGCTGCAGTAAAGTAATGACTGGTCATCTGGCGAAGATATGACCGAATAGGGAAGCATAACAAAAAGGTATTAGTGATCATCTCCCTCATGAAATGATTGCAAAAGGGAAGCTATCGAACTGCTAAACTTTGAATGTATGCCTCCCAAGTGTCTTCAAAGATTTCTACCTGATGGTTCAGTTTGTAAATCAGGCGTTCGTTTTGTGCCATTTGCATCATGGCCTCTGACCTTTCCTCAAATGTAGGAAGGAGAGGTGATTTCCAATGTCTCAAAATGCATATTTAGCCATTGCTAAGGTTGAGTTTAACCACTTCTTTTGTGGTGTGTAATTCCTGTGATATCATATGTATCTTGCAATAGGGCTAGTTCTGCGAGGGAACAATCCTTAGATCACTTGTTTTCCTGAGCTGTGACCATAGAGAGTCTGAGAAAGATTGCAGCAGAGGGCATGACCAAAGTATATATGAACTATTTCCCCTGTTGCCTTTTGACGTCCCCAGCATGTGGACTGTTAGAAATTGGGTTTCTTGTTGACAGAGGTATGCACCCTGTTCAAGCAGGAACCACAATCCTAGTCAGGGTAAGCATAGTACACACTAACAGTTTACCTGTGTTCAACCTCAGGCAGCTTAGCATAGAGCAGTCAGGCTAAACTAAAAAGGCAATGTGTAGAGTATTTGTGCAAACACACAGTAACACAGTGAAAACACCATAAAAGTACTCCACACCAGGTTAGAAAAATAGCCAATATTTATCTGAGTAAAACAAGACCAAAACGATAAAAATCCAACATACTCAAGTAAAGTTATAAATTTTGCAAGATTAACAAAAATGCAGTGCTTAGAAATCAATAGCTCCAACTGGGGTTATCTGGTTGCGCTTGACCAGGGCAAATCCAAAAGTTCAATCTAACCACGATGGAGCGCGGGCTGGATTCAGGAGTCCCGCTGACAGTACGTTGGTTGTGTCGAAGCTCGGGGATAATGCATCGAGCAAAAGAGGGGATGCGTTGCTGTTGAAGGCGATGCAGCATTTTCGAAGTTGAGCAACATCGTTGGGGCGTCGATGTCAAGAACCTATGTGCATCGGGCCAATGTCGATTTTGAACTGCTGGGCTGTAGGCAATGCGTGCAGCACACAAGCAATGTGTTGGTGCGAAACCGGGCAGGACCCATGATGCATTGGAGTCCGAAGACAGGCATCGCATTCGTTGGTGATGCGGTGTCCGAGACTCGTACAGCAGCAGTGATACAGAGGCTCTGAGTCGGCAAAGTTGTGGCTGCGTTGTAAGTCGTGGTTGTTGCATCATGCAGTCAAAGAGCGGTGTCCACGGCTTCGGTGCAGGCAGCGGTGATGCGTCGATATCGCAGAGAAATGCGCCCGTTCTGCCCGACGCTTCAGTGCCAATGTGTTGGTTTCTTGGGTTGCAGCTCCCAACACTCCCCTCCAAGGGCCCAGGACTGGATTTGGCACCACTTGGCAGAGCCGGACTCGTAGCAGAGGAGCCCAGGTGCTATTAGCAAGATGCAGGTGAAGTCTTTGATATCCCTGAGACTTCTGAAACAGGGAGCAAGCCCTTAGAGAACCTTTAGAGATGCAGGACGTAGAGAGTCAAGTCCAGTTTTCTCACTCACAGGCAACAGGCAGCAGGCCAACACAGCAAAGCCAGCAGCAAAGTGGCAGTCCCTCCTGACAGCAAAACAGCTCTTCTTCCTTGTTGAATGTCCTCAGTTCCAGAAGTGTTCAGAGTGTATGGTGTCAGAGGTCTAGTACTTTTTCCCATTTTAGCCTTTGAAGTAGGGAGAAAGGTCTTTGTAGTGCACAAGATCCTGCCCTTTCCGGCCCTGGCTCCAGACTCCCTACAGGGGGAACGCAACCCTTTGTGTGGGGACAGGCACAGCCCTATTCAGGTGCAAGTGGTAGCTCTTCCCTCTCACTGGAGTTCAGGAAGACCCATCAGCCTGGTGATGGGCCATCAGGAAGTGAGTGGCACACCTCAACTCCCTTTCTGTGTGACTGTCTACAGGAAATGCTCAAAGCCCAGCTGTTACCCAACCCAGATGTGTATTCCAGAGACAGGCGGAAGGCACAAAATGGTTATAGTCAGAAATTGCCAACTTTCTAAAAGTAGCATTTTAAGACCTGCAATTTAACTTCACTGAAAGATGTGTTTTTAAATTGCAAGTCCAGAAACCCCAAACATACTCTTCCTATCTGTTGGAAATTGCCCTTTTGCATGGTTATCCCCAAACTTTTTGCTTCTTCGTCCTATTTTTCCTGATCTGTTTTTGTTGGCTTTAGGACTCTGGGCACTTTACCACTGCTAATCAGTGCATAAGTGCATATGCTCGCTGTGCAAATAGTTATTATAATTGGTTATCCATGGCATATTTGATTTACTGGTAAGTCCTAGTACAGTGTACTGAGTGTGCCAGGGCCTGTAAATCATATGCTACTAGTGGGCATGCAGCACTGATTGTGTCACCCACACAAGTAGCCTGTAAATGTATCTCAGACCTGCCACTGCAGTGTTTGCACACACAATTTTAAACTGCCATGACGACTTGGCAAGTGCATCCACTTGCCAGGTACTAACCTTCCCTTTTCTTACATGTAAGGCACCCCTCAGGTAGGCCCAGGGTACTCCCGTGGGAAGGGTGCAGTGTATGTGAAAGGTAGGACATGTACTGGTGTCTGTGACATGTCTTGATAGTGAAATACTGTACATTTCGTTTTTCACTATTGACAGGCTATCTGCTCCCAAGGCTAACATGGGAAATACTTTGTAACATCTTACAAGTATAACTTCCCATTGGGACAAGATAGAGGAATAAAGTTTAGGCTCTCTGAACTAACACATCTTTTAGTAAAGAGGTTTTTAAATTATGTGTTTGAAAACGCCACTTTTAAAAAGTAGCAAACACAAGGAGACGATGGACAGAGCGCAGAAACTTTTCAGACACTCACCCCCAGTCACAGATCTGGATTGAACCCATCATCATTCTTTAGCTCACTTCGCCACCTCAGTTCAGACCCAGCTATATGCAAATCAGTTTTGACCGTTGTCCTCATGGGAACAGTCCAGCCCGAACTGCAAAGCCAGGTCTTCCCTGAACCGGAAACAAGCATCCTGGGACCGGTTTCAGGGTAACACCCCTCATCAGCCAGGCTAGAAATTAGGCATTTTATTGTTTAACCATTCTGTGTACCTCTACCTGTTTGTGGATTGACTGTCAGGTTTTGGAGTGACAGCGGCTGGAGATGTGCATTCCCTGTAGACAGCCACTGGGGGTGGGGGATTGAGGTGTGCCTGGCCCTTCCTGGATGACTCAGAGCTGACCTAAATAGACCTTGACTTCATTTGGAGTACTGGGAGGTGTTTTCCTTGCACCTGAATATGGCCTGTCTCCCTTGCACAATGCTGTCTCCACCCCCTATGGTCATACTGCACCAGTGAGGACAGAACTGGTTTGTTCTTGGTTCAGAGACCCTTGCACAAATAAGAGCAAAGTCAAAATAGGGAATAAGTAGTGGACCTTAAACCCCAGAACTTTTGATCACTTCTGGACTCAAGAGGAACCTTTGCCAAGGAGAAGAGCTGGAGAGCTGTGAGAGAAGTACTGCCTCTTTGCTGTGTGCGGTGTGGGGTTGCTGCTTCTGCCAAGGAAAGGACAAAGACTGGAACTTTGCTGAGAAACCTGCTTGAAGAAGAATCTCCAAGGGCTTGTGTGTGCTGGTCTCCTGTTCTGAAGTCTCAGGGACACAAAAACTTCACCACCAGATCCCCTGAACTCCATTGCTGGGAGTTCTGACCTATCAGGAGGTGCCTGTTCCAGTTTTGGGCCTCTAGAGGTTGTTCCTGCTGTTGGGAGCTGGAAGAAACCTAAGACAAACAAGCAAAACAATCTCTGACGCCGTCGGCAACGCCGCTGTGATGCCACGACCTCCACTGATGCCAGGGGCACCGCTCGTGAAGTGCACGACGCACCGCCTGGCCTTCCCGCAGCTCCGACGCCCTTCAACGCCTGCTGATGCCTGCAGTTATCAGCCTTCCCAACACCAGCACTCACACCGACTCCATCACCACCTGCGCCTAAATCCAGTTATCTTGGCACCGAGGGTGACTACACAAACTCGCCGACTTCGCATCGCTTCACCAGAACCGACGCCTCACCGATGACGCAAATGCCTTCTCCTGTCCTGGATTCAACACGTCGCCTCCTCACGGACACGATGCCTCGCTTCCCACGTGGCAGCCAGGGAGCCGGCCTCAACCTTGACACCGACGCCTCGCCTCCACGATGCCGTGCATCGTCATAGACTTCGTTTGCCAAGGTACTGTTTGTTTGGGGGACCGTGTGACTCCGTGCCTGATGCCGCGCACCTCGCGTTCGGCGCTGTACTTTGTATTTATTTCTGTCACGACGTCGTAACAGCCCCAGGTGGAGCTATTTGTTTCCTACAAGCTTTATTTTGGAAATAACTGTTTTAAAGTGCTCATTTTGGTCTTGTTGAGTTTAGATAAAAATACTTTATTTTTCTAAACTAGTGTAGTATCCATTTGTGGTATTTTCACTGTGTTACTGTGTGTTTTGAGTACAAATACTTTACACATAACCTTTGGGATAAGCCTATCTGCTCATGCCAAGCTACCAAGGGGGTGAGCAGGGGTTATCTAATGTGTGTATCCCCCTTACCCTGACTAGAAGCAAGGGTCCCTACTTGGACAAAGGTACATACCTCTGCCAACTAGAGACCTCAGTTCTAAAATTCACTAAAAGATGCGTTTTTAAATTGCGAGTCCAGAAACACCAAACATACTCTTCCTATCTTTTCCCAATTGGATGTTACACTTGTAAAATGTTACAAAGCAGTTCCAATGTTAAGCTGTAGGAGAGATTGGCCTTGCAGAAGTGAAATACGAATTTAAGAGTATTTCACTTCCAGGACATGTAAAACTGAAAGGTACATGTCCTGCCTTTTAAGCACACTGCACCCTGTCCATGGGCTGTCCAGGGCTTACACTAGGGGTGACCTATGTGTAATAAAAAGGATGGTTTAGGACTGACAAGTAGGTTAACTTGTCAGGTCGAGATGGCAGTTTAAACTGCACACAGGCTCCGCAGTGGCAGGCCTGAGACATGTTTGAAGGGATACTCCTGTGGGTGTCACAGTCAGTGCTACAGGCCCACAACTAGCATCTGGTTTACAGGCCCTAGGCAATGTAGTTCGCTGTACTAGGGACTTATCAATAAATCAAAAATGTCAATCATGGAGAAACTAAACGCCATTACATTTTAGGCACAGAGCACATGCACTTTAGCACTGGTCTGCAGTGAAAAAGTGCACAGAGTCCTAACACTAGCCAAAATTAAAGTTCAACACACAATCAAAATGAGGAGGTCAGAAGGCATAAAGTCCGGGGAAACCACACCAAAAGATGCCAGGTCTAACATTGACGTTTGTGAACGGTCTGCTCTATGAAGCTTCTCCGGGGACCAATGCCAACTGCATATAATATTGAAGTTGCTGAACTTTAATCTGAATTCTCTTAAGCCTTTATCATCATTACATAGTAAATCTGTTCATTCCTTCTCTGTGTTTTGTTTAGAACTTTTCCTCTGCCATTTGTATTGTAGGAATTTAGTGAGTTCGGAATAGAGGCAATCTATTAGTATCTCATACAAGCCAGAAACCAATTTTCTGTAGCCTCCCAATTTAATAAGATACGAATGCATGGTAGAGCCTTGCAAGCGGGCTGTTTCCCAGTAATTTAATTAAGCAGGAACAGTGTTGTAGGTATTTCTAAATTTGATTAGGACCTAGATGGAACTCAGATTGAAGAGTCAAGAATGATTTCAAGGAATTGTGTGTTAGCAAGTTTTCCAGTGTTTTGATACCACACTTTTGCCATGCGGACCAGTAGAGCGATGCCCATCAATTACCAGATCTGCGTTATACCAGAGGGATGTTTACAGGTTCCATCAACCATATTATCCCAGATATTTATGCCCTTTAGCCTGTTTTTTAATAGGTGCAGCTATGATCGGGTTAGTGTGATCTTTTTGGGAATCGCTCAGTATATAGTGCCTGTTGTGTCCTTTTGGATGTGGTTTTCCAAGATAACCCAATCAAGTGTATCTGATAGAGACTTCTAGCCACAGATTCCTTACCGTAGACTATTCCCCATGCGTCAGGCTGGATCCAGACATTTTCAAACAGTATCTCTATGTGCTTGCTGGTGGTGTTGTTCGGTTCTGTGCCATCCACGTTGTCAGCACTGGAGTGATGTGCGTGGTGCCTATATAGGTGCCTTCCCAGCGTGCTGGCATCAGTTCTTTTCACTCTGTGCCATCAGCAGAAATCTGGAGAGAGCTACATCTGCCCACATTTTGGACAACTTTTAAAAGGTTTTGTCGAGACTTTTTGAAACGTTGTCTCCGAGTGTGTTAAGGATGTCCTCAAAACACTGGCGGGGCCTCCACCTCCAAAGTTAACCATTGCCTCTCGCGGTGATACACCCACACAGTTTGGGATTGGTCTCGGAGCTATAATGACCCAGGCTATTGCCAATTTTAGAGACGCAGCAAAGTTCACTATTCGCTGCAGAATGGATACGACCGACTCGCTAGGCAGAGCAATTGCATTGACAATGACACTCAGACGCCACGTCTGGCTGAGATTTACTGGCTTCTCGGGGGATGTCCAGGTATCGCTTAGGGACATGCCCTTCAATGTAAATGTAAATCCGTATTTGTAAAGCGCGAACTACTCACCCTTACGGGTCTCAAGGCGCTGGGGGCCGTCGTGGAAATTAAGTGAGCTATTGCCCAGAGTCACATGGTGCTGAGCTGCGCTGCCGCCGGAGCCGGGGATAGAACCGTGAGCCCTGTGCTCCGAAGTCAGCTGCCCTGGCCGCTGCACCACACCTCTCCACGCTGCCCTGGCCGCTGCACCACACCTCTCCACCCGCCTCTTTGACAACAAGACAGATTCTACGTTAGAGAGTTTTAAGGACAGCCAGGACACTGCCTGGTCCCTTGGTCTTTTTATGGCCCCACGTCAACCCCATTCTGCCTTTTGCCTCTGCTGTGGCTGTAGTAGGGGCTACCAGCCATGTCCATTCCTGCCCAGCCACCAAGGCTCACAGACTCCCAAGTCCTTGCGCACCCATAGCTCCCACAAGTCTTGCGGGACGCACAGCCAGAGGTCTACCCTGTCCGCCACCCCCCGGCAACTTCAATCTCAAAACCCCTTTAGTTTGCTCTCATCACCGTCACCCAGTGGGCTGCAGGATCCAACATGCTCTACCCCACTGGCAGTCCATAACATCAGAAAAATGGGTACATCAAATTGTTCAGTGGGGTTTCTCCATTCATTTTGTTTTTGGGAAAACTCCAAAACCCATGCCACCATCCCCAAACCGCTTGATTGAGGACCACCATCAAGGAGTACAAGCTCTTTTGGCCAAAGGAGCCATCGTGAGGTTGCCCACATCAGTAGTAGGTCATGATTGCTATTTCCACTACTGTATTGTGCCTAAGAAGGACAGAGGCCTCCACTGTATTTCAGAACTGTACCCTCTCAACTTCTTCCTGAAGAAGAACAAATTTGGGATGCTTACGCTAGCTCAGGTTCTGTTTATCCTGGAAACTGGAAGGTAGGGCTGGACTTGCAGGATGCCTGCTTCCACATCCCAGTCCTACCAGCCCACCTGCAGGCATTACCTGTGGTTCACAGTAGGCCACAAGCATTTTCAGTTTGCTGTGCTCCATTTTGGCCTCACCAGTGCCCCTCGGGTGTTCACCAAGGTGATGGCGGTGGTTGTTGCACATCTGTGGAGGTCAGGGGTTTCATTCCATACCCATCCATCCTCCCTGCTTTGCTAATGAATTACTATGTGCAGGGTTACCCTTGTAGATCCTTAGTGTCTGCATACTGGTGCATCAGCATTCTGTCATGGCTCTGTGCTTCTGATGCGGAAACGTCACAAAAAGAAACTGTTGTCAGCACGCTGGTGTGGCTCCAATATAGGCACTGCCCTTGTCACTTCCAGCGTGGACGCCGCTCACGCAGAACCAAATGACGGCAACCGCGTGGTGCGCAGAGGTACTGCTTGAAAATTTCTGGATTTGACACCTGCGGAATATTCTAAGGTTCATAACCTGCTGCTATATAGTCTCTACCAGATAAGGCATTACTCAAGGTAAGTAATTTGCTCTTCTAGGCCGAGTTTAAAATGCTGTCAAAGATGTTGTGCTATGTTTTAGACGTTGATGTTTGGCATAGAAGGCTCCTCTTATAGTGATGGCATGGAGAAGCGATTGTGCAAGCCTTGGGGTTTAACCTTGCCATACATAGGTCTTGATTTGGCGATCTATCTTTCTCAGCAATTGATGAGGAACAGCGATCAGGAGCGTCCCTAGTACATAACTGCATTGTGGTGTCACCATCATTTTTAGGTCGAGCCTAGGCAGCGCATGTGCTGTCTCTCCAAGACATGCTGTAATCAGTATGTGGGTCGACAGCCCGCCCATTGGCTTTCAATTGGTAACTTGGATTGTCTTTTAAAAACTCTTTCTTTGTAGTGGCTAATCAGCCTTTTAGTCCCTCCTTTAACTCGTTCGTTAAAGCCCAGAGAGCAGCGCCTAACTACAGTTAAGGTTCCACCGGTGGTTTGAAGTGTTTGGTGTTGGAACTATTTTCTTTGTTTTTGCTGATGTGGAACATGTACGCAGCTTATCCTTACTTCGGTTGGCTATTTGTTTGTGCGTTTCCAATATATTTTTAGGTGCCATTTCATGTGTTTTACTTTTGTGAATTTGTGCATAATGCATGTCTGCTTTTTTTGTAATTATGTTTTTGGTTTAAGAAACTCGGCTAATGGTTTTTGATTTACTTTTATTTACGTATTGATTTTGTTTTGAAACAGTTTTTTAAATTTCAAAACGGGTTAAATCCATCATCGTTCTTTAGCTCACTTCTCCACCCTTGTTCAGACCCAGCCATATGCAAATCAGTCTTGACCCTGTTCCTTATAAGAACAGTCCAGCCCTAACTGCCAAGCCAGGTCTTCCCTGGACCGGAAACAAGCATCCTGGGACAGGTTTCGGGGTAACACCCCATATCAGGCAGGCATGCTTGAATCCAGTGGCAAAGTATGCAAGGGACCCACGTCTGGGCATACCCTGCCAACTTAGGGCGAACAAAGCAAACACAAGGAGATGATGGACGAATCGCTGAAACTTTTCGGTGCTCCATCCATCATCTTCTTGTATTTGCTCAATCCATGTAATAAACCAGAATGATGGATGTTTCTCACATTTTCTAAGTGCCAGGAAATGTAAAATAAGTGTCTTCCTTGGTATGTTTTTCTCTCTCTCTCTCCCCCTTTAATACTGCCTTTTGATATTCATCTGCATTGCTTTTTAATTGTTTACTCCTTACCTGACTAAATTTGTACTCCGATGATTTTGATGCACTCCGAGATGGCTGCCATGGTCCTTTGATCCCCGGGACCTTAAATGCGTTGTCTGTTTTTGATTTCTACTGATCTGTGCCGCCCAATGAAATTAATTATCATGTGTATTTAATATGCACTATGGCGCAGGCAAAACTGACATTGACAAAGGCAAATGCTGAGACCCGTCTATCAAGAGTTGTGTATGTGTGGCAAACAAATTTGAAGTAATGTATCCCCTGTGAGTGCGTGACTTTGTTTCTGGCTCTGGAAACTATAGAAACAAATATTTCGTATATATGATCTTAGTATTTGGCAGAGCAGACTTAATAGTCTTCTTTCATCTCAGTGTTCCGTCCAGCACTCTTATCTAAAAATGTTCTATTGAAATTCTGCTGGTGAATAATTGACCACCCACAGGAAGTATTCAGGGGAAGCCATAACAGAAACAATTGTGAAACGTGACCAGTTCTATCATAGAACGGAACGTTTAAGAACATATTAATGGCATCATTGTTACGCTCGGAGCCCACAGGCTGCACTGCTCCTAGTCACGGCATGGCTGTTCACCAGTGGCACGTAAAGTAACAGTAGATGTTGTAGCACCCAGGATAATGTGCTGCATGGCTAAATACATATAAGGTCCCAAATGCGAGACCTATTGCATTGCAAAAGCTTGTTATTGTTTGCGCTCTGAACCATGAAGAAGAGAGAATGTAGCCTTACGGCTAGAGCAGTCGACCTCGAAGTTTGGGAACCGGGTTCGAGTCTCGGCAACGACGCTCAACATCCTGTGATTCTGGGCAAATCACTTAATCTCCCCGTGCCTACCAAAAATGAATGTGTCCATCTGTAATGAAACTGGTGCTCATGTAAAGCGCTCTGATACCCGATGTCTCGGGTCTAGTTCGCGCTATATAAAACTAAAAAAAAAAAAAAAAGAAGAGAATAAGAACTTGTCCCATTTCAGAAAGTCTCTTTGCATTTGATATTTAAGAATATCCAGATTATATTTCACCATTACTAGGATGCTGCTACTTACCAGGATCCCAATATATTTCAGTTTCGAGGCCCCCGACTGACCAGGGGCCTTGTGGACTGGCAATAGCTTCTGCTCTTTCTTCATGAGTCCCATGATTTTCAAGGTATTCGTGGGAGGGACTTTGAAGATCCGAGGTACACGAAACATGGCCATGAAACTGTTCTCCCGGGCTTCATCTGGATGAGCTTCATCCATTTATAATGAGGAGTAACATGAGGCAAATTCCTCTGTAATGTCTGAAGGACAAGTGAGAAAGTCATTTCAGGAATTGCAAATTACTGGGATGGTTAAGTGAGCCTTCCTTTGTTTGTAAGACAGTGCTAGAAACCTTCCTGCCTTTTCCCCATGTTCATATTGTCTATCTTTTAAATAGTGTAGCAACTTCTCAGTTATTGCGTAAATAATTTATTTAGCTTGTATTTCTTAAAGAGCAGTTGTTGACAAAGATCACTTCTTGGGGTGGTATAATATTGGTGCAGAAGTCGAAGGATATCAATTTCCAATGTAGCTTGCTTCTCTGTCAACTGTTTGTGAAAGGTGTTAGTCTCTTTAATCATTACGCTTTGTAGGTAGGCCTTGCTGACCACCCGGAGGGCATGTGATGAGGACCAGGAATGTTCATTCAGGGGCAAATATTCCTTGAACTGAGCCAGTAGTTATTTCTTCCCACTTTTGTAGCTTATATTTCAGAGTGTTCATCCGCCAGATCCTGGACTTTGGTACTTTGAACATTAGAACTAGTTGGATTGAGATTCGAGGCATGATCGGAAATGCCTCCCATTTCAATTTTACAACTGTAGAATGGAGGAGTAAGCAGATATGCACAAGAAACTAGTCTGTCTGGATTTCTGTGCTGTGTGGGCAGGATAGGAAGGTATAGTCCAGGTCAGTTGGATGTAGAATCCTCTAAATTACAATCAAAGTATGGTCTTCTATCAGCTCCTTGAATGGGCCTCTGTCTGGGTTGTTGGATAGGTCCAGTGGTCCTGAGTTATCGAGGAATGGGTCTGGTGCTAAGTTCCAATCTCCACCTACAATTACTGATGTCAGTCGAAATCCATCATTATCCTTTCAAGCAGGATAGTTTTGCGTCATTAGAACATACTCTGAGCACACAACAAGGGAGGGACTGTGTATTTTTATCATGGCAAATACATATATGCCATTCAGGTCAATCCACTTTCCTTCAATCTTCACTGGAAGTCATTTGTGAAAAAGATTGCAACCCTATTTTTGTCGAGGGTTTGGACCCTGCAGTGGCTGTATCTTTCTCAGGGTGAGAGCATGAGGCCGAAATTATCCAGTCTTTTTTGTATTTGTCCCAATTAAAAGATACTGTATAGTTTCCCAGCCAGTCTCTTTTGAGTGTGTCGGATTCTACTTGCGATGTGGGAGTTTTTCTTTTAAAGGCGATGTCTGGTTTTTTGAAGGCTAGTAAACTGGATTTTGTACCCGTCAGACATAGTTTCTCAGGCTGCTGACATTTAGGGACCAGATACATAAAGGTCTTTTCATGGACATTGTAACACTGTGCTCAAAGGACTATAGGTGGTGAGTAGAATAAGGGAAAGGAAGATGGATGGAAGCACTAAAAGTATAGTAGACATGATGTTGTTTTGTTTTATCCTGAAAATGGTGGTCAAGTCTTCGCTTAAACATTTTAAGTTTTGCTTCTAAGTGACATCACAAGAGCCCCAATTAGTTGCAGACTGAAGAACGTCTAAGAGACATAATTCATAAACAGTAAGGGCTGAGTGAGAACATTCATATGCTACTGAGATTTTGAGGTGAGGCATCAATTTGTTTCAGCATCATATGGGGAGGCCCTCCAGGTTGTGGTCCCTGACCAATTGTATGTGTTTCAAACAGTTGTGGTAGTGGGTTCACTTTCAGACATGAATAGTTCCAAGTGGGTATTGGGAAGATGTCCAACGTACTGAGTAGTCTACCAGGTTTCCATAGAAGCATGTTCTAGAGATTGAAGAAAGGTTTCAAGTTCTTGACAATCATAAAATTCTCTCGGCATACCATTTATTGTTACGAGCATAACGGCGGTATGTAGTAAGCCACATTAGCATTTATGTTGTTTCAGCTTGGGTCATAGGGCCAGAAATTTCTTCTGGAAATTACTAGTTTCAAACAAGAATTACGCTGCTATCCTAACGTTATGATCTCTATAAGAGTGGTATAGCTCGTTTGATTGATTAATCAGACTTGATGATGACACAGGAGACACATTATGATAGGTCTTGGTGAGTCTTTCTTAGCGTTCTGTGATGGGTGAAGATGCTGGGTGCTATGAAATTCTAGTGGTGGGCTAAACTTGATGTAAAGGAGTTGAGAAAGAAAGGAGGACAGGAAACCTAACGTATCATCTTTTTCTTCTGTTTCATTTCTCCCTCCTGCCCCTGTCCTCTGTCTCTGTAATATTGTTTTGAAGGTTCCAAAGTTCAGTTCCCCAATGGGGAGAGGGGGGGTGTTCAGTATCATAGATTCCAGAGCCTTCTATTTTTTCTCAGACTTATCTAGCTTAGCCAGAAGACGTTCATCTTAGTGTGGAGGGATTTCAGCTCCTTAGATATTTCTATTGATGACCGCTCTACAACAAAATAGAAGTTGTCAGGTCTAAGGGTACAGTCACCATGGTGAGATCACACTCCTTCAAAGAGGTTTTACTTTGGCCAGTTTTGATCACTTCAGAAAGCAACAGTTGGCTATATGCTTCATTGTTAGACAGTTATCTACTTTCTTGTCTTCAAAATAGGTATGAAGGTTCTTTTGTGGTTACAGAGAACCAATTTACTTTAACTGCGTGGTCTGTGCTTTGCCTCAAGTGTAAAGTAGTATCTTGTTCTTTTCGGCCCTCCGAATGTCAAGGCAGGGTGCCGCGAAGTTCGCAGGGGTCCAGTGGCATCAGTGTTGGCCTTGCAGCCCTCGGGTGGAATCAGGCAGAGACATGGAACAGCGCCCTGGGGACCATTAGGGTTGTTACTGCTTCTCTCTGTATTTTCTCTCCAGACGGAGATAACGATTCTCACTCAGACCACTGTTTTGAAAGGCTTAAGACTTCTTGTTTGTCATCTTAGTGGGGCAATCCGCTCGTGGCCAATAAGACGACAGCCATTTTGAGTGAGGCAAAGCCCCACCTCCGCACTGACATTTTTCAAAAACATGCTGTGGTGATAAGAATAATGAAGTAGGGTCCGGTAATCGTTAGTGGTAGGTTTATTAGCTCAACCCTCTCCAGCTTCCCAGCAGCAACTGCCACCAGGGGAACGTTACAGGCTTAATCCTTCTGCATTCCACATTCCAAGGTTCTCAACCTGGAATGCGGAATGCATCACATCACAACATATTTCCCTCCTTTCACAAAACATAATATAAACAAAGAACCACAAATTCACCCACTAATATACAATGTCAGGAAATAAAAACTCAGATACGAAACTACAATACAACAAAAAGAACGATAAGAGAGATATATTAACATCACAAAATCTAATTGGCAGATATTTAAACATCACGAAATCTAATTGGCCTGTTGACAGACCTCTTGCTTCTACGGTGTCCCACAAGGAAAGCATCTTTACCCGATGAATTTTGCTTGTGAACACCAGACGTGCTCAAACCACTCAGGTCCTCACCAGACGACTCTGAGCTTACCCCTTTGTCAGGTATTTTGCTTTGGCCATCACAAACACGCTCATTCTTAACCTTGTTCTCAACTTTGTGCACCCTACTTTTATTCCACCATTCATGACCTTTGACCCGTACAGCATTCTTGGATACCGCATCCACCCGTTCAGGATCTCTGAATTTCGACTTCCCTTTAACAACATGAGTGGGAACCTTGACCTGTACCCAATCCCCCACGCTGATACATGTAGTTTTTCCTGTAACCCTATGTTTGTTGTCATAATACTCTTTCATTTTGCTCTGGTACAACTCTACTTTGGGACGTATAATTTTGTCCACAGAGCACCCCTTCTCCTTTTTAATCTGATAACTCCTCAACCAGGCGGGACACAACTTTGACGTGGGTACCCGCCCCTCATCAATTCAAACAGACATTTTCCAGTGACAGCGTTGGGAGTCGAGTGATGGGACCACAACATGCTCTCAATAGCTTTGTGCACAGCAACTACATTCTGAGCAGACCATTGGATGCACTCAACCAAAGTGCGATTCATCTTTTCCACTAAACCGTTGGCCTGTGGATGGTACAAAGCAATGCGTTTATGTTCGATGGCATTTTTTCCAGAAATTCCCTCATTTCTTTGGAAACAAACTGCACCCCGTTGTTCGACACTATTTCCTTGGGACACCCTTCCCTAAGGAACAGTTTCTTGAGGATGCTTAGAACAACAGCAGTGTTGGGTTCCTCTAGAAATTCTACTTCCCATCACTTGCTGTAAAAATCAACAATGACTAGCGCAAACTTGTTCCTGCGTGGTAACACATTGAATGGCCCTATGAAATCTACAGCAATCTTAGACCACGGCCCTTCAGGTAACACACACGGTTGGAGAGGAAGAGTAGGAAGCTTGATACTCTTGTCGCTGTTGGCACAGATAACACACGCTTCTATTTTGTTAATTATGTCAGTGTCCATTGCTGGCCACCAGTAATCCTCTCTAATCTTCCTCTTAGTCATAGTCTGTCCGAGATGCCCCTCATGGCCATTTTCGATAATCCTTTGTCTCAAACCAAACGGAGGAACAAACTTGTCTCCTATCATCAGCACTCCATTCTTTTGGACATGTAGTTCCTCAGCGATTTAGCGTACACCTGCAACCTCACAGGCAATGTTCGTTCTCTCAGCCATCCTTCAATAACATATCTCTTCACCATCACCAGATCTCCATCCTCTCCCATCTTCATCTTCCATTCATCCTCACTGAACGCCTGTCCTTGACAAACATCCATGGCAGCTATCAGACCCTCATCACAATCCTCATCACAATCAGTGATGCTCGCATCAACAGTTACAGGTGAACGAGATAAGTAGTCCGCCCTGACGTTTTTCCCACCCGGGATGTATTCTATTTTCTGGTCAAATTTTAACAACTTGGCGCTCAACCTTGACAATCTTGGGGTGTGATGACAGTACCACCTAAAATATTTACCAACGGCTTGTGATCTCTCTGTAAAACAAACCTCCTCCCCCAAATATAACATTTAAATCTCTCCACCAACCAACAACACGCCAACATCTCCTTTTCAATCACTGAAAATATTTTCTCGTTCTCCCTCAACGACCTTGATGCGAACCCCAAAGTGACTTCTTTGCCAGTTTTGCATCTCTGTGATAGTGTAGCACCCAAACCATCATTACTCGCATCAACTGTTATTATGCATTCCCTCAAAGGATCGAATGGTGCCAAAACTCCAGCAGAACTAATGTCTTTCTTGAGATTGTCAAACTCATCTTGACACGCAGCAGATCATTCAAACACCTTTTTTTCTTTAATAATTCCCTCAAGTTTACTGTTTTTGCAGAAAAATTCTCACCAAATTTCGAATAGAATTCACACACCCCTAGAAAGGACGCAACATGTTCCTTGGTTGTAGGACACGGTGCATCAGTGATGGCACCCACTAAACCAGGTCTAGGTGATACCCCCTTTTCAGAGATCACATGACCAAGATACTCTATGCTCTCTTTCGCAAACTCACATTTCTTAAGGTTGGCTACAATTCCTGCTTTCTGTAATTTCCTCAAAACTATTTCCATGATCTCATCATGATGGACCAGATCTTCACCCGCCACCAATATGTCATCTTGAAAAGTCACTACTCCTTTGACACCACCCAACACATTTTCCAACACACGGAAAATGGAAGCGGCGGAAGCCAGTCCAAAAGGCATCCTTTTGAACTGGAAAGTCCAGATAGGGGAAACAAATGCTGTGTAATGTTTAGATGACTCATCGAGTACCACCTGGTGATAGGCGGACACCAAATCAACTTTACTGAAAACCTCGGCACCTGCAAATCTGGAGACAATTTCGTCAATGCGTGGTAGGGGATGTGAGTCCACCCAAATGACTTTATTCAAACTCCTGAGGTCCGCACAAACCCTAAGCTGGCCATTTTTCTTCCTTGCTATAACTAAAGGGGATAACCAGAGGGAAGACTTGATGGGCTCTATGACTCCATATTCACACATTTTTTTAAGACTTTGTAATAACTCTTCTCGTATGCTGAAAGGAACATTCCTCAGCTTGTGCTTTACAGGTGTGGCGCCACTCTGTATTTTAATCCTGTGCTTAAAGCCTGCAATCTTTCCCAGCTTGTCACAAAAAACTTCTTTAAACCTGCTAATCCACTTTTTACCGCTTTCCTCTGGCACTGTTTGTTCGCTAACAGGACGCTCTGCAACCAATGACACCTGAACCTTCCTCCCCGGCCTTAGCGTCATTCCGAATAATCCCTGGTGATACCACCCAAGGATATTCAACCCTTTCTTTGCTACGTAAACTTTTCCAACAATCACCCTTTCCTTGAATTTCAACTGACACTCAAAGTACCCTGTTAGCTCGATTTTCCTCCCATCATATGTAACCGGGTTCCTGTCAGGAGGATGTAAATGTTTCCCACCCCATGTTTTCCTGAACAAATCATCTGTGACCATTGTCATCCTAGCACCTGAATCAATCAACAAATTGACTACTTTGCCATCAACCAGAATGTCCTCCACCCTGTACTACCAAAACCAAATCTTTCTCAATTTGTTCACTTCCTGAATCGTCACTCACTTCCCTGTCAGCAACCTAGTTCACTTTGACCCTATCCTTAGGAGTCAAAATGCTCCCCCCTAGCACCTTGAGACCCTCACGGGTGAGTAGCGCTCTTTATAAACCCCTGATTGATTGATTGATTGACACACTTTGGCGAAATGTCCCCATCTACCACACAACCTGCACTTCACGCTCATGGCATGACAGGGACGACCATTGACGCCATGTCTTGTGTTACCACACCTGAAACAAATGTTCATCTGGCTGAAAAAACTCTTTCCCCTCTTTTCTCTTGGGAAGAACCTTGCTAGGACCTCTTTGTGTGACACTAGTGTTCTCCCTAGTGTTCTCCTTAGTGTGCTCCTTGACCACCGACACCCCACTCTCTGTTTTACGAGTCAACTCCCTGGACGACTTGCGCGAGAGTTCTATACTCTTCATGATGTCAATAGTCTCTGTGAGCGTAGGGTTTTTCAGCGTCAACAACTTCTCCTGAACTTTCTTATCCCAGCACCTGACCACAATCTGATCTCTAATGAGTTGTGATGTGAAAGCCTCAAATTCACACTCAGACGCTAAAGTACGCAAAACTGCCACATATGTGACAATGGACTCATCTTGTTGCTGTTCCCTGGTGAAAAACTTGTGCCTGTTAACAATCAAGCTTGGTTGGACATCAAATTGTTTTTCTAATTTTTTTACTGCCAACTGATACTCATCAATGCCATACTCTTCCTCACTCACTTCATATGGTGGTAGATGCTCATATACTGACTGCCCCTCAAAACCCAGACTATGTTCCAACAAAAACCTTTTCCGTTCAGGACAATACCTGTTGCCACCAATTGCCCCAAGATATTTTGTGAACGCCATGGAATGGGTGGGTCTGCAGGGACCTGGAGAAAAGGAGGAGGTGCAATGATGCTCTGCATACTCATTGTGACTGTACTTTAACTTGTAATCTAGTAGTGCGTTAGAGCCTTTTAAACTGTTCAAAAGTGGTGTGTTGTTGACCCAAAAACAAACCCGCAGAGAGAGTTGTGTGCGTGTCACAGTGCTCACTTTAAATTTTTCCCAACGAAATAACTGACACGCAGAGAGAGATGTGTGCGTGTCACAGTGCTGCTCACATCCATGGGGGAAAAATGACTTGACACGCAAAACAGAATGTGTGCGTGTCACAGTATCACTCTTATGGCCACATCCACTGGTTGATACTGTATGCGCATATAAAGTTTATTGACATGTCCACCCAGAACTGACACGCATTTCACAGTACTCGCAAAGGCTTACATTAATGACCTCAGACCCAGCACAGAAATGTGTTTGTTACCACGCTGCTCAGTCAAAGGCTTGACACCCAGAATTAAAATGTGTGCATGTCACAGTGCCTGCTCAGTCAAATGCTTGAAACGCAGAATTGACATGTGTGCGTATCACAGTACTGCTGGTTGACCACTGGACGCACTCGTGAAATAGAGACGCCTCAACATCCTTATGATTATGGCCACCAGGCAAACGCTGTTCTTATAGCTGGGAGCCCCCTGTGCGCATGCCTTCCTGTAGAATTATGGCCGCCACGCAACGCTGTGCCCAATAACTGAGCATGCGCTGCTACGTTAATGTCAATGTCTGTAGGCACAATTGGAAATGCCTGGCCTGTGAGGTGATGTTGAATTATGGCCGCCACGCAACGCTGTCTCCAATAACTGAGCGTGCGTGGCTATGTCAATGTCAATGTCCGAAATGGAGATGCCTGGCCTGTGACGCGATGCAGGATGCTCCTCCCATGTTGATGCGCCAGAGACAGCTTAGGAAATTGCCTTGCCTGCCCGGCCCGTTACGCCTGTGGTGTGGGAAGCTGGCAAAGTAAGATGCGGGCAGCGCTTAGTTCTAGAGCGATCTTGTCAGTATGAGGACATGCCGTACTTACAGTGTGCGTACCGGTTCGTACCATGGAGTATTCCTTGTAAGTTCGTGGCACGCATAGGTTCGATGTCCTGTTGTCTTGGGTTGTAGCTAGCAGTTCAATCGTCGCCAAATTTGTGGTGATATGAATAACGAAGTCGGATCCGGTAATCGTTAGTAGTAGGTTTATTAGCTCAACCCTCTCTAGCTTTCATGAGCAGGCATTGGGAAGATAGTGACATGGATTAGTATGTCTTTGCCAGTTTGTTATGAGTTATAACATCTGTAAAGGGGAATAACATGTTGAAACCATTGCTATGGCAGTAATACATATTATCCCCAAAGTCTGGCACATTTCTTAGCATGTTTCTAGCTGCTTTTATCTGGCTTTTATCAGTATATGATTCAGGTGAAAATGTGAAAACCGCACCACTCAGACTGAAAGTAACATATGCGCAGTAAATGGAAAAGGTCTGTGATTTGGAACATTTTCATGAATAACGTGAAGCAGTTTTTCTTGTTTCTTTTGTCGTTGTGAGTGTAGCTCCCACAATGTGGGTTGAGCACTTTGGAAACCTATATGCTGCTACCAGCCTAAACATTCTCCCAAACACACGTTCTAAACCTAATTTACCCCAGCCTTGTCAATTTTCCTCAGAAGCTTTGTTCGATCTCGCTGATGTTGCACAATCTTTAAGGGCCCATACTAGGGGCAGAGCAGCTGGCCCGGATGGCGTTCCGGCTGATGTTTTCATACCAGAGAAGGAAGCATGGGCACGATATATTCTGTCTATTGCTAATGATATTGCTGCGGGGGAGGGGGGGCTATCCCAGAGTCTTGGGAAGGTGCCACTGTGATTCCTGTGCACAAGAAAGGGGATTGGTCTGCCCTAACCAACTATAAGTCAATAAGTCTCATCGACTGCTTTCAGAAAATCTTCTGTTGATGTGTTCTTGCCAAAATCCAAGACTGGATGTCAGATATGCTCATAAGTAGTCCTTTTCAGGCTGGATTTCGATCTAGAGTCTCTACAATAGACCAAGCCTTTCGGTTTTTGATGATTTTCTGGCGCACACTGCTTATAGGTAAGGGTAACCTATATGCCGCTTTCGTCGACTTAGGTTCGGCATTTGACCTAGTTCCACACTTCAATCTCTGGCAAACACTTCACGACATGAAAATGACACTATTTATTGTCACTGGTTGCCCATCTTCACTAATAGAATTTTGCACGAATAAGATGGGGGAGTCAAGATGAGATGACAAGCAAGATCTCACTCGGCAGAGGTGTACGCCAGGAATGTGTGCTGGCCCCTACCCTATTTTTGCTTTATATAAATTACATTGTCCCTTTTTTAACTCAAATCGATGCAGATGCACCCTCTCTGGCTCATGTTAAAACATCAATACTTTTACTTGCAGATGACACCCTGTAGGTCTCCAAGACCCCAAGAGGCCTCCAGAAGCTCTTGGTACACTTTGAAGAGTTCTGCGCCACAAGGGATCTGGAGATCAACACCGATAAAACAAAGTTTGTGACATTTAATCCCCATAAATTATTTTAAAAGGGTTAATCACTTGGTGGGGAATCCCTCAAAACCGTTCACAGTTTTAGCTTCCTGGGCATTACATTCAGTGGCAACATGTCTTGGAAGTCACACCTGACAAAAGCTGCTTTAAAACTTAAGCAAATAATGGGAGCAATTCATAAAGAGTACAAAGCCTCTTACACCAAACGCATGCGGCCTGCCCTTCATTTATATGAAGCCAGGGCATTAGGGTCTGCGTTTTACGGGGTTGAGATATGAGGACACAAAAATATCGACACACTTACAGTCGCCGAAAATAAACTTCATCGTAAACTGGTCTCCCTCCCTCCCAGTACGCCCTTGGTTCCGCCCCTAATGGATTTGGGTCTAAGAAGCCTCCAGGATAAAGCTAGACTTTGCCCCTTGCTTTACTGGAGGCGGTTATGGTCTACCCCAGAACTTGAACATTACGCCTCAGCCCTCCAGGACGTCATGTTAGCAGGCCACTCAGTAAGAACTCCTTGGTTTATGTACGTCAAAGAGATGCTAGAACCATATTGGGGCTCCTGAACTTTAGACCCACGCAGCCACCATATCCTTTCCAAGAAAAATGCCTTCAAAAAGCTATACCGGTCAGTGATTGAGGCAAAAGCTGCACCAAGAGCTGATCTCCCCACGTTGCTTCGAGAATTTCTTGATTTCAAGCCCTGTATCAGCTATGAGCCCTATTGGGATCAAGTGACCGTAGTACCTAGCGATAGGAAGTTGTACTTCCAATTTAAAGTGGGTACCCTCCCACTGAGAGTTTTTACAAAGAGTTGGTCTGCTGGGGCTAGTGACACATGTCCTGAATGTCTGTTTCAGGTTGAGAGTGTTCCTCATGTCTTCTTTGTTTGTCCTGCCTACTCTCGCCCTGCAAGTTTTGGCTAGCTCCTATCTGCAGGCGACTATGCCAGCGCAGTCATCTAGTGGCACTTCACATAATGATATCAGATTGCTGTCTATCATCTTGCTAAGTTCCTAGGGTCCATATGGATGTTGCGCAGGAAGCTCTTACTTCCTGCTTAATCTCTTATGATTTTAATCTCACGATGATTGTTTCTAATGCATTGTACCATTTCAATGTCTATTTTTATATATTTTATATTATATCATTTTGTGATTTATTGGAGAAGTTTTATGACAAACTGTACTGTATTGGAATGTTTTAACTTCTACACATAATGATCTTATATTTGTGTGTGTATCTGTACTTTTATGGCCCTGGTGGCCGAAATAAAGTTATTTGGAATTGAATTTTGTTGTAAATTCTGCCTATTTGATGGGCCTCCATTGATTTTAGTAGTGCTATTTACTGTTTTTTGTACTATTTTTCCATCTCACTTCAGTTATTATCTGGCGAGTAGCTAATTAACCAACTTTTACACTTGAGAATCAAAACAATATTTTAAATAAATCATTGGTTTACTTTGCAGGATTTCAATCCACTTTTTAAAGTCCTCTGGTGAATGTTATGCTTATTTGCTGGCCTGGCAGAAAAGTTTGTTTACTGTACATGCAATGTTTTTTTATATTTTTATAAGAAAGTGACATAGTTGCAACAAGCAAACCCAATTGTGTTTATTTTTATAAACGTCATCAGTAAATATTAGAACATTTCTACAAATACTCGATTATTACTGGCCTCTTTATATTTCAATGTACACAATAAAACAATATGTGTCACACTTGTTAGATAACTGATGTTTTGAGTCATTTTATTAGTATCTGGAATTGAATATGCATCCCGCAATTGGATAACCGCGTATGAAGCTGAAACTGCATCAGATTTGTTAAGTGTTTGGTGCTGTTCCCTGGCTAGAGAGTTCCTAGAATTGGTTGCATGGATCTGCACTCAGTCTCTCATTGAAATAATTTACTTTACATTTATTCTCCCAACAGTGATTTTTATCACCCCTATATTTTACCTCTTGTTTCTTGCAAACCAGACTGAGTCAGAAAAATGCAATGATAGACAAGGGAGTGTTGGATGGTTTGTTAAGGGTACAAACGAAGGCTCCATCGCCCATGTTACTTCCATTTTGAAATGCTGAATGCAGGTGGACAGTATTTATTTATTATAAAGGTTTTATCTGAAACCTTTTTTAGTTGTTGTTAGGTCTATAATTACTGCTTTTACATTATTAGAAAATTATTATGAGATGTGTTAAAGAAAAGTGTTCCTAATTTAAAGGTGGCGAAAAAATCCTTTTGTATTGTGAGCAGTTGTTGTAATCATTTTGTGCTAAGATGTGAACTGATATATAAATAAGCATTTATTAGTTATAGTCTAATTCTTTTATAAATAATACTAGTTTTTCAAAACTTTCACCAATTAACTTTCAGTTAAGCAGTTCGGAATCTTTTAAACTCCTAAATATACTAAATGAGTACAAGTTAAAAATAGCAAACGTAACACTAATTAACAATGATTTAAAAGGTGAGAGCGATACTTAAAAAAGTATAAGTGCTTTAAGTTTTTCTTGCACTTCCTGCTGAAGCAAAGTAATATCTTTTAAACAAAAAATACATATTCACCTGGGATTGTGAGGGGTTCTAGGAGCTACATAACAAATATTTATTGTTACCCAACATTTGGTATTCATTTTATTGACCTTGAGAGAATGTAAGGTTGTGTGGACCCTCTAGAATTGTAACAATGGAATCGAACACATATCCCTGAAGTGGAGTCATTTGTCCACTGTGACTAACCATTTTTAATGAAAAGCCCCTGGTGGAATAGACCATTTCCTGTAGTGTGCTGATTGTGCTCTGTAGTATGAAAATTGTAGACAATTTCTCTTCTTGTTTATATGTGAGGAATTGGGCCAATTATATAGCCATGTGATTTAGAAATTTGACATTTATTTTTGGGTCTTTATTCCCTAATGCATGCTGCTGTTTGAGGTAAGGGAATTTTATGCTTGGAGCACCACCTTCAACAAAGCCTATGTCATAATGGCCAAATCAGGAAGGCCAAGATTGATACACTGCCAAGAATAACTTTGACTCATAAGGAGCTAGAAACATATATAATATTTAATTGAGGGTTATCTTTAATCAACAAGCAATAGCCTGCCATCCCAGTTAGTTTGAGAGAGCTTGCCAGCTTACTGTTAACCACTTGGTGTTTAATTTGACCTGGTGGTGCAGGTGGGGCCCACCAGAATTTGTTTTTCAGAACCATCACTTATTTTTCTTCATCAGACTTTGATCTAGTGCAGGAGAGAGAAACACTTGAAACGGGAGGAGGACGAGAAAGACAGAAAAACACAAACAAAGAAAGTAAGGATGCAAAAGAACATACAGGTGTGAGATAAAGGGACAGGGAGTGTCTGGTGGTGGTTTAAAGTAGCATAAGGTGGAATCAAGACTATGCACACTTGGTTTGGCACATACCGAAATTCAATAGTGCGGGATTCTGAGCAAAAACTTTGGCCCGGTACTTATTCTTTTACAAATTAAACATTGTAATCACTAATGGAGACCATAATCCAACCGAAAAATATGTCTAATATATATGAAATACGTACATTTGTCAATTTACATGTTCTATTGAATGTACCTATTTGAAATGCCATATTTTTAAAGGTAAGAGTGCCACGTAGATTATGGAGTGCCATTTCTATGGATTTCCATCTGAGTTGGTGCGTTGTTTTCAGAAGTGCCTATGTTGTGGCAGATCAGTCTTCACTTTTTATCATTTTCTAAAGACAGACACCCAAAGTAGAGAACTGTCCTTGGAAAATGAAAAAACAATATCTGAGATTTGCTGTGTCGGAGGTCACATTTGCTGTCCATAGCCACTGTGGACTAATTACGGTTCTAGACAACAGAAAAGCTGACAGACATGGCATCAAATTGCATCCCCAAATAATGGCAAGCCTTCCAACACAATTTTCACTGGCAAACACTCTTCTGGTGGGGTTTTTCTAGTGCTTGAGCAGCCAAACTCAACTCCCTCAATGCCACCTTATAAGAAAGATGTATTATCCTTGTACTTCATCATAGCCCTCTCTGTAGAAACTCTCTCACACTCTTGTCAACACCTCCCGCTCAAGGCATCTTCTTGGAAGCTGTTAAGATACTCCCACTCCTGAAGAAACCCACACCAGACATGATGACCTCACAAATTAATGGCCCATAAACCACCTACCATTCATCACAAGATCATCGAAAAGCAGACTCTGCTTAACTCTAAGATCACATCAACAATAAGATGACTCATGCCTCCTGATATAGGGTGACCAGAGGTTTTGAAGCAAAAACTGGGATCGGCCAGCCATAGAAGTAGGACTAAAGGGTGATGGAAATCAAGGTATATTACATATAAAGACAAAGGCACGCAGTGTGGCAGTGAGTTTCAAACACAAACTCTTCTAGCACTCTTGTTCTTTTGGACTCTTAACTTACAAGGCTACATTTACATAACATTGGCTATGGCAGGGACTCCACCCTGTGTCGCCTGCGCCCCTCCCCAGCCCCTTCCATTTGCTGGGAGCATGCAGCTGATGAATCCTGTGCTGCCTGAAAGAAAAAGATAAATTACCTAAATTATTTCAGACTAACATACGTTGCAGTTTTGCTTTGCAGTATGACTTTATCTTTGTCACAAAAACCGTGACGTATTTATAACTGAGAAAAGCGTTGGGGCACCGGGACTGCCCTCTGTAATCCGTGGTGTCTGGTCACTGATCGATTACTGCAATGCTGTATATCTGGGTAAGAGGAAAAAAAGAAGGAGCATAGGTGCCCAATTTTAATGCTGTCTATAATTTAAACAGACTAAAATCAAAATCATTAGTAAGATGATCAGGCTATTTAATCATTATAATTTTATACATAGAAATGCATTATTTACATGGTGAGAAGATCCAAATTTTGCCATTTACAGACATTCACAAAAATGCATGAAACCATATTACTGAAAACACACACATGATAATCACTAAGGCATTTCTTTTACAAAAGACATGACACTGGTTTTACAAAAAAACAAGAACTAAACAATTAAACACATTGGCTGGGGGTCGCGTAACTAGTTAGCATGGAGGCGTCTCGTTCGTTATCGGAATTAACCAGACAAATCGATCCACCAACTAAGAACGGCCATGCACCACCACCCACAGAATCGAGAAAGAGCTATCAATCTGTCAATCCTTTCCGTGTCCGTGCCGGGTGAGGTTTCCTGTGTCTTCTTTTTTTCCTCTTAATTATTGGCCCATCCTAGCTGTGTTATATTGGGCCGTCCCCTAGTTGTAATGTATATCTGGGTAAGCAGCAAGGTTTACTTAAGACACTCCAAATGCTGCAGTTTGCAGCAGTCCATCTTCTGAAAAACATCAGAAAATATGCACCAGCTTCCAAGGAGCTCCATTGGCTACCTATAAAAAACAGAGTGTCTTTTAAGGCACTCTGTATTGCACACAAGGCCCTGTATGGAAAAGGTCCAGAGTACCTGAGGGGAAAAAAATTGTGGTACTCTCCTAGAAGATGTTTACAAGCAGGTAAAACCAAAACTATGCAGGTTCCTAAGATCATTAAAACCTCTTGGGGTGGCAGGAGTTTTGTTCATGCCACGTCTTTGTTGTGGAATCAAATGCCGCTGTCACTAAGATCCCCTTTATTCTTCTTTGTAAGGTTTATGGTTTGTGTTAGACCTGGCATCCTTGGTGTGGGTCTCCCTTCCATTTTTTCACTATGCCTCCACTGTTGTTGATATGTTTTTGCCGGTCTAGATGCTTTGGGCACTTTGCCACTGCTATTCAGTGCCAAAGTGCAAGTGCTCCCTAGGGTAAATTGATGTATGGATTAGTGACTCCATGTTTGGCCTATTTGATTCACTGTCAGACCCTAGTACAGTGCACTGTTTGTGCCCAGGGCCTGTGAATCAAATGCTGCTGATGGGCTTGCAGCACTGGTTGTGCCACCCACAGGAGCAGCTTGTAAAGTGTGTCTCAGGCCTGCCATTGCAGAGCCTGTGTGCAGTCTGGTACTGCCATATCGACTTGGTAAGTGCACCCACTTACCAGTCCCCAAACCTTCCCTTTCCTGCATATTAGTCACCCCTAAGGTAGGCCCTAGGGCAGGGTGCATTGTATGTGTAAGGTAGGGCATGCTATGGTATGTGTGGCATGTCCTGATAGTGAATTACAGCCAATTTCGTTTTTCACTATTGCAAGGCTACCTGTTCCCATAGGCCAGAATGGGCAGTTTGATTATAACATCTTATAATCCTAACTGACCCAAGGAACATGGTAGAAAAACGAATTTAGTATGCCTGAACTCAGAATGATAAAATAGATCTTTTAGTGAAGTTGGTTTTAACATTCTGTGTTTGAAAATACCACTTTTAGAAAGTAGGTATTTTCTTGCCTAACCATCCAGCCTGCCTCTGCTAGCTTGTGTATTGTATGTCTGGGTTTGTGAGTGACAGGGGCTGGGGGACTCCAGGAGACAGGGTGAGTCAGCACAGGGCTGAATAGACCTACCTGCATGTAGAGTGGTGGAAGGAGTAGCACCTGGGCATGCCTTCCACAATGCTGGCTCCACCTCCTTTGGTGCGTCAGATGTCCCTGGCCCACATTGACAAAGGAAGAAGGTGTGCACTGGCAGAATGCACCCAGAACTGGTTTGGACTAGGTACAGGACCCTCTGCCTTCAGAGGACAAAGGATTTGCTAGTATAAATATTGGGACCCAGACCCCAAGATTTTAGATCACTTCTGGGAAACAAGAAGAACCTTTGCTGAGGAGAGGAACCAGAGAAACTGAAGGAAGAGACTATCCCTATGCTGTGTGCTGTTTGAGGGATTGGCCTACAATGGTTGCCTGATTGCCAAACAAAGGAGAAAGGAACTTTGTGCCTACTTTCATCATCTTGCAGAAAATCTCCAAGGGCTTGAAGATTGAGCTTGCCTCCTGCTGAAGTCTCAGGGATACAAGACTTCACCAACCAGCTCCCCTGAATTCCCTTGC
Organism: Calotriton arnoldi; assembly: GCA_963921515.1. Lineage (NCBI taxonomy): Eukaryota > Metazoa > Chordata > Amphibia > Caudata > Salamandridae > Calotriton > Calotriton arnoldi. Next base: position 469,561 of record CAWUFW010011755.1, read on the forward strand.
TGGGAATTTGAAGTGCCTACTGTTGTGTTGGGCCTTCTGAGAGACTGCGTGTCGCTGGGAGCTGGAAGCGCGACTCACGAAGAAGAAACGTGTCGCCGCCGCAGTTGTCGTCGCATCGCCGAGAAAGCGTGCCGCCGCTGCCGCCATCGCATCACCGAAGCGCCTCGCATCACCGGAGAAGAGTGTCGCCGTCGCAGCAGACGCTGTCGCATCATCGGAGAAACGTGTCGCATGGCCTGTCGCGGCTCAGAAGATTCACCAAGTCGCCGCACGGCCGTCGGCTGTGCACGCATCGCCCCCTTCGTTGTCGCATCGAGAGGAAGACGCCATTTTGTTTAATTGCACCGGGTCGTCATCGCATCGAGGCGCTGCTGGTCGCATCGCCACAGAAGCGCAGTAAGAAACCGACGCATCACCTCCCCACGCAGTGAAGAACCGACGCATCACCTCCTCTCCGGTAAGGAACCGACGCATCACCTCCCCCAGAGCAAGGAACCGACGCATCACCGTTCTTGCGTGTAAGGAACAGACGCATCACCTTCCCTGCAACTTTTTTGTTTGTATCGCGTTACGCATCCAAAGGTACATTGAACGTAGAGTGTCGGATTTATCACCTGCATTTGAACTGAACTATTTTCTACCATTTTGACAGTCATATTTCGTATTGTATAGTGGATTTTTGTTGTTCTGGTCTTGTTTTAAGTCTATATAAAGAGTACTTATTTTTATATACTTGTGTGGTGTCCATCTGTAGTGTTGTCACTGTATTACTGTATGTATTCACAAATGCTTTACACACTGCCTCTGAGATAAGCCTGCCTGCTCGTGCCAAGCTACCAAGGGGGTGAGCAGGGGTTATTTTAGTAGTGTATCCCCCTTACCCTGACTAGAAGCAAGGGTCCCTATTTGGACAAAGGTACCTACCTCTGCCAACTAGAGACCCCCAGTTCTAACAGTTTGGTTTTGTTTTTAGCAGCTCTGTAATGGCAGACGTCAGTGCCAAGACACTTTTGGGCATTCGTCATGCTATACAAATATGAATCAAATCAAATCACTGTTTCCTGATATTTTTGGCCCTCTGAGCTGTCTTTGACTCAGTTGCTGATCCCACCCTCAACCATGCCCTGAAGTCTCCAGTTTGTTTACATAGGATTCTTTTGGCACCTGGCGAGTCTATCACTTGCAGTGTCCCCCAAAGTTAAATTTGTCCTCCAACGTAATCAACCTCTACCTAGAGCTTTATTCACCACAAAACAGCATTAAAATTTACAAATCTTCCATTGATACACAACTCTACCTAAAAGTCTACTCTGATACAGAAATCCTCCTCCTCAAACAGCACCTGCACCTCTTCCAGATTTGGACGTCTAGCACCTACTTGTCGCTCAAGCCCTCCAAGACAGAATTCCTGATGTTTGCTAAGAACAACATGCAATAACTTGTCCAAACCTGGCTGAATGGCATGGATCTGTATGGATTCAAGCTTGAACTTTCACAAAGTGGCGAAATCACTTGGATTCACCCTGGACACTGCTCTTACCCACAATGAACACACTACCAAGAAAACATTGACAGCCTGGTACCAGATCTGTCTTCTAAAGAAAGAGAAACCTTGTAGCCCACAAAGCAATTTCTGAACTGCTGCCCAAGCCCTCATACTCTCGCATCTGGATGATGGCAACACCAGGCTCCCTGGCTCCCCAGACTCCATGTCATCCCACTTAAGGGCATTTTGCAAGCCCCAGCACTTCTCCTCTAGGCCTGAAGAAATATGACCAAATTATCCCAATCCGGATGGAACTCTAATGACGCCCCTTGCCATCCTGCACCATCTTCAAAACAAACTGCATTATTAACAAAGCATAACCAGTACCCACACATATCTTGCTGACAATGTCATCATCTCGGGCGCTCTCAGCAACCTGCAGTCAGGACACCATCGGCCTGGAGGCAAAGAAAGGGAAAAAATGTAAAACAAGTTAACTGACTTTCTGCTTCTATGTACTCAGGATATGGAACAACAGACCTGTAGCCATATGGACTGCTCCAAACTTGCTCAAACCTAGAAAGTAGCTGAAGATGCACCTATATCTGTGCCTTTGACAATGTGCAGTGCTCCGCTTCCTTTTGGATAGGTCCACACTGTACAAATACAGCATTCATAAACTACACAATTCATTTTGAGCTTGAGATCCGACGCCATCCTGCAAAATGGGGACAGGTTTAGCCCTAAACAGAGGGGTTTTGGGAGAGTACACTCTAAAGGCACCAATTATAAATATGGAGCAAACTTTCTATCCCTGTTCACATTTCTATATGCAAAGGGATCAAGATTCCGAGCCCCATAAAGTTCTCCACAAGGGCAAATTACCAGGTGCCCAACGATAAATATTGCACCACCTCAATTTTCCCAAGGTCAATGTCAGGAGGCCAACCTGCTGAAATGTACTTGTTGAAAATGCTTGGTAATCACTGCTGGGTGTGAAATTTGGTGCAGTAGGTACCACAGTCCACATTATGGTCCGTTTCCTGGTGAAAACTCGGAATAGGAGGCATTAACAGAAGCCGGTAACTGCCTCACTCCGCAGTTTCAGTACTTACTGGGGCTAGTATATGCCTCAACACTATCTGGGAAAGGCTATTCTGGGCTCCTTATTTCACCGTGAGAATTGTGACTTGTAGTGTCCCTGACCCAATGCACGTGGATGTGGAATACAGAAATACATGTAGAATTACGAATACTCTGGCATATTTTATCGAGTGTCTCCCTCTACTGAAAAAAAGTTGCTAAATTATATTGATCACTTTGAAAGTTTCGCAAATTTTCGAATATTTTGGAATTGTATCGTATATGCCAACAGCAGTTACAATGTAGGAAGCCTTGTAGTCTACAAGGAAGTAGTCTTATTTTTAAAATCCCCAGGTCTGGTTAAGTAAAGCTTTGCTGGCTTTGCAAAGTGTTGCTTGGGTCTGAATTTAGAATGGATCAGTGATATATAATCGTTGGTCCCTGGCTTTTATTGCTGCCTTGATTAACAAAAGCATTGATGTTGCATCATGGACCCCCAGCTTCCAACATAGTTGCACAAACTATCACGGCTTTTTGAGAGTGCTGGTTAAGATTGCACTTGTGAAAAGAGATGTAGAAAAGAGGAAGGAAGCAGGCAGGGCTCCTTAACCGGGCTCCTACCGCACTGCAGCAGAGGCGGGGCGGCATGCTCGCTCTTTAGTTTCAGATTGAGAGGGTGGCGGAGAAGAGTTGCTTCACACTGACACGCGGGAGGCTCCGCCAGTAAAGAGAGGCGCGCGGACGCGGCCTGCCTATCGCCCCTCAAAGGCTCTGATCTGAGCGGAATTGAGCGCGTGCGGGGTCCCGGAGCCACTGAGGAGCAGGACACACCTGCGCGCGACTCAGAATCTCAAACAACTTGCAGCGCTGCCTGAAAGTTCAAGTAAGACAGGGCGCAGACTTCACACTCCGACAATGACGCCCTGGCACAAGGCTGGCAAGGAAAGATACGGAGTGGGTATGTGCACATCTAACCTTGCTTTCACTTCTGTTTCTGGACCATTTTAACGAGCTCGGCGAGTTAGCCCTAGCCAGTTTCTCCCTAATATGTATGATTCGAAGACAGGATGTGTAGGCGACCAGTCGGAGAGTAACTACATACAAATTGGCTAGGCGAGTTTGTAGAAGAGTGCGTGTACAACCGGTTAGTAAGCATGGAGCAGGTATGCGGTGTAAAAGCGGGCTATCTAGTTGCACGTGTGTGCATCACAGTTTTTTCAATGGTGTTTTGTTTGCACCGTGGAAGATCTTGCAAAATGTGTGAGCACAATGCCAACACGCTGTTTTTCTTTCTATACTTCACAGAAGACAAACCGTAAACCAGTAAGTGTTATGCCAAGTTTATTGGGGCTGCCTAATATGATTACAATGCATGCCAGTCTCCCAGTACACAGAAGACACTCAAACTTGGATACTGGTAGAAACACAAAAATATGCTGGCGTTGCAGGAACATAGATTGCTAGATTACAAATGTGTGTTCATAGATTCGTTTTTAAAACTACATTTTATTAAACCAGAATAGTCTTTTTTGTACATAGAAATAAAATAACAATTTTCTTGTAGTTACTTAACTCCAGGGGTTACTAGCACCAAGGCCCTAGTATCCTGTTGCAAATTCATCCTATGTAACATCTGAACACTCAAGAACTCTAACTCTTTGGGGCATTTTAGACCAACACTCAAGTAAGTACTGGTTACCCGCTAACAAATGTGTGTGAGCTGGGCAGATTAGTCTTCTGCACAGCATCCCACACGGCGCTCCTGCCTGACTCGAGTGCAATGCACATGACTAAGCTTCAGGTATGCCGGCTTGAGAGCAGAAGAGAGGCAGGCCACTTGAAAATAGAACAGTGCACAAATTCACGTGATCCACGAACAACTGTTTTTATGTGCTTGTGGGTTGAGATAAAAGTGGACATTATCAGATGTTTTCCATGGACTTCGGTTCAAGATTTCTCTAGTTAATTGAATGTGTACATCTAAGCTCTTTGATGAACTAATACAAAGTGTGTGTTTGGGCAGATATGCAACACACGGTGCACATTTGTCTAACAGTAAGCACTGGAATTTGTGCGAAATAGATTAACCTGCATGTAGCACAATTTTACAGGAATCAAAAGTAAAATGTTTGAGGGTTGTATGTTTGATTTCATTATTTTCACGTTGAAGAGCTCATGAATCAATCTAATAGAGGCATGAGAGGCTCACGTTAAAACAATGTTCATTTTACAATGTGTCTGTTCTTTCGTTACAAAATGTAAAAGTTGTTTCCCATAAAATGATAACAACGGCCTCTTGCTTAAGGCTCCTTCCGTTTGTCATTGAAAGAACACAAATCTAGGCGGTGATCTTTATCATATGTGAAGAGGGCAGTTGAACTGAAAATGATATATTTTGTCACAGACTTGTTTATTGGTTGTGGTTTGCTATGGCTACAGTGCTGGGCACCAGGAAACCTTTCTACATGCAGTTTCTCAACACTGTTAGAACAAAGCTAATATTATATTCTTTGCAGACCATTTCAGTGTCACAAGGTTTCAAAGCATGACATCATTTTGTCATCAAAACACAACTAGTTGTCCTTACACAGCAGCTGATAATGGTTACACGTTAAATTTAGCCCCATACTACCCTTAGGACCGACCCTCTCAATATAGATACCAGAGCAGAGCCATAATATTTGGTCCACGTGAAAAATTAAAAGTTGAAAAATCTGCATTTGTAGCTGTATTAGTGTCCGAGAAGCTCCTGTTTAACCAGTGCTTAATTTGTGAAAAAATAAGTCCCGGGGCCCTTATCAGAAGGCTACTGCAGTTTGTACCACCCTTTGCCCCTACCAGCGCTGCCAATGACAGTACCAACACAACTACTAACTATCACACTCCTCCAAGTGTGACAATTCAAATTATTCCTGTCCCCCAAAGCTTTAAGAATGGTTTGGAGACAGATATTAATCATTTTAAGGTATATTGAATTGATTAACAACTGTTGCTGTGCTTCTCTGTAAATTAGGCAAACAGTACCACCACGTGGCAGACCATCAAAGCCACTGTGTTGACAATTAAGTGCCAGTGCTGAGCACCGGAAACCACCGGCTCAAATTAAGCACTCTGTTTAACCTTAGATAGCCCCAACAATCAGGCATTTGCTCCCAAATTCTTCGTGCCAGCTTGTCGCAATACAGAGAACAAGCATCGCAAACTGCTGTTTGTAATCTTACACAGACACAAGCTCTTGAATCACAGGCCTCTCTCATGTATCAGATCATGCTTTATGGACGTTTCTCCTCGGCTGTGCCACCTTTAGTCTTTTCAGTTTGTCTTTCAAGTGTCCACACACCAACATAACATATGCATCTCTCTGCATCTTCGTTTATTTTTGTCTCCCTGTCTTTCTGTTGATTTCTTTCCATCTGTTAACATATTTTTTTACTGGAGGTGGTAAATTCAATGTGATTTACATTATTAGAACGACACATGAGTTATAGTACATCCGTGACTCAACAAGGAGACTTCAAAGTTGGGAAACGTCAAAGGCCTGGGCCTGTGCGATCTATTCATTTTTATCTCAATCACAGTTTGGCTAAAATCCTTTTGTGCGTGGCATAAGGAAGAAACATAACAAAGGGATATAAGCAATGGGTAAAGATGATGGGAAACCCAAAAAGGTGGTAGCACAGTTGTTGGACTTGGCCCTTTCTGCAGGGTCATCCTCAAACTTTTTACCTTCACCCTCCTGTGTTATGAATATGAACCTATTTATGTTGGCTTTTAGGGCTATGCACACTTTACAACTGCTAACCAGTGCTAAAGTGCTCATGCTCTTTCCTTGTAACATGGTAGAATAGGCTTATACCCAATTGGCATATTTAATTTACTTGTAAGTCCCTAGTAAAGTGGCACTACCTGTGCCCAATGCCTGTAAATTACATGCTACTAGTGGGCCTGCAGCACTGATAGTGCCAATCACTTAAGTAGCCCTTTAAACATCTCAAGCCTGTCATTGCAGCCGTTGTGTGCAGTGTTACACTGCCATTTCGACCTGGCAAAATAAACCTTTTGCGAGGCCCAAACCTTCTTTTTTAATACATATAAGTCACCACTAGGGTAGGTCTTAAGCAGTTTAAACAAAGAGAGGGAAATCAAGGGCGTTATTTTCTTAGGTCCAGCATACATGCCCAACATAATATCTCTACAATTAAAGTATGCAGTTCCTAATATTCACAGCAGGTGGTTATAATCAATCAAAGGCTCCACACAATGGTATAGAGCAAGACTTAGGAGGAGAATCTCCTCCTATTGGAAAAAGACCCTCACACACCCAGCCAGCTAGGTGTCTTGCTTCATCATCGGGTCTGCTCCTTATCGGGTTGGCGCTGCAATACCCGATCGGCGCCCGAGATGGGGCCTTCTTGGCGGAGATCTTTATTCCTTATGCCATAGGGTGTAGTGCGTGTGAGGGCCCTAAAAGTAGTGTAGGTGCTAATGATAGGTGAATAATTGGAATCTAAAATAGGAAATGGTGGTCCACTCAAAATAATTTTAATGAAACGTGGCCATCACCCTAATTAAAAATGAAAATGCGTATCTTACTCAAAAATTGTGAGATTATACGCTTATAATATAGGTCAACATGTTTCTTGCCTTTATTCTTAATAGATGGCAATTCCTCAGGACCAAAAATAGGATCTACCTACACTTTTCGGTGGTGGTCTAAAACTACAAAAAGTGAAGTAATAACCACTGCGTACAGCACCCTCAAAAGTGATACCTGTAGATCTAAAAACCAACCTGCAATGAAACAGAGTAATGAACATAAGTTTAGTCATATTAAAAATATACGGGTAATTCAAGGACCCAGTGCCTCAATCAAAACCCATAGTGCAGCCAAAGCATGCCGAACACAGGTGACTGATGGCATGCGAAAAGTCTGAACTACATTTGGTGAGGAAGAAGTAACAACATATTAAAAAATGGCAGCTAAATGAGCATCGTTTTATAACTTACCCAAATAGGGTCAAGGATGCACAGCATCAAAACTGGCTGGCGAGGACACTAAAGTGTAGTGTCCTGTGGGAATTAAAAACAGAGAACAAATGCTGGGAGATTAAACAGCCAGAAACAGCTACCTGTAGGTATATCAAGCAAAGAAGATGAAGAAGAAACAACATGACAATACCCAGTCGTATCGCAATCATGTCCATCAGTGTCAGTCTATCAGGCGAACAACTCAGCCCTTCAATGTCAATTGAAAAGACAAAGGGCGTGGATTTACCAGTCTGCGCCTCCCGGTGTTGATACCTCCGCTGAGTCAGGTCAGCGTCAAATGCGCACCCGGTGCCTGTCGTGGTAAAAAGCCAACGTTCCTCTGGTATCAACCACAAAGAGAAATATCAGCTCAAAGTGTAGGAGATCTTTAGAAACGACCTCACCAACATCCTTCCGTTTGAAGAGTAGTGAAACCGGTATGTTGGCAAGCGTCCAAGTCAAAGAAACCCCACACAAGAGCTAAATAACTTACTGAACGGACTTAGTAATACCCTTCAAGCCAAACCAATGAAAAGCCATGAGGGACACACAGGGGGCTAACTATTCTGTTACTTACTCTTCCATGTGAGTCCGATCGGAGATGCTCCTACCCCTTGCTCAGCCGGTCCGGGAGTAACGAACAGAGTAAAGATCCCAAAGAAATACCAGCGGCCGGCAGAGCTTGGAGGCGGAACTTCCGGTACTTCCTGTCTGAAACAGCGTAACGACTCGAGCGCTAACCCTGTTTAGGGCGCCATGTTGGATTTCCTCCAACCAATGCGAGACAAAACACTCCATGCAGTAGCAATCAAAGGCGCCAAAGCGTAGTCTCGTTTTAAGATAACAAGAAAAAGTGAATGGATTCAAAACACCTAAAAGGAATTAATGACTCATAAACCATAATATAATATTGACGCTAAAAATGGCGATAAACCTGTGTGACAAATGTCATGTAAGACAGGAATGAAAGTATTGCTGCAAATGAAGGGCGTAGGTCCAGCCTTACTAGTGTATCTCATAGAGGATCCGCGTTACTAACTAGATTAAGTAGATTTGGAGGGGCTCTTCCTCATTGGAATCAACAATTATGAAATTTTAACTATTAAAAGTAATATGTTAGGCACAACATTCGGCATCAGGTAGGAGTCCGGGGAGTTCGAGTAAATTACAAAAGGAGTAAAACCACTAAATCAAGTGCAGAAATACAAGGGCCCAAGGTGGTAATTAGGTTAATTGGCTCCAGGGAATATCCTCATTAAGCCCTCCTTTATCAGTGGCTAGTCGAAGGACCCAACGTTGTTCCAAACGGAACAATGATCTTGTAGGCATCCCTGGGTGGGTTTCTAATACGGCCCAATTGAATGAGTCTGGGGAAGTTGCAGTTGTTCGAAGTGACAGGTCATTTTGGTGTTAGTTTTTATGGCATCTGAAATTGCTTCGATGTTCCATTATCCGGACTTTGACTGGTCTTGAGGTCATACCTATGTAAAGAAGACCACATGGGCAGTCCAGTAAATAGATACAATTAGGTGTGTTGCAATTAGTGTGTGCAGCCATACTCCAACTAACTCCGTTAGGGAACTTAAATTCTTTGGTAACCTTAGTTTGCGGGCACGCCGAGCATGACCCACAAGGGTAATGACCCTTGACAGGCGGTAAGTCCCAAAGTGTCCTTTGTGTATTGCCCTGTTGTTTCTTAGGTCTAGTGTGTACCAACATGTCCTTGAGGTTACTAGTTCGTTTAAAGGCGAACCTAGGTTTGGGAAGCTGCAGAGTTGCTGTGTTAAGGATGTTCCAGGAACGGGGGTGATACCCTAACACTAACATCATTTCAGAAACAGAGATTCCATTTCTTGACCTATTGATTAAACTAGAGGGTGACAAGATTTCTACCACTCTATACCGAAAACCAACCGACAGGAATAGTCTCCTACGTTTCAGTAGTCATCATCCAAGGGCTCTCCGACAAAACTTACCCTTTGGGCAATTCCTACGTATCAGACGGAATTGCAGTACACTCACTGACTACAAGAATGAGTCTAACACGCTAAAGACAGACCTACTTCGAAGAGAATACCCCATACAGGTGATCGATCGTGCGTACAAAAGGGCACAGCATAATAACCGTGAGAGCTTATTGGAGGTCAAAACTAGGGAACCTGATAGGGTCATGACCTGTGTAACGACATACACCCCTGACTCGAATCGAGTTAGAAACATCATTTGTAAACATTGGAACATCCTTAACACAGCAACTCTGCAGCTTCCCAAACCTAGGTTCGCCTTTAAACGAACTAGTAACCTCAAGGACATGTTGGTACACACTAGACCTAAGAAACAACAGGGCAATACACAAAGGACACTTTGGGACTTACCGCCTGTCAAGGGTCATTACCCTTGTGGGTCATGCTCGGCGTGCCCGCAAACTAAGGTTACCAAAGAATTTAAGTTCCCTAACGGAGTTAGTTGGAGTATGGCTGCACACACTAATTGCAACACACCTAATTGTATCTATTTACTGGACTGCCCATGTGGTCTTCTTTACATAGGTATGACCTCAAGACCAGTCAAAGTCCGGATAATGGAACATCGAAGCAATTTCAGATGCCATAAAACTAACACCAAAATGACCTGTCACTTCGAACAACTGCAACATCCCCCAGACTCATTCAATTGGGCCGTATTAGAAACCCACCCAGGGATGCCTACAAGATCATTGTTCCGTTTGGAACAACGTTGGGTCCTTCGACTAGCCACTGATAAAGGAGGGCTTAATGAGGATATTCCCTGGAGCCAATTAACCTAATTACCACCTTGGGCCCTTGTATTTCTGCACTTGATTTAGTGGTTTTACTCCTTTTGTAATTTACTCGAACTCCCGGACTCCTACCTGATGCCGAATGTTGTGCCTAACATATTACTTTTAATAGTTAAAATTTCATAATTGTTGATTCCAATGAGGAAGAGCCCCCTCCAAATCTACTTAATCTAGTTAGTAACGCGGATCCTCTATGAGATACACTAGTAAGGCTGGACCTACGCCCTTCATTTGCAGCAATACTTTCATTCCTGTCTTACATGACATTTGTCACACAGGTTTATCGCCATTTTTAGCGTCAATATTATATTATGGTTTATGAGTCATTAATTCCTTTTAGGTGTTTTGAATCCATTCACTTTTTCTTGTTATCTTAAAACGAGACTACGCTTTTGGCGCCTTTGATTGCTACTGCATGGAGTGTTTTGTCTCGCATTGGTTGGAGGAAATCCAACATGGCGCCCTAAACAGGGTTAGCGCTCGAGTCGTTACGCTGTTTCAGACAGGAAGTACCGGAAGTTCCGCCTCCAAGCTCTGCCGGCCGCTGGTATTTCTTTGGGATCTTTACTCTGTTCGTTACTCCCGGACCGGCTGAGCAAGGGGTAGGAGCATCTCCGATCGGACTCACATGGAAGAGTAAGTAACAGAATAGTTAGCCCCCTGTGTGTCCCTCATGGCTTTTCATTGGTTTGGCTTGAAGGGTATTACTAAGTCCGTTCAGTAAGTTATTTAGCTCTTGTGTGGGGTTTCTTTGACTTGGACGCTTGCCAACATACCGGTTTCACTACTCTTCAAACGGAAGGATGTTGGTGAGGTCGTTTCTAAAGATCTCCTACACTTTGAGCTGATATTTCTCTTTTGTGGTTGATACCAGAGGAACGTTGGCTTTTTACCACGACAGGCACCGGGTGCGCATTTGACGCTGACCTGACTCAGCGGAGGTATCAACACCGGGAGGCGCAGACTGGTAAATCCACGCCCTTTGTCTTTTCAATTGACATTGAAGGGCTGAGTTGTTCGCCTGATAGACTGACACTGATGGACATGATTGCGATACGACTGGGTATTGTCATGTTGTTTCTTCTTCATCTTCTTTGCTTGATATACCTACAGGTAGCTGTTTCTGGCTGTTTAATCTCCCAGCATTTGTTCTCTGTTTTTAATTCCCACAGGACACTACACTTTAGTGTCCTCGCCAGCCAGTTTTGATGCTGTGCATCCTTGACCCTATTTGGGCAAGTTATAAAACGATGCTCATTTAGCTGCCATTTTTTAATATGTTGTTACTTCTTCCTCACCAAATGTAGTTCAGACTTTTCGCATGCCATCAGTCACCTGTGTTCGGCATGCTTTGGCTGCACTATGGGTTTTGATTGAGGCACTGGGTCCTTGAATTACCCGTATATTTTTAATATGACTAAACTTATGTTCATTACTCTGTTTCATTGCAGGTTGGTTTTTAGATCTACAGGTATCACTTTTGAGGGTGCTGTACGAGTGGTTATTACTTCACTTTTTGTAGTTTTAGACCACCACCGAAAAGTGTAGGTAGATCCTATTTTTTGGTCCTGAGGAATTGCCATCTATTAAGAATAAAGGCAAGAAACATGTTGACCTATATTATAAGCGTATAATCTCACAATTTTTGAGTAAGATACGCATTTTCATTTTTAATTAGGGTGATGGCCACGTTTCATTAAAATTATTTTGAGTGGACCACCATTTCCTATTTTAGATTCCAATTATTCACCTATCATTAGCACCTACACTACTTTTAGGGCCCTCACACGCACTACACCCTATGGCATAAGGAATAAAGATCTCCGCCAAGAAGGCCCCATCTCGGGCGCCGATCGGGTATTGCAGCGCCAACCCGATAAGGAGCAGACCCGATGATGAAGCAAGACACCTAGCTGGCTGGGTGTGTGAGGGTCTTTTTCCAATAGGAGGAGATTCTCCTCCTAAGTCTTGCTCTATACCATTGTGTGGAGCCTTTGATTGATTATAACCACCTGCTGTGAATATTAGGAACTGCATACTTTAGGTCTTAAGCAGCCCAGAGGGTAGGGTGCACTGTATTTAAAAAGTTGTAAGTTTTGCATGTCTTGGTAGTGGTAGTGAAATCTTTTAAATTCGTTTTTCACTACTGAAAGGCCTACGTCTCCATTAGGACAACACGCCTCTGGCTGGCGGGAACACATCCAAAAACGCCCACTCCGTGAAGAACAGGTAGAGGCCACTCGGGGGAAAACAGTTGGAAGATCTTTAATTAAAACAGCTAGTGCATAATGCATTTCAGCCTTTCGGCCTTCCTCAGATGCCGCTGTGTGCAAAGAATAACTCCACCCCCACCTTTGAAAGTTCAAAGTTGCTCCCATTGGCGGAAATCCGCTGACCAATGGTCACTTGATTACAACTCCACTGCAGTTCTGCCACAACTACAGCTCCCAGAATGCTGTATAACCGGGTGAGTGTTGCTTGGGAGGTACAGGGTGTCATATATATATGATCTCAGAGGAGAATTCAGAATCCTGTCTATCTGGGTTGTAGTTAGGGCTTTGTCCATCTATTTGGAGCAGACAAAGGATTGCTAAGTCTCTTTATATATCACACAGTGGTAGACGTCATTGTGTAGTTATAGGTTAGGACATAGTCACCATAGGTCCTAACTTTGCTAATAACTTTCCCGCTGTTTGATGAATCTTCACAAAACCTTCCTTGACACTTTCGGGGGGATCAATGAAGCGGAGGCTGATAAAAATGCAGTGTCCCAAAACGCAGTTTCCCCATGCCATCCCTACACAGGTTTTTGAACAGTGCTACAGCCCAAAAGGCTGGAAAGAATTACACCAAATTTTGCAGAAAGCTAGATATTTACCTTACCCAAAAAGCATACTTTTGTGCTTTGGTGTAAATCTGTTCAGTAGTTTTTGAGAAATTAAGGTACAAAATGTCCGTATATCTGGATGTTTGGGTTTGCAGGAGTTGTGAGAGCACACAGTTTTAAATAATGGCACAATCTGATTGGCTGAGAGAGCCTTTTTTCCTGTCATCTCTCCCAGTCCCGCGAGTCTGACAGGAGCTTGCACTCCGAGGGGAAATGTTGCGGCTGCCATTTCAGGATACAGGGACACAGTCCCTGTGTCTTGAAAAGTAAAAAAAAAAAAGGCTATAAGGGAGCAGGGTAGGGGGTACCCTGACCCCCTGGAACCTTGTTTGGGGGTTCCAAAGACCCCCTGCTCCCTGGGTCCAAATAAAAAAAATGTGGTTCGCCACGGTCCTGTAGGACCCTGCGGGAGCCAGCAGAGCCTCTTGCTCTTGCATGAGTCCAATTGGGAGAGCAAAGGCCGCTCTGGTTCCTGCGAGAGAACCCCCGGGATCTGAAAAAACATTTATAAATAAAGGTGGGAAAGCCTGTCTGTGGTATGTTGGCTGTGCACTGTGCATGAAAAAAACATCAGAAATTCACTAAAAAGACAAGGTTAAGGTGACATTATAGTTAAGTGAAAATGTCAGTTTAAACGTGCCATTTTAAACAAAAAAGCAATGAAATTCACCACATATAGTTATTTTATGTAATTATAACTCACACCCTTGCGTTGCACTGCTTATGACCTCACATATTACATCACTCATGACATTTCTATGACATCATTGATGACAACACTGTGCAATTCTAGTAATTCCCGCATTTTGCCACTGTTCCACAGATCTACATACTGGGTCTGGAGGTAGTGTTAAGCAATAGTTCCAGGGTTGCAATGCCCTTTTGTGTCTGCGTAAACCTACTAACTTGCATGTTTTAGGGGTTTTCACCAGATCTTCTCGAATCTTTTCCCATACTGAGAACGGTTGGAAATGTACTCCTGACAAGGGCAGAAGTAAAACTTCTTCCACAGTGTGAAAAAAGTGGCTGGAGGAAAAGTGAACTTGTAAACACTCAACAGATTTTTGAGCTAGTCTACACATGCATATTTGTCCTTGTTAAAATGCAGTTCTCAAATATTTTCTAGGAGTTCGATTTCCTGGCCTACTTCTGTAAATTATTGTGAATTCATGAAAGCTGTAATTGTGCACTAATGCAAGGGCATTCACAATGGGTGCACTTTTGTCATTTTATTTAAGAATTCGTCCCCTAATTAGGTCTTGATTTAACCATGACCTGTTGTTTTTATTACAATTCTATCTATCTATCTATCTATCTATCTATCTATCTATCTATCTATCTATCTATCTATCTATCTATCTATCTATCCATCTATCTATAGACTGGCTTCAGTGTGAGTGACAGCTTTCTGCTCTGTCACAAATAACGTATCGGCACACAAAGGAGTTTTGTTCAATGCCAGAGACTACTGTGACAATGTCTGTTTTTTTAGACCAATGCACATTATTGCTTTTTGCCAATGTTTGTTATAATGGCAAGGGCGTGGCAGCTCCCACAACAATAGAGATTTACAAAAACCATGTCAAAACAAGACACACATTGACAAAACCAAAAGTCTGATCACCTATGTCAGATGTATTGGCTTTGCCAATGATTGCCTATTTTCATGTTTCCCATAATAATAAACTGGTTGCACTGATTTTCCATTATACATATTTTTGGGGAATACTAGCATGGATCAACACATCTTGATAGAGGATGCTTCACAGAAATGGTACTTAATATTTCACAGTAGTTTAACAAAACATTTTTTCCCTAGTATCATTTTTTTTGCGAACATTTAATTTGAAAGCAAAGACTCATCAATCTTGCTTTTAAGTCTCTGTAAATATTTTCATCTAATCACAGAGCTTTCTGGGAGCATTATACATAGCCTCATATTGTTAAACTTCGCAAATGTATGTACAACTTTTAATACTGGGACCGCTGTCAGCAATGTAGTCCGAGCTTACAAAATGTCATTAAAGCTCTCACCCCAATAATAAAGGCTTTGCATCAATGAGCCATAAACACAAGTTCGAATAGCGTTAACTTATGGACACAAATATTACCTTAACTGCAGATAATGCCCTTCCCTGATCCATAATGTGGTATTGTAAACTGGCAGCAAAAAGGTTAGTGTTGCAGGTTGTTGGACCTACTTGTCTAAACATGAAAACTTGTTGTCCTTGACCCCAGACAATATGTCCTGGGAGTCGGGCTATAGAAATTTCACACCCCTGCCAATGCTAGAGGGAACCAGGCACAAATAGACAATGAGGAACAGGACAATAAAAAACAGCACTAGAGGTGCCAGGACCAGGTTGAGAAGGATCAGGAGGGCGAGGAGGATGTGGAACGGGGATCTGGACCCAGTGGACAAGGGCCAAAAGGAACAGAAGGACCAGGACCAGAGTAGAAGGAACAGAAGGCCCTGGATCATAACAACATGGAATGCTATGAGGGCCTGTGTGCCTGTGTGCACCAACCAGGACCAGAGGGACAAGGACAACCAGGGCCAGGATTAGAAGACCCAAGTAGATAGACCAAGGAGAACCAGTACTTGGAGACCAATTGAGACACAAGCCAGAGACAGGAGGGCCAAGACCTCAGATATCAGACAGTCAGGCACAGACCTATTCAGGTGCAGGTGCAACTCCTTCCACCACTCTAAATGCAGACCCGGCCTATTCAGGTTCAAGGGAAACTCAACCAACCACTCTAAATGCAGCCAAGGTCGATTCAGCCCAGCGCTGAATCACCCAGAAAAGGCAGGACACACCTCAACCCCCTTTGTGACTGTCTAGAGTGAATGCAAATCCCCTTCACCTGTCAGTCTAACGAGACATTGAATACACTATCAGGCAGGGCACAAAGAGTTAAAAGCACACAGAAATGTCTACTTCTAAAACTGGCATTCCTAAAATATTAATAACAAATCCGCTTTCACCAATAAGCAGGATTTATTACTAGTATTCCAAACATACCAAACATGGCAACACTACCCCTTTCATATCAGAAATTACCACTGAAGCACATATCAGGGAATTCCCAATGCAACCCGATGAGAGGGCAGCCTCACAACAGTGAGAAACCAAATAGGCTGTTTGTCACTACCAGGACATGCCACACAGCTAAGGCACATGTCCTATCTTTTACCTACACAGCACCCTGCCCATAGAGCTACCTAGGGCCTACCTTAGGGGTGACCTATATGTAGTAAAAGGGGATTTTTAGACGTGGCAACCACTTTAAATGCCACATCACTGCAGCAGTAAACTGCGCAGGCAGGCCCTGCAGCGGCAGAGGCCTGAGACAGGTTTGAGAGGCTACTTTGGTGGGTGGAGCAAGCAGCGCTGCAAGCCCACTAGTACCATTTAATTTACAGGCCCTGGGTATATGGGTACCATTGTACAAGGGACTTGCAGGTAAATTAAATATGCCAAACAGGTGTTGACCAATCTAACCAAGTTTACAAGAGAGAGCACATGCACTTTAACACTGATCAGTAGTGGTGAAGGGCCCAGAGTCATAAAACCAACAAAAACAGGTCAGGAAAAATATGTGAGGAAGGCAAAAGGTTTTGGAATAACCCTGGTAACCCTGTAAAAAGGGCCAGGTCCAACTATATATATATATATATCCCACAGCTGAGCGTTGCTGAGCAACGCAGTCGCCTATCCTTGCCTCTTGCGACGGCGTTCTACGGCGGGACGGCGAGCCCCTAAATAAAGATACAAATGCTTGTTCCTTCTTTCCAAACAGCACACCGTAGACCAAAATTGCAAAGCGGTTGTTTATTTCAGGCTTCTGACACACTCAACGCGTTTCGGGGAAAACCCCTTGATCACGAGTAGAAATGTCTCTAGTTAGTTGGTTTAAATAAACAATCATGTGATTCAAAAACATAGTGAAAAGACTTCCACGAGTTACATCACTCGAAGTTACATCTTAAAATAACGATATATTTACATTCACAATCTCTGTACAATTGGCGTTTTCTCATATCTCAATGTTACAAATTGTAATTAATACAGGAACATTTGCAACATTTTAAATGTAAATGATTCAACGCTACAAAAACTTTATTGTCCACCGATACCGGTTTGACGATATAGCCCGCATTTCTCATATGGTCCCGCCTTAATAAGGTAAAAGATTTTTAATCTTGTTTGTATAACCAGTGTTGCGGCACAATAAGAATACACAAAATTAAAAATCTAATCTAATCACACCCCTGTGGGCTACTCATGAATTCCTTTATGATAAACCATACACATTATTACAGACTCTGTTAATACTTCTTGTGACATGCAACATTGTGGCCATTATGGGCACATCATTTGGTATTTGTTTACATAATTATTGTGCCGCAACACTGGTTATACAAACAAGATTAAAAACCTTTTACCTTATTAAGGCGGGACCATATGAGAAATGCGGGCTATATCGTCAAACCGGTATCGGTGGACAATAAAGTTTTTGTAGCGTTGAATCATTTACATTTAAAATGTTGCAAATGTTCCTGTATTAATTACAATTTGTAACATTGAGATATGAGAAAACGCCAATTGTACAGAGATTGTGAATGTAAATATATCGTTATTTTAAGATGTAACTTCGAGTGATGTAACTCGTGGAAGTCCTTTCACTATGTTTTTGAATCACATGATTGTTTATTTAAACCAACTAACTAGAGACTTTTCTACTCGTGATCAAGGGGTTTTCCCCGAAACGCGTTGAGTGTGTCAGAAGCCTGAAATAAACAACCGCTTTGCAATTTTGGTCTACGGTGTGCTGTTTGGAAAGAAGGAACCAGCATTTGTATCTTTATATATATATATATATATATATATATATATATATATATATATATATGCACTGAAAAAACCATAGGTTTCAGGCACGTTATAGTTAGAAATTAGCATTTAAAAAACCTTACAAATTCACAGAAAAAACCATAGGTTTTAGGGACAGTTATAGTTAGTTGGACATTGCACTCGTACAAAACTCCGTGAAATTCCCTCGTTATAGTTAGTTTAGCTAACTATAACTCGCGCCCCCGCAATGCACTGCTGATGACGTCACATATTACATCACTCATGGGGCCGACTCCAGCGAAGACTCGTCTTTGACCCCCCTACCCTTTTCTTCAATATCACATAAAGAGAGTGATACAGGACGAGCACGTATCTTAACAGATAAGAGAACCTTTTGTTCCTAACTATAACAATTATGTTCCTTAATGTCTGTGATAAAACGTTAGAAATGTTTTTGGAAGGTGATAAGAATAGCACTTGGTTTGATTTTAACTTTATATATTTTTTCGGTTTGTTGAATTTTGGTGAATGTTTGGATTGGTTTTTATTGGGATTTAGATTAGTATATCATTGGACATATGGACTAATGTGATGACCTAAAGACGTATTTGGGCATTGCGGACTAAAGAATACGACACTATGTCGATAACAGTTTATCGTGGTCAGGGACTCTCTGACCAATATGTATGTAACGTAGAATGTATACAAAACTATTATAGTGAATACAATCGCTGCCATTAGAAATAATACCATTCGAGTATGACCGCAATTTACATGCAGCACAATTGTGCCTTTATGTAGTTATATTGTATGTTCACTAGGACTTTTACTGGATATCAATGGACAATACAACAATGTGTATAACCTAGGATTTAAACTACTATAATTAAGGAAATACAATCACCTTTTTGGAAGAACAACACCATTTATAAATGGCCGCTATGTTTACATACATGAGATTACTACCTGGGTAAAGTCCGTTTTCTCTTCTTGTACTTCACTTTACATATGCTTGTCTGTCCCACAACTCAGTGTGTGAGCAAGCCTGCTGTGTCAGGCGAAACGCGTTACTGGAAAATAAACCAACTTGGTGGTGGATTAAACCCTTTGTGATCGCCTGATTTGACCTATATTGGAATTGTGAAAGTCGGCGCGCTCCGCCGGCATTGGCGATCCGCCTGCCTAGGGCGGGGGGAGACGGAAGGAGCAACGTAATCTGGAATATATATGTATGTATGTATGTATGTATGTATGTATGTATGTATTACCTACTGGCGGTCACCAGTAGGTTGTTATAGTTAGGACCATGTTTCCATAGAAAAGCGTTTTTGCCTTGCTTATAACTTTGGCATCGTTTGACAAACCGTCGCTAAATTTTCTAAAAAAAGAGTGCTGGTAATTCTAGCTGTGCATGGAAAGTTTTAGGGTGATCCATCAAGCGGGGGCCAAGAAAAAGGGGTGGTCAGAAAAAGTGGGTTTCCCATGTTAATTTCCATACAGTCTATAGAAACGCCTGCAGCCCGAACCGCTGGACGGAATCACACCAAATTTGGCAGAAAGCTAGATTTTGTTCCACAGATTGTGCATTGTGTTATTTGGTGTAAACCTGTTCAGTAGTTTGCGAAAAATTTAAGGAAATCCAAATTTGTATATCTAGAGTTGTGAAGTCTTAGCGAATAATGACGAGCTCGTGCAGAGATTCGGGTTCAGCTCAGTACCCCACAAAAAACACACACACACAAAAAAAAAGCGGGCAGGGTGTGAATACCCTAGCCCTCTGGCCTTGGTCTAGGGGTCCCCCTTGGACCCTGCCAGGGGAAAAAAGCATTTTTTTTTTTTAAATCACAGCGATATTCACAAATATCACTATGAAATAAAAAACAAAATGTGTGTGGTCTCCCATGCTTGTTTTTAATGTCGCCCCTGGGTGGGCCAGGTCCCGGGGGATAATTAGGATTATCAGGAGATGTTGTTTTGCCACACAGATTGAAGACAACGTGCACTCTGTTTTCTCATGCCCCAGAACCAATTATACCCCCTGGCTGGCCAGTGTGTATCTCGTTTCCAGAATCTCTGAAGCGCTGCTCAACATCAAGCATGCAACATTGCGGCCCGGTAGCAAATTAGAGAAATGTGCAAGCGATCGGCTCCTATCTGCCCATTGTGCATAAATTAGGCTGACCCTTCAGAGCTGTGATGCGCGCCTCTTGATCTTCCTTTCCATGGGCACACTTGCATGTTTTTACTGTCCATCTATTGAAACAGCCTGGCTCGGGTTGTCACAAACTATTTACTTTGTCCGTGACCAGGTAAACAATATCCTCCTATACTGGAGGCAGATTACATCCCTTGTACCTCCTCTTGCGCTGGTGCAAAGGGTGTGTATAGTGCCACTGCCTCCTTACCTCCCCTCGTGCCCGTGCATGGGGAGTAGGTAGTGCCACTACTGCCATACCGTCCCTCGCGCTGCTGCATGGAGTGGGACAGTAAGGCTGCCGTGACCTTCACAGCTCCTCCCGGACACTCCGCGAGGTGTCCGCATTGGAGTGCGGGGAGGGCTGGGGTGCAGTGACCACTTGCGCAGGCCTTTTCTGAAGCCACCAAGCCCCTGCTTGGTGCCACAAACACCCCCACATGGGCTGTACCTGCCGGAGCTCTACACATCACTGTTGACATTTCCTACTTTTGTTGTGTAGTTTCTGGTCTCGTTTTAAAAGCATACCACTCATGATATGGTCAGTGACATCACTGATGACATCTTGCATGACATCCCTGATGACATCATCCAGTGAGGGAAAGTGTTTCATAAATGTATCTGAGACTTAAAGATATTTAGTAAGCTCCTGCATAAGTTAAATTCAAATTATTTCTAAACTAGTAATGAGTGATACTGTTTCTAACATATGTCATCTGAGTGTGTGTGTGACTGTCTGTATCAGTGTGGGGGGTGGGTGTCTGAGTAGATGTATAGGTGAATAAGGGTGTGTATGAGTAGCTGTATGAGTGTGTGAGTGACTGTGTGAGTGGCTATATTGGTGATTGAGTGTGATTGGCTGTATGGGTGAGTGAGTGGCTGCCTTAGTGGCTGCCTTAGTGGCTATGTGGACGGGGGAGTGTGTAAGTGGCTGTTTTAGTGACTGAGTGGCTCTATGGGTGGGTGAGTGGGTGTGTTAGTGGCTATATGGGTATGTTAGTGGCTGTTTGAATGGATGTATGGGTAAGTGAGTGTGTGTGAGTGGCTGTTCTGCACAGTGAGGGCCTCATTTATGAGGTTTTGGCACAGGACAGTGCATCAAAGAATCTTGCTGTACTGCCCTGCATCAAAAGAAAAGGGCATGAATGTGCCGTATCTATGAGATACAGTGCATTCCTGTCCTTTTCCCCTGCGCTGCTGCACAATGGGCTGCCATGCATCAACGCAGGCACACTTGCGCTATGGTGCAAGGGTGTCTACATTGTAGAGGTGATTATTTTAGTGCAGGAAGGGACACCTTTCTGCCCAAAAACAATCACGAGAGGTGTCTTCCTCTTTCTATGTGTGCAGCAGAATGCAGCACACATAGAAAGAGGAAAAAATTAGTATAAATAAGGATATTTCTTTTTGTTGTGCCTCCATAATGCCACCCCTGGGGTGGTGTTAGAATCTGAAGCATTCTTAGGTTTATGATTCCTCGTAAATCTGGGAATGCTTCAGATTCCATGGGTGATGTGTGGGAACACCCACAGCTACGCCCCTTTCACGCAGTGTTCTGCATGAAAGGGGCACATCTTTACAAGGCCATGAAAAGCCAAGCAAAGTGGCTTTGCGTGGCCTTGTAAATATGCTGTGGCATATTGCACCACTGGAGTGTCAAAAAAGTGAGGCTCAGGCGGCGCTAAAGTGCCGCTAGGGGACTTGTAAATTAAGTGTCTGTGTGACTGGCTGTATAGGTAAGTGAGTAGGTGTGTGACTGCTTGTATGGATGTGTGAATGGGTATGTAAGTGGTTAACTGGATTAGTGAATGGATGTGTGAGTAGCTTTATGGGTAAGTGAGTGGCTGTGTAAGTAGCTGTATGGGTGAGTGAGTGGCTGTGTGGAAGAGTGAGTGGCTGTGTGAGTGGCTGTATTAGTGAGTGGCTCTGTGTGTGGCTCTATGGTTGAGTGAATGCTAGTGTGAGTGGCTGTATGGGTAAGTGAGTTGGTGTTCGAGCGGCAGTTTGGGTGAGTGAATGGGTGTGTAAGTGGCTGTATGGGTGGGTGATTTGGCTCTTAGTGGTTGAGTGAGTGGGTGTTTGAAAGTCATTGAATAGGTTTGTGAATGGGTATGTGAGTGGTTGTATGAGAGGATGTATGGGGCTGTGAGTGGGTGTGGGAGTGGTTCAGTGGATGATGACATCGGTGATGTCACTGGAGATGTCATCAGTGATATCATCAGTGATGTCACTGACCATGTCATGAGTGATGTAATATGTGAGGTCATAAGCAGTGCATTGCTGGGGCGTAAGTTATAGTTATCTTAGGTAACTATAACTGCTGAATTTAACTGGTTTTGTATGAGTGAATTCTTAGCCTAACTATAATATCCCTGTAACCTTTGTTTTTTTCAGTAAATTTCCAAGTTAAAAAAAAATTCTATTTCTTAACTGTAACGTCCCTGTAACTTTTGTTTTTTCAATAGATTTCTATGGGTTTTTAACTTTTTAATCCTAACTGTAACCTGCCACCTTTGAGACTGCATGTGTGAGTGGGTGTGTGGATGTGTGAGTGGCTGTGTGTGTGTGTGAGTGCATCTGTGAATGCCTGTGTGTGAGAGAGTGGGTCTGTGTGTGTCTGTGAGTGCCTGCGTTAGTCTGTGAGTACCTGTGTGAGTATTCGAGTGTGTGAGTGGGTGTGTGAGTGTCTCTGTGGCTCTGTGAGTGGGTCTGTGAGTGCCTGTGTTGGTCTATGAGTATGTGTGTGAGAGCCTGTTTGTGTCTGTGAGTGGGTGTGAGTGGGTGTGAATGGTGCTATGCATTCTGGGCATTTATATACTTAGGGTACTTAAAAGGGAGAACCATGGACTCTGCTCTCACCAGGAGATGACAAGAAAGAAACTACTCATCACAGTTACTATACATCAGATTGTGCTCCAATAGATCAATGATAAATTCACTTCCATTAAGCATTTCATATCGTTTTTCAACATGGAATACGAGTCCAAGAAGTTAGGCTTGTTTGTGCTTTACTGAAGTGGAGCTTCATCTGGGGCACCTGCTATGTTTATGTTTATAAGTGCTTCAGGTTGAGGTTTAATTTCTGTGAAATCAGCACCAGGGCCAGAATTGAACCCTTATTTTCTTTCCCAAGAAGAGTACCCAGTTTTGGAGAAAACGTCTCCCCAACAGGAGTACTTTCATTTGGTTAATTAGTAAGTGCTAACTCGTTGGGTAAATGTCTTGTGCATATTCTACACTACAGCTGCATAAAGGACCATGAGGTGTAAATGTAATTTCGGCAAATCTGTGATAACATGAATCCTTATCAAGAGAAGACAACGAGCCTGCAAAGAGGTAAATCTCCACCAAACAGGGGTACTTCCTCTTAGCTAAATGATGTAAGTGCTTCTTTGTTTGGTGAAGATTTCTTTGTATTGCTCTGCATCAATAACAAGTCACTATAATCGTCAGAAACGCCTACAAGGGCCCTTTGTTAAGCTGTCCATCAACTTGGGAAAAGGCGGGATGACCTTTGCATACTACTAAGCAAAACGGGGCATGGCCAAACGGGCGGAGCTTGCAGATGATTTTGGGCATTTGTGTACTCAGGGTAATTAAAAGGGAGAATCATGGACTCTGCTCTCACCAGGAGATGACAAGAAAGAAATCACTTGTCACAGTCACCCCAGATCAGATTGCACTCCAATAGATCAATGAGGCAGTCACCTCCATTAAGGATTTCAGATTGGTTTTCAGTATGGAATTCGAGAGGAAACACATTTACTTTGCCTTTCTCAAACTCAAGAAGTTAGGATTCTTTTCTTTTTAAATAAGGGGAGGGGGGCATCGCAGCCTGGGACCCGGTGAAAATTCAATGGAGGAGGGGCCCAGCCATGACTCACTGGGTGCCCTGGAGCTCACCCAGGACATCCAGTGTGCAATGATGGGGACCACAGGGAAAGCCTCAAAGCCCTGCTGTCCCTGACTGCTCTCCGCCTTCTGCAGGAGTTGGCATTGCTCCTGCATGCAGGGAGCTGCTGGAAATGCAGCTCCCTGTGTGCAGGAGCAAGTGTTTCATCTGTTTCCCTGCCCACATGATAGCAGGCAGGGAAGCAGATGAAAACTCCTCTCCCAGCAAGCAGGAGCAGTTTGACAGCTATCGCTTATTGGGAGTGGAGTTAGTGTTTGCTCTTGCTTGACAGGAGCTGTCCCAGCTCTCGCCAAGTGAAAGCAAACTGCTATCTCCCAAAGGTGGGTACCTCGGGAGATAGCAGGAGCCAGCCCTTGGGGGATGGTGGTACCCAGGGCCATTGATGGCTCTAGGAGGGGGGCCACGTGGCCCCTGCCTTCTGTTTCTATGGGCCGGCCTTGGGGAGGTGGTGGTTGTCCCCGGGGCCATATATGGCCTGGGAGGGGGGCCGTGCTGCCCCCATCCCACTAATATTGCACACATACCCTGGGGAGGTGGTGGTGGTCCTCATCCCACTAATATTGTACACATGCCCTGGGGAGGTGGTGATCCCTGGGGTGTGGGGATCTAATTTTCATTTAGCCCCAGGAAGGTTGTGGTCCCCAGGTCTTCGATACAACCCCAGGGGAGGGTTCTGTGCGGCCCCCCTCCATTAATTAAGAAACGTCCCAGGGAGGTGGTGGTGCCCAGGGCTCAAGGAGCCCAATGTAGGGAGGACCACACGGCACCCCTCTCATATGTAAATAAAGACCCAGGGAGGGGGTGGTCCCTAGGGATCAAAAGAGCCACAGAAAGGGTGCTGTGTGTGCCCCCTTCATTTTCTTTTTTATGCACGCAGGGCCTGGCCCACCCGGGGGCTATACATTAAACAAGCACAGGAGACCATGCTTGTTTGTTTTTTTTGCATCAGATTTGTGACTCCTTTGCAATTTTGTGGCAACATTTTTAAATAAAAAAGGCTTTTTTACTCTGGTAGGGTGCCAGGGGGACACCGGGACCAGAGCTGGGGGTCAGGGTATTCCTACCCTGCCCCCCTTTTTTTTTTTGTTAACGTTTTTTGGGACGC
Source organism: Calotriton arnoldi (assembly GCA_963921515.1). NCBI lineage: Eukaryota > Metazoa > Chordata > Amphibia > Caudata > Salamandridae > Calotriton > Calotriton arnoldi. Next base: position 494,934 of record CAWUFW010011755.1, read on the forward strand.
CGCTGAAGCCAAGTCCCAAGATGTCTGCCAACACTTCCTGCTTGAAGTGTTGGCAGCCAATCAGATATCAGCAAGGGACTGTTGGATCCTCAGAGGATCTGCATCCCTATATATACAAGTTTGGTTTTCCTTTAATATCTCACTAACTACTGAACTGATTTACAACAAATACCAAAAAGCGCTCTTTGTGGACCAAGAGCTAGCTTTCTGCCATATTTGGTGTAATTCCGTTCTGCGATTCGGGCTATAGTCATGTTCAAAATCCCTATGGGAATTAACATGGGAAACACACATTTCCACCCCCCTTCTCTTGACCCCTGCTTGAAGGATCACCCCAAAACTTTCCATGCACAACTAGAATTAGCTGCACACTTTTTTGGCGAAAATTTTGTGAAGATTCGTCAACCAGCGCCAAGGATATAGGCAAGTCAAAAACTATTTTCCTATGGAAACATGGTCTTAACTCTAACTACTGGTGACCGTCAGTAGGTGATATAGATATAAGCTTATATAAAAGATACTGGGGACTTAAAAAAAAAAATCTGTGATATTACTTGGGAACCGGATCTGTTTTTAATGTCACTTGATGTAACATCTTTATATACCAGCATTCGCCATGAGGATAGCCTGCGGGCCATCAGACATTTCTTAGGAGCACGACCTATGTGCTTGCTTAAACACACACAGTTGTTAATTGAAATGGTGTGTGATGAATAACTTCTTTGTTTTTAAAGGGAAATTTTCCAACAAGTCACCGGGATTGCGATGGGCACCTGCTTCACCCCCAGCTATGAAAATCTGCATAAGGGCTGGTGGAGGAAGCATGTGCTACATCATGAATTCGAAGGAGAGTGCGCAGACAGTGTGATTTTGTGGTTACGCTTTATAGATGACGTGTTCGTCATCTTTGTGGGACAGAGGAAAGTGCATTAGATTTTATGGAAAGGCTGAATATAAATAACCGTAACAGAAAATTGACCAGCCACATTAGTATAACAAGAGGTCAATTTTTTGACACAGTGTATGTGAAAAATGACAGGCTGCAGAGTAGGATTTTCAGAAAGCCCAAAGCTGGGAATACGGTCCTTCACACAAAGAGTTTGAACCCAGACAGTTTAAAAAGAAGTATCCCATATGGTGAGAACTTGAGAATAAAAAGAAACTGTAGTGAGACAAATAAAGCTGTGCAGGCGCAGCAAGAATTAGATGCTAGATTCATGGAAAGAGGATACTCTGAGTTAGTGTTACAAACAGCAAAGAACAGAGCAGATCCGGTGAAAAGAGAGGTGCTCATTTTTGGAGGCAAGAAGAAGAAAAGGAGTGCCCCTAGTGAAAAGAGGTTTATTACAGATTTTAGTGCACAATGGCAAAAGATGAGAAGTATTATGAGGCGTCACTGGCATTTAGTGAGGAAGGACGCAGTAGTAGGAGAGAAAATCCCCAAAAGATTACTGATCACCTATAGAAAATGTAAATCAATGCATGATGCCCTAGTAACCACCAGTGTAGGTGTAGTTAAAAATCAGAACTCGCTATTGAGAAGCAGTAGGTTCAGAAAATGTGCTAAATGTAAGGCGTGTCAGTTTGGCACAAATAAGACTACATTTGACACTCCATTTCACAAAAATCCCCAAAAGATCAGGAGAGCCTACAACTGCAGAAGTGAATATGCAGTCTGTGCTACCTTGTGTGTCTGTGCCTCCTCCAGTACGTAGGTAGTATGGTACATCAGGTCCATAAATGGATTCTGCAGCATGAGGCTGCCACCTCTCGTGTCAAGGCTTGCCTGTCTGCTGTATTTAACTGGCTTTCGTTGGCTCAGTTAAAATGTAATGCAGACAAAACTGAGATCCTTTTCTTTGGGGAATTCCCCCCATTGTTTTGGCATAACTTTTGGCCCAATGATTCCCCTAGCCCCTCTCCATCTGGCCTCCCTGTAAAAAATCTTGGTATCTGGTTTGATGAAAAGCTTAGCTTTGGTAACCAGATCAGCAAACTAACTGGCACTTGCTTTGGCATTTTAAAACTCCTCCGTAGATTTTTGCCGCTGCTGCCTCTTCCTGCTAAAGAAACTGTAATTCGTGCTTTGGTCACCTCTCGCATTGATTATGCGAATGTGCTGTATGTCGGTCTCCCTTGCTACCTTTTGGACAAGTTGCAGGTTGTCCAGAATGCTGCTGCTCGGCTGTTGTTGGACCTACCTAAGCGCTCCAGTGTTAGGCAACATCTGCGTAACTTACACTGGTTGCCAGTTAAAGCTAGGATTATGTTCAAGGCTTTGGTCATTGCTCATGCTGCGCTTTATGGGTATGGCCCTGCCTATCTCAGGAAACGCTTTCAGTTTTACACTCCGGGCAGGCTTCTTCGTTCCTCGAACATGCTCCTGGCCACTGTCCCCAGGTTTCGCCTGAAACGTAAGGGGGGCAGCTCATTGGCCTATCTGGCCGCAACATATTGGAATTCCCTTCCCCTGGATCTGCGTAGTCTTGAGAATCCTACTCAGTTTAGGAAAAAACTCAAAACTTTCCTGTTTAACTAGTTTGTCCTGGCCTTTCTTCTGCTATCTGTTTCTTTGTTACTCTTGGGCTCGCACCGGGACACTCTTTTGAGTAGCTGTGCGCGCTACACATTATGATAACATAACATAAGGTCATAAAAATTGATAAAGCGTATCCAGTTGCCCAACATTTTTATTGCAGCACACATGGGAGATGTGATGCAATTGAAATATTTTGTAATTTATTGTGTCCCCAGAAACCCCTGGGGCGGGAACAGAGAAAGAAAGCTACGTCAGCTGGAGTTTGAGAGTAAGAGTCTGATGGGCCTTAATATGGAAGAAGATCTACACACTTTCTTATAGATCCCTATGTCTTAGATTTCATGATAAGAAACTCTTTTCTATGAGAGTATGTTTTTTTGACACATAGGTACATTTTGGTGTTTTAGATTTATAGGATGTAGTTTATGCACATTACATTATTATTTGTTTGTATTTTTTACTGGGCCCACTTGGGATTATGAACTTCTGTGGTAGATGCTCTCAATATATGAACTTATTGTTAGATCTAGATGTAAGGCTTTATTTTTCTACCCACTTGGGATATACACTGAATCTGAGCAACTTTAGCTATGACTATTAATTCTTGGTTGACTCACATTTTAAATTTTAGGGCTGTAGGCCAAATTCATGCAGGATGCATTTGAAATTAGTGCGTGTGTCAGCATTGATTGACTGTAAGAATTACATTATGTCAAGCACAGCTGCACTTTGCTACTTCCTGAAAGTGGCATAGATTATGCCCACCATCCAGACTGTGGGCTGCTATAAGTTCTTGCACTTGTATTGGTGCTGTCAAAATGTGAACTATCGCTGAGAGTATATCTTTTGTGCCAAGAGTCTATTAATGAATTTGTAATTATGAACTGCGCAAATGTATTCTGAAATTTTGATTATTTAAATAGCGAGGCAAATCGCTTGTTCACAGAAGATATATCAATTGGCTACCTGCTAGACTATAGTAACATGGCTATATAATGAAAAAAGTCCCCGACTGATTTAATATACAGTGATATAATTTTACCAGATAGAAGTATTGTCTGTTTGAAATTTAGTTTGATTTTGCACTTCAGTTGCTGTGAAAGTATCACTTCCATGTCTATTACGCTATGACATGGCCCATACATTTAAAATGTCGACTAAAAATGATGTTTCTTTGTTGTGAGCAAGGCCGAAACACGTCAAGTGGCTTTTCTTGAATAAAGAAGAAATATTCTTTCTGCCACGAGTGTCTGCACCCGTTCTTTGGAAGGGACTGTTGGTTTCAATATATATATATATATATTTTTTTTTTCCTTTGGTTTTTGTGTTGGTCGGTGGATATACTGAGAGACTAATCCCGTGTGTTCAGGGTATAGACTTAACCCTACCACTTCTACCTGCAGCTAGTGAACCTCTTATGCCATGACAAGAGGGGAGGCAGGGCTTTTTTAATTAGGCAGCAACTTTAAATAGTATGAAATGTTGCCAGTAAAGAAATTCAGACTCTTGCTACGATCTTTCAGTCCTAACGGGCAGAGGGTTAATAGACAAGCACCTAAAGGGTAAAGGGTGAAGGTGAATGAAATGTTTTTACAAATATCAATACTGATTTGGATTTGCGTTTCTATAAAACAGGGTATGTTTTTGCAAAGACAACAGAGCATATAAGGAAATGTAGATGACTGCATGCCATGCTTGAGGAAGTCCTTGCCATGCTAGCCTGAAGCTTTTTATGATGAATCGATAAGGGATCATATTGTTGTACATTCTAGCAATAGAACTTTTCAGGAAAGGTTGTTGATGGCGAAGCCTCTCTGTAAGATACCATTATTATGAGAGGTGAATTGTCAGGTTGCAGTGGGAAAGCAGAACCAGTGCACAGAGATTAATGATATGGTAGGGAAGGAAGGTCAGCAACTCTAGGTAGACTACAGCTGTGAAAGTAAAAGAAAAGAGTAGAAAACCTGAGCAGAAAATAGTGAGGGAAACAAATGCTATAGATATGAAAGAGAGAGTGTATGAAAAAAAAAATGGTTCCCTACACTTAATTGTCATTTTGAAATAAGAAAATCAAATAGTGACAACCGTGAAGATGATAATATTGTGTTCAATGTAAAAGGCAAAATAGTTAAAATAATGTGTTTCACGACTATTGGTGATTTAGGCATGTTTTGGACCCTGGACCCCCTTACCCCACCATTGCTAAGAGTATATTGAAGGAGAAATTTGTAAGACAAATGTTAGAGGTGTTTGACCTTTAAATTTAAAAATAGAGTTACTGAAGGAGAACTGTATGCTGCTAACAAAGGTTCTATTTTAGCATGGGAGAACCAGAGGAAGTTACATGTTGTGCTTGATATTAAAAGCAAACAACAAGTTTTAGTTGTTAGTGTGGGTCAGGAGGATTTTGAAACTTTTTAAAGTGTTTTTAGTGTAGAGATTGGAAAGCTAAAAGGGTTCCAGCACTATATTGTACTTAAGGATAACGTTATAGCAAAAGTTCACAAATTTCATGCCATTCCTTTAGTGATTAGGAGTAAAGTAACCTACTAGTTGCCAAAGTTTATAGCCGTAGGAAGCATTGAGCCAGTAGAGCTGTCAGAACATGCAACTTTGTCACTTTTAGTTGTTGCACTTCATGCCAATGGCAAGGTGAGATTATGTGTTGATATAAAAGATTTAAATAACATTGTCCGCATTGACAGATTTCCTTTACCAAATAGTAGTGAAATGTTGATGCTAAAAAAAGGAGCATGTTGATTTGGTACAGAAACCTGTTGTCCACTTGCCACCAAATAACAGTGCATAGGAAAAGCATAGCTTTCACCACTTTCCCAAATGCAGTTTGGTCTGACATCAGTGACATCTGTTCAGTGGCGAATGCATGAAATATTCAAGGGAGAAAATTGTGTTTTGTATATTCAGGATGACATTTTAGTAATTGGTAATAGAAAGAGGACCACGATTGTAAGTTGAGAAGAGCGCTAAAGACGTTAATGGACACAGGTCAGATTGTTCCATATTCCAAGTGTAATTTTCCAGAACAAAGTACAACTTAGGTCATAAAATCAGCAAGGATGGTATGGGGGTCTAAAAAGAAGTTAATACGGCAGTTGTGGCACCTCCATTGCCAATAAATAAGGGTGATTTCTGATCAATTTTAGGGCTTGCAGAAATTTATTCATAGTTTCAACAGAATTCAGTGAGGAAAATAACGAAAAAAGGGTACAAATTTGAATGGAATCATGTGTGAAGTCACGTTTAAGAAGATTATGAATGCAATGTGTAATACCCAGCATTGCAAAAGTTCAATGCGAAGGAAAAGAGCATCATGATTATTGATGCAATTGTTCTGGGGTTAGGTGCCATACTTACATAGTAAGGGGATGGGGAGAGTTGGGGTATTTCTTTCACACCTCAATCCCTTTCACTGTCTGAGGAATGGTCTTTTGTCCCTGAAAGGGAGACCCTTTGGAGTGTCTGGGAAATAGATAACTTTATACAGTATTTACAGGGAAGCAATATTTTTTTGAGTAACCATAAACTGCTCACATACCTTTTAACAAATGGTATGTTCATGACTACTGCCAGGATCGCTAGCTCATTTGTGTAATTGCGAGATTATTTATATACATTTATGAATTTTCCAGAAATAAAGAACATAATTGCAAATATTCTGCCAGGATGTCTTTTCTGAAGGAAGAGAATGAAGAGAAGGAATGGGATGGCTGTAATGTGGCTATTGTGAATGGATGAATGGTGTTAATGAGGAGCTGGAAGAAGTGTATAATGTGTTTGAAAATGTTTAGAAGGGATGGTCTAGAAAATCTTATTAACTGCAGAAACAAATGCTATTTTAAAATTAAGAAATGAATTGGCGGTTGATAGGGAGCTCTTAAGAAAGGATAAAAATATTCCACCAGCAAAATTGAAAAAGAAAGTCATTGTGTCTCTGCAAATACCAAATGGGTAGGCACACTGATCAGAATTACGAGCTGTGTGAAAATTATTACCCACTCAAAATTTTCTTCTGCTAAATTCTGGCAGATCAAGCCTGACGAATATTATTGGGGGAAAAGGCCCAGGAAAAGGGGAAACCATGTGGAATTCGCTATGTTAACCCATTCCGCACGTAGGACACCATTTTCCTTTTAAAACTTGAATAGAAGGTATTTATCTCAAGTAGTAAACACCTCAACTTGGGGTAATGGTATTTACCACATGTGGTAAAAACCCCAAACTATTCCAGTAATTTCCCAATGAAGGCCATTAATTTGTGCCGTGAGGGCAATCCCGGAATTCAGTGCATGAAAAAACAAAGGTCAGAGATAGGGTTTGGTGGGCTGGTATGAACACTGAAGAGAGAATGTTCAGAGGGTACCTCATGTATGAGGGTGCAGATAATACATTAAAAGCTCTGAAGCCTCCTCTTTTTCACTATTGTATTCCATTATGTCGTGGGAAAAAGTTGTTATATCCATTGTTGCTGAAGACATTGTGTAAGTTCACTCTATTACAATATCCCAGCAGACATGGATAACTTCGGTTAGCCATAAAGGAGGGGAGGGGTATAGATTGGAAGGAGGAGTAACAGAAAATGTTATTGCACAGAATACAACCGATGACACCCCTAGGTTTAGCCCATTTTGTTTGATGAGAAAGGGTACCTTGTTTTGAGATTATTCCAAGATGAATAAGATGCCCAAAATAGCTAAATGTTTATTTGATGATGTACAAAAGAAGAGACATCAAGCTATGTACAAAAAACTTAGTCAGGGCAGCGGTCAGATGCAAAACATGTGACACAGATAAACTGAAGAGAGAGACAATTGTATCCAAAGGGATATTTAAGTGTATCCAAAGGGATATCTATGTTTCTGAAGCTATTACAGTTGTCTAGGTAATGTGCAATGTCTGACCACCTTGCTTTCCCTTTTTCCCTTTCCTTTCCCTCCACACATGAAACTGCTCCGACAGGTATCAAGAAGGTGTTTAAAAGAAATTGGATAGGTATAAGTAAGGAATCCTTTCTATGGGCTCTTAACAATCAAAACTGGACTGACCGTAATGACACTGATCTGGAAGCTATAGAGAATTCGACATGGCTTACAGCAGCTATTGACTCTCTTGCTCCCCTTAAAGAATCCTATGTATGTAGAAAGAAGCCCACCTCTCCCTAGTTTTCAGAGAAGCTGAGAATACTTAGACAAGCTTGTCGCCTCCAAGAACGCATTTGCCCTAAACACTATGAACCACTCGAAAGAGCCAACCATAAGGCTAGGCTGGTAGAATGTAAAGCAGCCATTAGGATAGAGAAATCCCTGTCCTGCAATCAGAGGTTTGCATCAGTCAAGTCCTCTAGGGATCTATATAAACTGATAAATCTTCTATATATACCTTCCTCCAATACTGAGAGCTCACAGGTCTTCTGTAATCGTATGGCAAAATGATTTCCAAACTTTTTGACATTTACTCTTTCTTGGACAGTCTCAATTCCGAGCCCTCCATCTCTGCCCAAAAGACTAATTACACAGCCTCTATCCCTCCACAGATTAAGAATAGGGATTACTGTCTTTCTGCTTTTCTCCCTCTATCCCATGAGATGACCGAACAGTTTCTTTGAAGGGTTAAATCAGGCTCCCCATTTGAACCTTGCTTTCCAAAACTGATGCAGTTGGGAGGGGATATCATTATTCCCCACCTTACAGCAACTCTCAATCAGGCTATTTCTTCCAGATGCTACCCTCAAAGCTTAAAAATTGTGATTATTAAGCCTCCGCTTAAGAAATTCAACTTGGCCCCTCTAAATTGAAAAACTATCGGCCCATTTTTTGCTACCCAAGATCCTGCAGAAACATCTAAATGCCCAGTTGATGACTCATTTGGAACTACTGCATCTGCTGGACATTTCCCAGTATGGATTTAGGAGTACTGTAAACCACATCTGGCAGTGGAGATCCCTCCACCGGCAGACGAGGGGTAAGAGAGGTTTTTTGACGTGGATACCTCCTCCCAACTAGAAATATGCTACCACTATTGTATCCAGACAAGAAGGAACTCTAAAAGCTACTTAAATCCTTACGTGGCGTACGTCGCTACATGCGGAAAGGAAGCAATTCCTTTTTGTTATTTAATCCTCACACACCCTATTGGTGTCATGCTTCATCATTGGGTTCACCCTAACTCCTAAAGGTCAGGGTGGGCTCAACTGTATTTCAGGGAGCTCTTAAGAGATGTAGGCCAGAGGGACTTAAAGATAAAAATCCTACTCCATTCCCCAGGTATCCCTTTTATTCACGGGGACGTAGTGAATATTAAAAAAGGGTATTTTTGGAGGTTATGGTCCTATGACCCTAATAACTTGCCAACATGTTTCAGCCTGGAAAAATTGGCCATAAAGGTCCTGGGCTTTCGTCAGGGCACAACAAGTATTCCCTCCCTGGTGTTGACCGACACTTGTCCTATATAAATATTATTTTTTGAAGGTACAGAAAGCTGTAACTTTCGTGAAAATAATAATAATAATAATAATGGGGAGTATACTTATCTCCCTTCCTTTTGTACGAAAAAATTCCGCCTGTAAGGATATTGAAAGGAGAAAGAAGACATACAATTATGCAGTACAATAATCATCATAGCCCTAGTGTGCATATGCACCCATCATGCTCAGGTGCTCTTCTTCCCTTCATTCCGTGAACACAAATTAATGTTGAAAAACAAAGCTGTACTCGATCAACTAATCTCACTTGGCCAAATAGGCAGCATGCGTAAATTATCGCACATGATTTAATTCTCAAAAGTGCAAAATACCTTATCCCATCGTGAACCACACTCACACTCAAAGTCTTATGAATGGGTTGTATCCACTCGTACCAAGCAACTTTGATCAAACACATTCACAGTTACTGATATGCTCTTAGAAATGGTCATAATGCAGGTTGACATATCCATTTTTCACATTTACGTTATATGCGCTCATTTGCCCTTACCCTATTAGAGGGGAACTACAGCTTTTCATGGACTACGGGAAGGGGAGCCTTGTAGTCAAACGCTGTTTTAGGAGGTAAAAAGTGAAAGACTGCGGCGTTAATACACCCTGCCTCCCAAACGACCCAACTCACATTACCTCCATCTGTAGCTGCGCAATCAATCTGGACTTACTACTTCAAAGGTCCTGCCCCGTAGTATACCTATTTGGTATCCGTGTGTCCAGGCTCTAGCAACTCGCTGCTTGGCGCGCCAGTTTAAATAAACCTGCCGTTTCATATTGCAGCTGGTCAGTGGGCGTGAAAATTGTACGGGGCACGCGTCAGCACTGTCACTTCCTACGGGTGTCGCGGAACGGACTACAAATGTCCCATGGGATCATGGGAATTGTGGTCCCGTGTTCCAGATACGTGACCATAATGAATTATGCCTGTTAAGAGTCCCGAATCCCGTCGGGATCTGGGATTTGTGGTAGGTCAAATGCAAAACTGGCTAAAGACCACGCTTTCGAGTAACTGTGAATCGGCTCAGGTCACACTAATAAGAATACATGACGGGAGCCTTCTCAAGTCCATTGGAGAGGCGGTCATGTATCAAGCCCAAAACATACCGGTAGCCCTGTGTTAAAGAAAAAAGGAGGCGTGCCTTATTTACGTGGATCAACAATAGTTTTTGTTCATTGAAGAAATTCCTATGACTGAGGACATGTTTATAACACACAACTTTGGTCACAGAGTCTAATGTGTGTCTATTCTATATCACATGGTGTGACCAAGTGACATAGGCAAAAACAGGATCGTGAGGACCCTTTTAATGGTGACTGAACCCTATGTTTAGGTTTAGGAGTAACCATGGGACCAAGACAGCACTACTATCCGCAGTCAATAACATCTGCTCCATGGTTGATGCTGGACAGGCTGCGGTGCTGATTCTGTTGGACCTATCCATGGCCTTCAAAACCATCTCTCCCATCAGGATGATTGACCGCCTACAGGAAATTGAGGTCGCAGACTTAGCCTTGAAGCTTCTGTTATCCTTCTGACTGATAGGTCACAGACAGTGGTGGTGGACCAATTTTACTCTGACCCCATAGCCACTTTGTGTGGGGTTCCACAGGGCTCATCCCTGAGCCTAACTTTGTTTAATATATATGTCTCCCCTCTGGCCAAACTGATTAGATCTTTTGAGCTTCAGGTGTTATCCTACGCTGATGACGCACAAATAATTGTGTCTATCACAAAGGACAGAGAGGTCTCCGCGAGCCAATTTCAACAACTGCATGCAGGCTCTGGACACCTGGATGGTAAGAAACTATCTTCAACTGAATGGAGACAAAACCAAGGTTTTGACCTTTGGTAGCCAACAATCTATTTGGACCCATACTTGGTGGCCATAAATGCTGGGGCAATGTCCCAGCCCTGCTCACTCCACAATGAATCTTGGTGTCCTGGTTGACAACAATCTGTCCTTTAATATTCTTGTCAATAGGACAGTATCATCATGTTTTTGGGCGATTAAGACCCTTTGGAAGGTGTTTCTGTTTCTTTCTCTCCCTGCGCGTAAACAAGCAGCTAAGGCACTGATTATGTCCAGGATGGATCATTGCAACACGCTCTACCTGTACATTAAGACAACCATTGACAAGTTGCATCTTGTCCAGAATGCTGCAGCAAGACTCGTTTTGGATCTTCCTAAACATCATTCGGTCTCTACTGCTATTCAGAAAATGCATTTGCTCCCTGCCACCAAACGAATTGCCTTCAAGGCCTTATGCATTGTTCATAAGGCACTTCACAATTCAGGCCCTGAGGGAGTTAATCATCTCTTTCAATGGTATGTTCCTTCTAGACAGTTGCGTTCTGCTGGTACAAATCTCTTGGTTATTCCTAGGTTTGGGAGGGCAAGATTGGGAGGGAGAGCTTTTGCTGTGGTGGCATCTAAGCTTTGAAATACTCTCCCTCACTCCATCTCCTGCCTGGAAGCCCATTTTCCTTTCCGTAAGTCCTTGAAGACCTGGCTTTTTGCCTGGTAATGTCCCTTCAGCATAGGGATGATGCTCTTGTCCCCCAGTAGACTAAGAGCATTAGCGCCTTGATGCCTTCGGGCATCAGTTTGCGTTTTCTAAGTTGCTAAATCAAATCAAATCAATGCAGTTGGACCGGAAGATGGAAAAGTGTGGCACATGAGATGCTTTGCTGTGTGTACATGTTGCAGTGGTATATGGGATGTATTAGGTGATTAGAAGGTTGCAGGTAAGGAGGATGTTGAGGATGACTGTGCAGAGGATGGAAGAGGGATCAAAGTTAAACAGTACTGTGCAATGGATATGATGAAGTGTTGAGTGGAAGTGACTGGTTAGAAGTGGTAGTCAATCAATCAATCTTCATTCAGTTAATTAAAATAATAGAGATACAATGCGTAAACAAAAACAACACACATTATTCAGATATAAAAATATGATAAACATTTAATTTTACCCAGAAACTTAGACTTAGTAAAGAATTTTAATTTTCATGAAATAAAAATATATATTTAAGGAACAGAGTCTTTTTTGCATAACTGCTCCATATAGAAAGCTAAACATGGCTGAGCAATCAATCTCTGGTCGCATCTGCAGATATAACAGTAATTGTTTCAGCTCTTGTTGTTTGTGTTGAAGGAAAGTGAACCAAGTGAAAATATTGAAGATGAGAGTTGTATATGTTGTAGTTAATGTGAAGCCTTTTGTGCTGATGTATTATTTTTATTCTTCTTGTGTTTCTATTTTTATTTATATTTCAGAAGAGAATGTCTGTAGTGTATGTTTACGTAGTTCCACAATATCTGTGTCAAACTCAGTATTGCCTATGCTCTACGATGGAATATCTGTGCTTTTCTCTTAATGTATTGCTTTAAGTCTTTAAGTGGAGTTCTGATTACAGGTTGCAGGGAGCTGGGGGGAGGGATTATACAATGGCATTGATTATAGATTTTGTTCAACTTCATCTCATGTGGAGTTATCACTATATAAGGTCATTGAAACAGTGTGCATGGTCTGGACATGAAGATATAGCTTATGGTATTATGAAAGCCATATAGTGGACAGTGTTAAAATATATTGAGTACCCTCACCTATTTTGTATGTACGCTTTTTCTTTTCAGTTCGAATAGGCAAGCAGCTATTTCTAGGCAACTTCCTTCTTTTGACCTTTACTTGGAACGGCAATATTTCCTCTTTTTAATCTACTCACGTAACACACACAAGAATTGAGGACCTTTTCCTTTCTCATCCTTTCTTTTCCTCCTTTAACAAACCTACTTGTGAGTCTCTGTCTCTGGTTGCTTCTGACAGTGGTAGTTAAGCTAGAGTGATGTGATATTAGATGCAGTGGCGACCATCTTCATCTCTCGCTTCAGGTTTCAATTTTGTGCTGGCGTGCAACATCTCCTGGATCTGTTTCTCACTTTTGAAAGTACCACAGACAAAATTGGTAAATGATGGTAGTACTACATCATCCCTTGTGTTGTATCCCCTATAGGGATGTATGGCTTACTGTCAAATGCTCATCTTCAACTCTTATTTCCATTCATGCCTTCCTTTCTTTTTGCTTCTTGTAGCGTGGGGTGAGCTTTAGCTGCAACCTGAGAGAGTCATAACTGAGGACAAAAGCATGCTTGGTAGTAATGTACCCTTCTGTGAAGATTGAGTCAGATTTTGTTACTGTGGCTGCTCTTAAAATTCGGGAAAATTATTTATAATCAGTTTTGTAGTCTAATACCTCAGAGCTTTTCCATTGTCCATGACTTAGAGGTAGTAGCAAAATTTGGTGGAAGGGGGATACTGGTCTCATCTTCCTGTCACCACAGTTAGTGGCAAAACATATGGTGCAAAGAGATGGATTGTGCTGTACCAGGAGCCAGTGTGTCCGCTTTACCTTCGACTGCACACATGACCAGGCAAGAAGACTTATTAGTGGAAATTGTGATATCAGATTTGATCAAGTTGACCCCTTAACTATTTTAGACCCACCTAAGGATTCTGATGCAATCTTGGCCCGCTTGTCATATGAAATATGAAACAAGGTTGGGTGGTGGCTGTGAGCCCTTGGTGGTGTTTGCTGGCTTTCAGGAATGGTGTGAGGATAGTCACAGCTAGAATAACAAGCGCGATGAAATCTAGGGCCAAAAAGGGAAATAAAGAAGACTTGACTGTTTTCTTGTCATTTAAAGACCCTTGCTGGCAGGAATACAACCCACACATGCTAGTGGCATTGTGGTGTCTAACATCTTGTGCTCTCCTTCAAACTCCTGTGCGCTCATCATTTGTGCTAATGAACCCATTGGGAAAGCACTGACTTTCGAGGGGTGCTCTGTGGTTCCAGTGGGGTGTTATCGACCCCAGTTAACGAGCTCTATAATTGAAGCATTCTAGCACTTCCTGTTTAGGCCTCACCTACACAGTGCATGCGCTGTGCTGCGAGAAGTATTATTTACAATTCAGTGGGCTTATAACCCGCCCACTGCGTACCATTAGATATTTTCGTTGTCACTCATTTGTAATTTTTCGATCGCTTAGCTCCAGTAGGCTTCCCTTCCTTTCTTGTGTTAGCTCCTCCCTGGAGCATGGACCAAGACCATGTATCCTAACTTGCCTTTCTTCTTCCTCTTTTTAAAAAAAATCTTATAAGAGTTTCAGAATTATTTTGTGATGTACAATGTCCTTTCCTACTTTTGACACAGGCATACAGCTTCTTATTTATGTTGATTTCACCCCATCTGTCATCTCTATTGATGCTTTAGTTACTTACACCCGCAACTGTACTACTATACACCACTCTATTCTGCTCCACTCTATGATACTCCACTCCAGTCTACACCCCTCTACTCTGCTACGCTCTATGCCACTCTACTCTACGCCACTCCACTCCAATGTGGGCCACTCCACTCTATGCCACTCCGCTCCACTGTATGCTACTTCATGCCGCTCTATGCCACTCTACACCACTCCACTCACACAATGCCAATCTATGCCACATTACTCTATGCCACTCTATGCCAAACCACTCTACTCCACTCTATGCCACTGCACCCTACACTACTCCACAGCACTCTACGCCACAGCACTCTACGTCACTCCACACCACACCATTCTACCTTATTCCACTCCACTCGACGCCATTCCACTGTACATCACTCCACTCTATACCATTCCACGCCACTCTCTCAAAGCCAGTTTACTGTAGCACACTCTATGCCACTATACTCTACACCACTCTAATTTTCTCTATGCCACTCCACACAAAGCCACTCTATGGCACTATGCAGCTCCACTCTATGTCTACGCCATTCTACTCTATGCCATTCTAATCGAAGCCATTCTACTCTATGCCACTCCCCTTTACACCACTTGACTCTATGCCACTCACCTCTAGGCCACGCTACACCACTCCACTCCTTTCCATGCCACTGTATACCTCTCTATGCCACCATACAACTCTACCCCACCCCGCTCTATGCCACTTCACTCTACGCCACTCTACTGCACTATATGCCCCTTTACGCTACACCACTCTGCTTTATGCCACTCCATGTAATGCCACTCTACTCTACGCTACTCCACGCCATGCCACTTTACTTTACGCCACCCCACTCCACACAATGCTACTCTATTCTACTCCTTGCCACTCTACTCTAGGCCACTTTAGTCTATGCCACTCTACTCTACGCCACTTGGCTGAAACACCACTCTGCTCTACTCCACTCTGTACCACTCCTCACCACTTTACTCTGCCACTCCACGCCACTCCACTTTATGCCACACCACACTACGCCACTCAATGCCACTCTACAGCACTCTACTTCACGCCACTGCACTTCTCACAATGCCACTCTACAGCACTTTACTCTATGCTATCCTACTCTACAGCAATCCAAATACCACTCCAGTATGTGCCACTCTACTCTATGCCACTCTAATCTATTCCTCTCTACTTTACTCCACTCCTCACTACTGTACGTCACACCACGCCACTCGACTCCACGCTACTGTATGCCATTTGACTCCACTCTACGCCACTCCACTTTATGCCACTCTACTCTACAGCACTCCACGCCACTTCAGTCTGTGCCACTTTATGCCCCTTTATCTATTCCTCTCTACTGTACTCCATTCTATTCCTCACTACGTTACGCCACTCCACCCTACAGCACTCCACTTTATGCCACTCCACTCTACTCCACTCCATGCTACTCTACGCCATTCTACTCCACTCTCTGCCACTCATGCTCCATTCTCATCTACACCTCTCTCCTTTATGCCATTCTGCTCTACGTAATGCGACTAACTTTTAGCCATGCTGAACAGCAGCTATGCTGCTGTACAACATGGCTGAAAGACTTTAGCAAAGCCAATAGCTCTCACATAAGCGAGACCTAGTGGCTTTGCCAATGCTTTTTCTACCTTAGTAAACAGAATATCCTTTGGCTTGTTTGGGCAATACATGCATTTGCTCTGAAGGTATTTATCTTTTCCAGGGCAGCTAACCTCTGCCGTTAGTTTATTTTTTTGTTACCAGTTTAGTAAAGTCAGTCGCCTGTAAGTATGTAAAACACAGCGATAGAAACTAGATTATTGCAGTTCCCTGCTCCTCTAGGAAATTTTCTGTACTGCCTTTATTACATGTGCAGCACCGCATAGCATTAGGCTGGAGGGGAGGGCCCTGTTTCTCACATTTCAGGTTAGTTTTATGACCTCTCCTGTGGCAATGACATGTCTGAGCCTCACGACTGTCACTGACAGTACAGTACAAAGACACGTAGCGTCTACACACACACTTATTATGTTCACCATCCTCAGGTGACACTTACTGCTCGATTCCTTCATATGGGAATTTTCTGTGGGTGTATGACGGTGTTCCATTGGCACGCATTTGCCCTGATACTCATGGTGACCACTTTGTGGGGTGTTTCTAGGTGGTCATCTTCTCTTAGCATGGCAGACATTTTTGATTATCCCATATCTGTGCTGTGTGGAGTGAGCCAGGCTGTGTGATACTAGCTGCTATCACAAGGACTGATTCTTTGTCATGTGTGGGAACACCATACTTTATAGGAACATTGCATTTCATTAGGCATATCAAATATATTATTCAATATATATCAGATTATTTGACATATACATATATTTGCATTTATGAATCTAGCAGAAGCTGGCCTAAAGATATGCTATACCTGTATGGTATAAGACTGCAATGAATTAAACAAGCCTGAAGAAGTTTGCCTATTGAATGAACCACGTGTTGACTGATGTTGAATGACTGTTATTTCTACTGCAGATTGCTGCATGCAAGAATATTTAATTAATGACCCTTTTATAAATATATGTTTTCTATGTCAATCTCTATAATGACTTATGCCTGAATTAATTCATACTTCACTGGTATGCAGCTTATATATGTAATGGTTTGATGCATGCGTGACTGGCAGCCAGACACACATTTGAATGTAGTGGCAACAGGGCTCTGTAAGCTTTACACCCTTGCTTTCTTCGGGCCATATTTCCAAAGATACATTTGGTGATAAAGGTAGGTTTGTGACAGAATGTACTTATTTTATGCCTACCAGGAATTCGCTAAGGGATTCCTGGCAGACACAAACCCATTTACCTGTGCAGAGGTCACCATGGGCCCGGAGTTTTATACACATGTAAATAGCTCTCAAGGGGTGGGAAAGTATGTGTTCCAAGGTGTGCTTAACCTTGGAAGTTAATGAATGCCCCACAAACATGTAATTCCACTTTTCACCCTAGAAGCTGTAGTATTTTTATCCCATCCAAGGGTTGGCGAGAATCTTTATACAGGGTGGGAAGGGGAATGGATCATCCCCTTTTAGTATGATTTTAAGGCAAGGGTTTTTTTTGTCCCACGTGGGAAAACTGTTTTCCCTGTGGATAAAAGAAACCAGCATTTCCAATGCATCGGTCTCGCCTTTGGGACCTTATATGTATTTAGCAATGCAGCATATTAGCCTGGGTGCTGAAACATCTACTATTCTTTAATATGGAGGGAAAGTAAGCATCAAACTGCGTGACACGCCAGGTATGGGAACACATGGAGAGAAATATTGCCTTTGATCGGGGAATGGTATAGTCCAAAGCTCTGTTAGGAGAGCGAATGTTCGGCGAAAAATACACCCACAGTGCCTGATCCCCTCAATTGCTTGTCTGACATCACATATACAGAGCTTGCTTGCCCTTCACAAGGATGGCATAGGGGGTGGCATCTGATTGGAGCATAGATCAGCCAGGTGTGTTATGCTGACGGCTGACCCATCCAGCCCTTGGTGCCTAGGATCAAGGGTTGTGCTTCCAATTTAAAGCTTGTTAACTTTAGAGACAGGAGATTGCAGTGACTCCATCAGAAGCAAGAGATAGAAACCTTGTTAAGATGCAGGCGGCTGCTGGGAAATTTCGTAGACGAAAGGTGCATAATAAGGAAATAGAGCAGCGCTGTTACTCCTCACACCGGGGTACCAGTATGCTCAGGAGAACGGACAGTACTCGCGCATTAAAAGTATTGTTCCGCCCTGCTGAGAAGCGCAGGTACTCTTCCATTCCAGCTGAACAAGTGCAAGTACCCCTATCTATGCACACAGATCTGAAGCATGAGATACCCAGCTAGTGATTAGAGACTCCAGAGAGAAGCGACAGACACAGGCGATGACGAAGACAAGAATAGGAGAAGCCAGGCACAAAGACAGGGACCCGAGAGAGACAGGTGCGCGTGGAGCGACAGAGCCCAGAGACTGGGGGCGCAAAAGCACGGATCAGGCGAGGCTACAGAGATGTGGATCAGAGAATGAGACAGCAGACGGAGAGATACTTAAAAGACAGGCGAGACGCAGATCTGAGACAGTAAAAAAAGAGGCTTCGATAAGAAAAAGACAACAGCACAGACAAGGATCCGAGACAGCAGAGAGGGACCGAAACTGAGGCACCGAGACAAAAGAAGGCAGAAGGGGTGTGACAGCAGAGACGTGGACCAGAGGCCGCTACCACAGAGGCTGCTGGGACAGTGACACGGACCAGAGACCGCTGGGACAGTGACACGGACCAGAGACCACTGGGACAGTGACAGGGACCGGAGATGGCTGGGACAATGACAGGGACCGGAGATGGCTGGGACAGTGACACGGACCGGAGATGGCTGGGACAGTGGCACGGGCCAGAGATTGTTGGGACAGTATCACGGGCCAGAGACCGCTGGGACAGTGGCACAGACCAGAGACCGCTAGGACAGTATCACGGACCAGAGACCGCTAGGACAGTGACACGGACCAGAGAGAATGACGCCACTGACACGAACCAGACAGCCCAGAGACAGCCGACGGCAGAGACACGGATCAAGGGTGCACAGACTGTGTTAAAACAGGTGACTGCACAGACATGGGCTAGAGAGAGTAGACACTGTGAAGGCTTGATAAGGTGCAGGCCACTTCAGAGACGCTAATTGGAGGCAGAGGGGACTGCTGAGACATGGATCAGACGCTGCGTAGACTGATTTTGAGCAAACCACTTAATCTCCCTGTGCCCCGGGACAGCGGGTCTCACAGGTAGCCACAATATATACAAGCACTTGGCACCCTCTGGGGCTGTGTCCTGTGGCTGCGGCCTCAGCCCCACTTACCGGGGCTCTCCATAGGCAAGGCCACAAAGCTTCAGGCTCTTCCTGCAATCGGGACTCCACCGTCTGGACACTGGTGTCTCGTCAGCTGCACGGACGCCGCTCTCCCAGCCACACGTGGGACTCTCTGCTTCGGGGCTTTAGGCCACGCCCCCAACCGGGCACGGCCGCCTGGCTTCCTCTTGGGCCGTCGTCTTCCTGCAAGGCGTCGCCTACGTCCAGGCAGTCCGCCTAACTTCCGACTCGGGTCGCGACGGCGGCAGCGTCTTCCACAAAAAAAAATGCGGGGTAGGCTCCCGCTTCCAGTACGGGGTGGGCTGACGTCCTGCCTTCTTGCGACAGTGTGCCCCACCTATAACCAGGCGCAGCCACGCCTGGCTTCTGTTGCTGTCCTGTTTCCCGATTTATCCCCGCCCACAACCAGGCAACTGCTACCTGACTTTTGGCGCGCATGCGTACAATGTAAGGCATTGCTGCACACTACTTTAAAAACAAGCACTTGTAATGCAATAGAACTCGTATTTACACAAGGATTGCGGGGGGGGGGGTTGGTGTCCCAAGAAGTCATGGACTGCGGGAGGGGACGGGGGAGGCACAGGAACAAATTAGTGTTTACAGTAAAAGGGCCAATAGCCATGCAAGGACACAATTGACTACATGGCCGTCAGGAGGAGGGACTAATAAGCCTAAAACCAATGGGAAGGCTGCATTTAGGACCTAAGCCAATACAAAAGATGGGCGGAGAGTGGGCGGGAGCTTAAACGAAGCTTCCACGCTATAGTATATAGTGCATGTCTCAATGAGACAGCGCAAGCGCTGCCTAGGCGAAACCTTAAAAGTGTGAGTTTGACCGGAAGATCCCATTCACCCTGTGCAGAGTTCTCCACTACGGAGAATTCTTCACAGCAGAAATAGGATCCCGGTGCGAATGACACATGATCTCCCAAAAGTACACCTGGTGCAGCTTTCGAGGCATACTTCAGTGCACACTTGTGAATTGATATCAGAAAGTAGAAAAAGTATGTGCATGCCTTGGCAGAGCTCTCCGCCTGTACTTTTTTTACTTTCTTCGGAAATAGGGTTAGATGTGTTTTCATATTTAATTTAGCATACCGCTGTATCCGCACCAGAGTGTGATAAGTTACTTTTTTCTTTTTTAAACTCTATTTGTGTATTTATTTTGCATTTATATGTGGTACAACTCTACCCGAGGAGTGTCATTGATGCTTACATTTAGGAAGTTGGAGGATCTCCTACCAATGAGCTAGGTAAAAATTAAATGGTAAGAAAAGTAGAGCAAAGAGTAAGAGCTTAAGAACAATCAGTGTCACAATAAAGAATATCAGAGTTTCCTAAAAAAAAAAAAAAAGATAAGGCCAAAGGAGCACTTGAGTAATAATGCATAAAGAAAGAAGAAAGGGAAAAAAGATCAATTGTAGAGCATGTGAGGATTCTGAAGTAATTTGGGATAATTACTTGTGCAGATATAATTTAAACTCATGCGATTTTATAGTTTTTACAGAATAGTAGAAGGTCACTGTAGGAAAGTAGGATCTGCTTTCATGGTCACCCCCACTTTTTGCTCGTGTCTTTATGTTTTGCTGACAGGATCCCAGTCTCTGTGTTTCTCCCCTAAATTGGACCTGGTGAGTACTTAGGTACCCCCCAGATTGGCTATTGATGTACCCTTGTAAGTCCCTAGTATATGGTACTAAGGTACCCAGGGCATAGGCATACCAGGGGTCCCCCATGGGCAGAAGCATGCATTATGCCACCCATGGGAGACCACTCAAATTGTGACTACAGGCCTGCCATTGCAGCCTGTGTAAGCTGGTGCTAGCACCACTTATGACAGATATAAGTTTCCTTATATCTGAGGTCTCTGCACTTAAAACCTATAAGTCACCCCTAAGGCAGGCCTTTCAATCCTGAACGCAGGGTGCATGGTTATAGGTGTGAGGGTGACCATGCATGAGCAGGACACACCTACAATCCACGGAGTCCATTCTCCAGGGTTGTAAGTGAATCAGCCATTGCGATATATAGAGTGGCCATGCGTCATTATGCGTTGGCTAACTCTAAATTGGCTGTAACGAACCTTGTCGTGTTTGGTATCAAACATGTTAGAATCATACCCCAACACTATAAACGCTGTTGGAGGTATGATTCCATGCACTGTAAAGCTCCTCCAGGAGGCCCTCCGTGCTCCTGGTACCAGTCCTCTAGACCCGGACAGCAAACTATGGCTTCTGCCGCCCAGAGACACAATTCTGCCCTCCTGCTGCTGAGCCAAGCTCAAGCAGGGGAAGGCAGGACAATAGGTTTCCTGTCACAGAGAGGTGTGACCACCTCCCAGACAGGACTTAGTGTATTGGGCCAGGGTGGGGGCACCACTAGACTGCTTTGAAGGGCACATTAGGTGCCCTCCTTGCATACTCCAGTTGGAACCAGTTCAGGGAGCCGTTGACTCCCGCTCTGGTGCAAAACTGGACAAAGGACATGGGAGTATCCTCCCCACTGTCCAGCCCCTCCTGTGCGAGGGTCCCCTGGATCGTCCCAACCCTTTCCTTAGGGTACTTAAGGGCTTACCTGTGGGTGGTTCCTTAGATTCGTCGTAGGACAAGATTTAGAACCGAAACCACTTCATCTTCACCTGTCTGGGCACTTTAGACTTTGCTGGACTTCGCTTTGGGAACCGAGACTTCAACTGGGAAGACTCCTGCTGCTCCTGGTCTCCTCGTACTGGCAGTCTTCTGTGTCGTCTGTGCCTGTGCTCCATACGGGTTCTTATACAGGCCTGTGGTCATCCAAGACACCCAAAGGAATCTCCCTTGAAGTGAAGGAGTCACTTCCCTGCATCTGCAGGCACTGCAACAAAGCTGACCGGTCTGCTGTTCTAGAGCTCCTACAGACTCCGAAAGGTTCAACTACACAGGTGGTTGTTCTGCAACTACCTCGAGGCCTGCACTGTCTTCACAGCAAGATTAAAGCCAGTATCCCTTATTGGAACTGCTGGAGCAATACCCCAGTACATCGCGTTGACTTGCCGTTGCCAAGGCTTGTTAACTTTCTTCACCAGAGATCTTCGAGCGTCAAGAAGCTCCAGCCTCAAGCATCTCCTGCAGCCAAGATCTTTGCCTGCACCGCATCATCTGTAAAGTGGGCCTTCATCCTTTGGGAGCTGCTCGCGGTCCTCTTGCTACTTCTGTGCCTTTGGCCCGTGGCTCCTCTTGAGAAGTCTTCTTTGGCTCCAGTGGACTCCCCTGCTTGCTTGGGGCCTGCTCTGACTTACCTATTTGTGGTGAGTCACTTGGACCTTGCTGGTCCCGACACTGCACCTTTTTCGACTACTACGTTGGTTGCTGTTGCCAAGGCTGGTTGGTGCCCCTGCTGGACACTGACCCCTGGCTCTTGACATCTGACGTGGGACAGCTCGTGAATGGCTCCTGGTCTTCCACAGCATCGCCTGGTCCGCACAGCTGCAACTTCAAGGGCGCCGTCAACACACCTGCAGCTCCGACATTGGTGGGCATTCGCCTTCCGTGCCTCCTGGTCATTCCTGAGTGGGATAGACTCTGTCCCCTCTGCTTTCAGGTACCTCTCATCTTGACTCTACCTTTGGGTTCCACCGGACTCTTTCACCTTCTTCACCAGCGGCATCTCCACTGAAGTCCTCCATTGTGGTCTACTGCTTTTTCCGATGTCACTTCGCACCAATGCGTCCCTCCTATCCCTGGTGTAGGTAATCTGGTCCCTGGGGTATCCACGGGTGGGGTTACTCTCTAACCTTCCATCTTTCACGGGGTTTCTTCAGGGTCCACTGGGAAGGACCCTTTTCCTTAAAAACTGCAACCGCGACTTACCCATTGACTTGTATTGAGTCCGCGGTCAGGTTCCCACTCTGCACACGGCCTCCGTGGGGTTCCTGAGATCTTACCTTGGGTGGTTCCTTGGATACCCGACTCTTCTACGTCTTCTGGGTCCAGTCTTGACTTAGGTCGTCGCATTCCACTATTTTAGTATATGGTTTGTGTATTTGTGCTATTTACGTGTTCCATTATCAAAATATTGTGTGTATTGTGGTTATATCTCTGGGTAGGAGATATTGCAATGTGTTAGTGAGTGTTTATAATAAATACATATTTTTAGAACTACACTGTGTGGTTCTTTTTCACTTAACTTACACTATAAGATTAAGTACTGGTAAAACAAGCAGTTTTACACTCCTTCTGGACTAAGCCTGCACTTAGAGAGCTTTCTAACGTTGTCTAAGACCACTAAAATCACCATAAGGGTTGTCTGGATTAGTGCAGGGTGCTTCATTTACATGAGTGAGCACCATATACTAAGTCAGCCTCCTACAGTCACTGAGATATATGGAGTCTTTTAGCAACTAAGACTGCCATTTTTCTTTTAGGTTTTTATTTCTCCAGACTGCTTTATTTTTTACTTCAAGTGAAAGTCAGTAGGGGGCTTTTGGCATAGGGGTGATGTGGTTGAATGGTTTCGTAACTGAGACTAGAATTGTGGCTGAGTGCAATATCGCTTTGAGGAGAGCTAGTGTATATTATTGGATTCCTACTAGGGTGGTGTTTCGGTAGACAATAAGTCATACAACATGCAGTGGAACTATAAGACGAAAGTTTGTTGGTTGTATTAAATGTTTTAACTTTTATAGTGACTGGAAAGTTTTTGTAGATGTTTTCTGAGTATGTTTGATATGTACGTTTTTGATAAGTGAGGATTAATTGAAGAACCTAGTTTTACTTTGGTATCTAGATTAGGGGTGATGCCACACATATGCAGTTCAGTAGTGACTCTTTGCTGAATTTAGATTAATTTAGCTCATATATAAGAGTTCCTTCTGTTTTTTCAAGGTTTGATTTGACATTGTTTGATTAATATTATTTTTTTAAGCTTCTTCGGGCAGTTTTTCAATGTATATATGATGTTAAATGAGAATAATCCTAGATACATTTGAGTGTTTTTGTAAGTTGGTGAATCTCTTCCCCTGTCTCCCCCATCGAAATCTCAGTCATTCCATATACAAATTTAAAAGTATGTGCACTAAAATAAGTATTTGAGGAGCTCTGCATATGTTTGGGCTTGGATCATATAAAGTATTACCCATTCTTATTTTTTTTTATGGTTTATTGGAAAGGTAGTAAAGCAGCAGAGAACCTTTCCTTTCAAGCTCAGGTGGGTTACAAGCATGTAAGTTTTTGGTGATCAGTTGTATCAAAATCCTAGATATATTGATAAGGACGAAGAAGAAGAAAAGTCACTCTTGTCCAATATGCGGTGAATGTCGTTGAGTATTTTAACATTTAATGTTTCAGTCCTTAAGCACCTGCAAAGCTTATTATCTGTGCGCAAGCATATTGGCCTTCTCCATGAAAGAGGTAAATTGGTCATTGTCAGAACCCCCTACAGAAGGCCACGGGGCACACAGGGGTTACTGGCCCCAACGTGGGGTTTGAGGCTTTTAATCCTGATGTCCTGGGGCCCGACTTCCTATGGATCCTGAGCAACTGGACCAAGTAACCCTTCTGTACTTGACTCTCAGTTGTAGATGTAAATGAGCAGTCTAAGGCTCCCTTGGGGTGGAGGTGTGGATATAGATTAGTGGCTATGGCTCAGCAGCAGCAATTAGTCAATGTCCAGCCAATGACTACTTTTATAACCAAAATAAGTTTTTCATTTCTAGCCCTATTCATCTGCAGGCACTCTAAACAGCTCCAGATCTGCTCAGGTGAGTCAGATGAATCCACACTTTGTGGCAGCACTTGGCAAGTGTAGGCTGTTTCCTTAGCCCATGCGGTTGTGCTTTGGCAGTGATCAGAGGTGTTTCTGTGCTCATCCTGCGGCGAAGGTTTCCACGCTGTCAAAGGACCGGGTGATTTTGATGCTTCTGATCTCGATCCCACTGAGGTAGCGATGCTCCCTGGTGCCATTACTACGTTCACGGGGTTGGGTCAGTTACAGTTCTTGTTGCTCCTGCCCAATTCACATGGCAAATGTTTCACAGCAGCCCCTCCTGGGATACGGGGTTGCAGCACCAATGCCATGCCAGGCTTTGGCCCTTATCGCACATCCATCAGTCCTTACCACGCAGGCCCCTCGTGGCACAGGGGGTCGCTACTGCGGGGTCATGCAGGTTTGGCTCTGAACCCAAGGCAGTCTGTTCCACAGAGTCTCCTCCTGACTTACGGGGTCACCACAGCGGTGCCACACAGGCTACCACCCTTACTGCATGACAATCTTTTTACACAGCTATCTTCATGGTGGCCCTCTCTTGGCATACAGGGGGTCACTGGCTTAGTCCTGCACATGAACATCAACCCAATTGGTTCAGTAGCCCTCCCTTCACACATTACACTGGGAGTTCACTTGGCAGGGCTCCCCACTGAGCCTCGTTCTCTCCAAAGCTCTCCTCTTCCTCAGTGTGCACACTGGTCTTGGCAAGCAGGTAGGCACTGGTGCTCCAGGCTCCAGAGGCTCCAGAGCTCGGTGATGACCCTTACCCAACAGGGAGAATAGAAGGTTTTGGCCCCAGGTCTTGGTCACAGGGAGAAGTCTTGCAGAGATTTCTCTCCTCACACAGCCCTTCTGGCTGCTTGTCAGATGACATGTTTTGGGGTCTGTAGGATCCTTCTTCACAGAAGCACAGGAAGCAGGTGTAGAGACAGAAAGGTCTTTATTAAGTTAAAGACATCAGAGACCCCATCCAACACTGAAGACTGGTAACTGTCAACTGACCAGTTACTCAGCTTCGCTTAGCAACCCAGGGATTCCACATTCCATGCAGAGTCAAAGAACAACTTATTCTTAAAGTAAAACACTACATCACCTCCCCCCTAATATAAACAATATAAACACCATAACAGCCGTGAACTGTACAAAGTGGGATACACGTATCCAAACAAAGGTAAAGAATATCACAAAAAGTAATAATAAAGAAAATGAACAGAATGAAGCAACCAGGTGCTTGAAGCCTTACACAAAATCTTGCAACCTGGTGGGACGTCTGACTGCCCTGTGAGGTCTTAATCTCCCTTCCGCAGGAGACATGGATGAAGTTGGATCAGTAGAATCAGACACATCCGTGGGATGACATTTTGATACTCTATTGAGATTCCACACTCTATGATCGCTGGTTTTAATGGCATTTCTGAAAACCTTAATAACTTTAAATGGTTTACTAAATTTGGAACTACCAGAAGTCAGGCGGGGTGACTTAATTTTGATCCAGTCTCCCACAGAAACAACTGTTTCTTTTACAGCTCTGAGATCATCAAACCAAACTTTACTTTTTCCAACACCCGCCTCTCCTTCTCTTTCCAACCTTCAATACTTCCAACATTCTCATCAAAAGCAGATCTCTTAGCCAAAACCCAAGAAGGATAAACTTCAATGTTAGGCACCCTTCCCTTGAACCGCCGGAAAGGCGAAACCCCCGTAGAAGAATGTGGGGTAAGCCTATATTCTCTTACTTTCTTTCTCATAGCAAGTTCCCAGTTTACACCTGACACATTCGCTTGCTGTAAGGATTCCTTCAGGACCTTCACAAACCTCTCAACCAAACCATTACTTTCAGGATGGTAGAGAGCTGCCCTTTTGTGCTTAATGCCTCTTGAAGCCAGGAAATCTTCAAAATTCTTGGAAGTAAATTGAACACCGTTGTCAGACAGCAAAGAAGTCGGAAAGCCTTCCCTCTCAAACAACTCATCTAAAAATTCGATTACAACATTTGACTCCACAGAATTTACAATCTTAATTTCGGGCCAACGAGAGTACATATCCATGCACACCAATACATACCGATCACGTGTATTCCTTCTTTCTGGGCCAAAAATATCTATGGAAATGTCTCGCCAAGGTCCATCAGACCGCTCCCTTTTTACCATAGGCTGTGTCCTGCACTTTAAGATCTTATCACTGCAGGAACACTCAGAACAATTTCTTACAACCCTTTCTACCTGTGCATCAACTCCAGGCCACCAATAGGCTTCTCTTATCCTCTCCTTGCTCTTGACGATTCCCATGTGGCTGGCATGAGCACTCACCAGCAAGCGATCCCAGAGGTCACGAGGAGGAACTAATTTACTACCTCTCAAGAGAATCCCATCAACCACAGACAACTCCTCCTTGACCTGCCAGAAACCTTTAAGTTCTTCACCGCAGTCTTTTTTATCACACCAGCGACTCAAAACCATCGAAACAACCTTCTGCAACAATTCATCTTTTGTTAACGACTCCTTCCATTCTTTTTCAGAAATGATGCCCTCGCTGATGAGACAGACATCAACCTCTTCATCAAGTTCCTCACCACCAAATCATTCACCTTCACCCTGAACTGCAACCTCCTCATCACGCACATTACCTAATCTAGATAAACAATCAGCCAAGATGTTGCTAGTGCCCGGAAGATAAGAGACCATAAAGTTAAATTCCTGTAGTGCTACAACCCATTTTCTGATACGGTGAGATACTAAATCTATACCTTTCTTTGAAAACACCTCCTTCAAAGGTTTGTGATCAGTTAAAACCGAAAACTGACAGCCCCACAGAAACTTACGCAACTTGCGTATGGCCCAATATATAGCCAGTGCCTCCCTCTCAATCACGGAATAATTGAACTCTGCAGCTCTCAAAGGTCTAGACAAGAACAATATGGCTTTCTCATCACCATCAACTTTCTGAAACAGCACAGCTCCAAGACCCTTTGAACTAGCATCGGTCATTAAGTAAGACGCTTTCTTGGGGTCGAAACTACCTAGGTCTGGAGCTTTGTTCAACAAGTCTTTCAAATTCAGAAATTCTTCATCACACGCCTTGCACCAAACAAACTCACACCCCTTTTTCAAAAGATTTCTTAAGTGTTCCGTAACACCTGCAAAGTTGGGAACGAACTTGTGATAAAATTCAGTCATCCCTAAAAACTTCACAAGTTCATCTTTATCTTGGGGTGCCCTCAGATTGGCAATAGTGTTAATCAGAGCAGGCTTTGGTTTGATACCATTAGATGACAACAAATGCCCTAAATATTCAATTTCCGCCACATCAAAGCGACACTTAAGGTGAGGCCTGCATCACACAATCTCTTCAAGACAGTTCTCATCCTACAATCATGTTCTTTGGTGTCAGTGCCAAACACAAGAACGTCATCCTGGTAGATTTTCACTCCATCCACACCCCTCAAGATTTGCTCCATGACTCTCTGAAATACAGAGGCAGCAGAAATTAGGCCAAAAGGCATTCTCAAGAATTTGAACGTCCCAAAGGGTGTCACAAAGGCTGTGAGGTTCTGAGATAAGGGATGTAGTTTGACCTGGTGGTAGGCAGAAGTCAAGTCAAGGGAAGAGAAGTGCTTGGCACCACTCAACGAGCATAACATTTCACTGATGTTAGGTAGAGGGTAATGATCAACTACTACAGCCTTATTTAACTCCCTCAAATCCACACAGAGTCTGGCCTCGCCATTGGCCTTGCGGGCCATAACAATAGGAGAAAGCCACTCCGTAGCTTCTACCTCTTGTATTATGCCGTTGGCTACCAGCTTGTCGAGTTCCACTTTCATGCTTTCTTTTACTAAAAGGGGTACATTTCGAACTTTGGCAACTTTCGGTACAGTATCACGTTTAACTTTTATGTAATGTAAGTCGTTTTTGAGACACCCAAGCTTATTATCAAATACTTCAGGAAACTCTTTGACTCATAGCTTCCAACCGTCACCAACCTGGTTAACAGAGGGAATTTCTTTCAAGCATACAGAGGGATTCTGATTGGGATCTAAGATTACATGCAAATCCCGTTGATGAAACCAGCTTATGAGTGAATCCCCTTTCATGGAGACATATGCCTTTCCAGGAACTATTCTACCCTTAAAATCGATAGTTCCCCAAAAACATCCTAAAAGATCGATTATTTCACCACCATACCCCCTTGGTCTGATATCGGGTTTGGACAACTTAACTTTCTTCGCTAAATGTTGTTCAAAAAATGACTTTGGAATCAAAGTCACCTTGGCTCCTGAGTCAAACAACATTTTTACTGGTGCATCATTAATCAGGACAACTTCCATTGGGCCATTTCCACCAGAACCTTTGACTTGAGAAACATTGATAACCTCTGAATCGGAATCATTCTCATACAAAATAAACTTCCCTGATATTTTCTTGATCTTTACCGGATCTGCAAAATTTTGTAAAATGCCCTTTTCGTCCACACCCACCACATGTAGCCTTCAAACCAGGGCAACCTTTAAAATTGGCCATGTGTCTAGGATTGCCACACCTGAAACACTTGCCAGAAAAGGTCTTGGATGTGACAGATTTGTTTTCTACCTTAACGGGTATTTTGGGTTTAGATGCTTTTTCTTTTTCAATGACCAAAACCCCATTATCATTACTTTTTTTTACAGGATCATTTTTACGAATAGTATCAACACACGCTTTTGAGTGTTCATGAGTTTTAGCAATAGTAATAACTTCATGTAGAGTCGGATTGTCTTTCTGCCACAAGCTATCCCTGGCTTTGTCAATGCTACAGCCTAACATGAATTGATCACGAAGACGTTCATCTAAAGACGCTGCAAAATTGCGAGTGGCGGCAAGTTTACGCAAATCAGTAATGTATTGCTCCACAGACTCTTCTTGCCTCTGCATCCTTCTACCGAAATGATACCTTTCAAGGACAGTGCTGATTTTCGGAAGGTAATGTAGATCCAGTTTTTTTATAGAAATTTCAAATTCATTTAGACCGGTGGCGTCCCCATCTGAGAGATCGGGGAGATGCTCGAAAACTTCCTGTCCCTCAGAACCCAAACAGTGCATTAATAAAGATGTCTTCCTTTCAGTGCTGAGATACGTGCCACAGACCCTAGCATAATGGCTAAAAACCTTCTTCCATTTGAGCCATGGAAGAGCAGGCTCTCCGGGAGAAGATAGGAAAAAGGAGGGCGCAGGTACGTTCTGCATGTTTGAAAACAAATAAAAATAGTGCCCTTTACAAATATAATATTAAGATGTCCAACCCCTCCTTTCTCTTAGTACCGGTGTGCTGTGCGTGTCAGCGCGGTGATTAATTACATTGACACACAATAAATCCAACGAATGGCTGTGCACGTCAGCGCTTGAAGTTGAATAGGAAATGCTGTGCGTGTGAATAGGAAATGCTGTGCGTGTCAGCGATTGATCAACTTGACACGCAAAATTAACCTCAATAATAAACAAAGTACAGCTGTGCGTGTCAGCGATTACGTTGTTAAAGAGAATGCTGTGCGTGTCAGCGCTGAGATTGATTATATGGACACACAATAAGCCCCAATAATGGCTGTGCATATCAGCGCTTGAGATTGGATAGGAAATGCTGTGCGTGTCAGCGTTTGATCACCTTGACACGGAAAACGATCCTCCGAATAAACAAAGAACAGCTGTGCGGCCAGCGCTTGCGTAAATGAAAGTGCTGTGCGTGTCAGCGCTCGCATTCCATGACACACACTCGCGAGCCCAAACCAAGATGGCCGTAATGACGCAATGGCACACCACGCAGAAACGCCGTGCATGTTAGCGTCGAGTGTCGGAGACAAGCGGAGACAAGCTTGGTACCATGCGGATGTCACAGAAAGACGTCCCCACATCAAACAATGGCAGGAGAGCGAGAGGACTCAGCTGAGCATGAAGGGCGTTCACCATGAGGCGCGCACGAGAGGAAGCCGTTGCGGGAGACACCAGGTAAGGTTGCTTAGCAACTAGTCGCTCTCACCACAACACGGTAAATCATCACGCGCACCAAAAGCGCTTCGCCTTGCCCAAAATGTCTCAGAATGCCACCACAAGTTTCATCTGGGAGAATCCGCTCATTACCCTTTATCTAGCAGTATGAGTCAATTAAAAAAAATATATAGGCGCGCAGTGGGGCCACGCATTCAAGTAAAGTCACAAGCGTACGCCTCACCAGCTGTTGAGATGACAAGTATTCAGGTTTCACCCTGAACAGGAAACAGGAACGCAGGAAACACGGCGTCTGTCTTCTCCTCAGCAACAGAAGAGATGCGAAGTAGACGTTGTTCCTCTTTAAGCGTCTTCCACAAAATGGTGTGTTGGGGTCTCTGTAAATAAGCGTGTGTGGTCTTTATTTCCAGTCGTCGCCAAATGTAGGATCCTTCTTCACAGAAGCACAGGAAGCAGGTGTAGAGACAGAAAGGTCTTTATTAAGTTAAAGACATCAGAGACTCCATCCAACACTGAAGACTGGTAACTGTCAACTGACCAGTTACTCAGCTTCGCTTAGCAACCCAGGGATTCCACATTCCATGCAGAGTCAAAGAACAACTTATTCTTAAAGTAAAACACTACAGGATCTCAACCTCCACTTCTTATAGTCCATTTCCAGACACAAAATGTGATTTACGGTCTGGGTTGTTGAAGTTTTATGTTGGGCGTTCTACTTTATTTGAAGTACATTCTTCTCCTCTCCGTCTTCCTCTTGCAAAACCATCTGTCACAGCAGGAGAGACTCCGAAGCTGATAGTCACACAAACCAGGCTATGGTAGTGACTGGGGTTCACACTTGGATGTCAGCCACAGTGTCATGAGCATCAAAATGTTAATCTCAGGCTCCCAGCTCCACTCTTTATGATTCCCTTAAAAGCCCCATCTCCTTCCCGAGGAGTGTACTGGTCCCTTCCTTGTGATCTCTCACAGAATCAAAGAGCACACCTTGAAGTGTACAGGGGGAGCCTCGCTCTCCCTCATCTAGTGTGTTCCACCTAGCTCACAGGAATGCAGCAATACACAAATCAACCTGGAAGGATTCCTCTACCTCCTCATGTCTTCACCAGGCAGGCCTGGTCCTCCCAAAATGGATCCCAGGACACTCCATGTAATGTATCATTACAGGCACACTTGCACTCGATGTATGCACACAGCACATACGCTACCCAGCACTGTTATATCCATGTATTGTGCCACCACAGAAACACATACATTCAGCACACACATTCACTCTGTGCGCACTGCTCAGTACTGTAGCCTTTTTTGATTGTGCCACTTGCAGGCATGCCTATGGCTCTGCACAACACTACACCCTTCATGTACTGTACTGCTCGCAGGTGCACATACACGCAGTACATGCACGCACTGAATATCACTTTCATGTACTGCGCTCCTCGCAGTTACCCATACACCCAGTACATGCACTCACCATGCACGCACTGCGCAGCACTGTTCTATCCCCGCACTATACCCTTCTCCGGCACACAAACAATCAGTGCAGAGTCACTTCTCCTGCACTGCACAGCACTTTACATCTAAAAGATGTAGGCCAAGGGTGAAGTGGAACTTTCAAAAATGAGTGAGCCACTCCAGTGACACATGTTAAAAATGACCTGTTCACTCCTACTGATCACTACACGGTATGCTTGCACCACTGCGCTAGTGCTGCTTAACTCCTGGAGTTGGCTGTAACCTTGCACCTTATGAGAGTATTGATTTGGGCACCCTTCCCGGTCCAACAAGACCACAATCCATGAGACAGGCCTATGTCGTGGTGCACACACATGATCTGTGTTTACCTATGACAACAAAAAGCATTAGCTATCCAGACAAAAGTACAGTTGGGCACTCAGGGCAAGGGTATACGCCCATTACCATGCAGAGGAGTTTTCTGTCCCAACAGTCATGAATAAAAAAAAAAAAAAAAAAAAATTAACTATTCATAAGAGATTAGTTACAGTGTTGTAGTTGACTTGCAAATCCAGATATGTCTGAGTTTCTAAACAATTTCTTGGGTAATAGGAAAATGCCTTTTTCTAAGGAGTAGTGCTGGGTGCTATTTTTTTAACAGCTTTTAGTAAAGCATTGTAACTGATGAATGTATCGTTGTTGTTGATGCTTATTCTCATACTTGAAGATGACTTTGTTTAGTGTTTGAGCTTAGCAAATTTTTTGAGGGGTGGCTTAAAGCTCTTTTCAGTGATGACTTGGGAGTGATTGTATTGTTTTAGGTGCTTGTTGTAGATATCCAATAAAATGATGAGGTGGCCCTGTCAGTCAACTATTTGGGTTTACGACATGCCACTTTGAGAATAATGGAGATTACTAGATTAAGAATTTTGCCTCTATGTTGCATAGGGAGATTTGACAGTTGTGTTAGGTTGTGTGTCTTTACACATTGCTTAAATGAAAGTATGAGAGCATTGTATTTGTTGCCTCAGATAAGGATTAAGTTTTCATCAGATAAAGTTTCTTATGCTGTGATGCAACCCGAGAACTCAGCCATAATGTTTTTATTCCCTTTAGAAGTGTGGTAAGTGATATGACCATGGTTTCAGTTGGGTAAAAATTCCAGGTCACTTGTAATGATTCAATAGATGCATAGCACAGACTTTTGGTTTGGCTGCATGAAAATGAATAAGGGTTTATCCAGGCCACAGCACACAATATTTCTCAGTCTGGCCTGGTGATAGAATACCCTGTGGTCAAAATATTATTAATGATACATTTAAGAACTTGTTAAACCAAACTAGTGCATACAAAGACAATGTTGACATTAAATTTTGTGATTGTTTTTTAAATACTTGCATAGGTATTGTTGGTAGATCTGCAGTAAGTTTTCACATTTCTGATTGAAAGGTATTTAGAATTTCTATTGATGATCTTTAGATTATAGGAGATTCTGCCTTTGACATGCATCTTTTTAATGTTTCTAGCTCTGTGTAGGGTGAGTATGTGCTCTGACTGGTTGTTCACACTTTTTATGTGAGAAACAAAATGATTGTGATCATTGATGGTGAAATAAAGTACGGTGCCTAATATAAATAGGTATAGTGGTAACTTCACGTAAGTAGCTGGTTTCCATGGAGCAACATCTGGGTTGATGTTTTCAGAGAAAATAAGTTTTGTCTGTCTGGTTATTTGTGACTTTGAGAGAAAGTGCATCTTTTTGCATGGTCATCCCCATTTTCAGGATGATGCTTCTGTTTTTAAACATTGTCTACTGGGGTACTGCTGCCCAGTACTCAGTATATGTGCTCTGACCCCTAAAATATGGTAAAACTGACTAAAACCTAATTGGCATATGTGGGGCCCGTCAAGAATCAGACACAAAAGGGTAAGTACTCTCGGTCGAGTTTTATTCCAGAGTGTATAAGGACAAATGAAAGTTCCAAACAATCGAGGGAGGGCCACTTCCGTCAGTGGATCTTCGAGGGGGGTATTCTCCGGTCTGGGGTCGTCTCACCGGTCACGTCCGTCGGGAAGGTGCCAGCGGAGGGTATGTAACAAAAGAAATGAGAAACTACTGTTAGTTTCGTAGTCCGTCCGGACTAAAAAGAGAATTGGGAAGGGAGGTGAGGGGGGAAGAGAGAGAGCACCACCATCCGCCACCCGTGAAATAGAAAGCGCAACGAGGTACAACAGCAGGATTGTACTTTAGGTGTTTAGCGGGGCGTTTGCGTGCCTCCCTCCGCCCTTCTAACTGGCTTCCCACCCAGAGGTTCCTTATCGTACGCTGCTTTGAGGCGAGCATGTACCTGTTGTAGCCACGTTCCTCCGGGGACGTGGCTGGCTTCCTCGTAGTGCCGAATCGGGTCCGGCGCCCCCTTGACTGGACAGTGTTCCGCCTCCTTCACTGCCGGCTCTTCTGGTCCTCCCGGTCGAAGCTCGTCGTACGGTGTCGGTCTGGCAAAACTGGTCAGCTGTTCCTCCTTCTCCTTCGTCCAGTCGGCTTGCGCCCTGAGTTCCTCCTGTGGCCTCGTTATGACCCCGGAGGTGTGTCTGTCCCCTCCAATAGGAATCCCCGGTCCGGGTTGGTGGGCGGGCTCAGAGTCTCGAGCGTCCAGGTCCTTAAAGGTCCACAGCACCTTTGAAGCTGCAGAGGACTGAAAAGAAAGGAGGGGCGAGAGATAACGTGGGAACATGTCGGGATCCTCCTCTCCCGGCAGGTCAACAGCCGGAACATCGTGACACATCCCCGCCCCAGAATGTTCCCGGTCGGGGAACAGAGGAACCCGGGAGAGGAAGTCCGCATTACCATTCTCAGAACCCCTCCGGTGTCGAACCTCAAACGAGAAGGGCTGCAAGGAGAGAAACCACCGGAGGATCCGCGGATTCTGCCCCTTATTACGACTCACCCAGAGCAAGGGGGCATGGTCTGTGAACAGGATGAAATGGGAGCCCTCCAGGTAATATCTGAGCTTGTCCACTGCCCACTTGATCGCCAAACATTCCTTCTCGATGATGGGGTATCTTTGTTCGCGGGGAAATAGCTTACGGCTGATAAACAGCACCGGGTGGTCCATACCTTCGGGGGAGGTCTGGGAAAGGACGGCCCCAATCCCCCGATTAGAGGCGTCGGTTTGGAGGAGGAAGGGTTTCGTGAAGTCAGGGGACCTAAGTATAGGTGCAGTAGTGATGGCGTCTTTTAGGTCCTGGAATGCCAGGAGGGCCAGAGAAGAAGGATGTGAGAGATCTTTGGCCTTCACCTGCTGTTTGAGTAGATCTGTTAAGGGACCTGCTATGTCTGAGAAGCGGGGAATGAATCTTCGGTAATAACCTAAAAGACCAAGAAAGGCCCGGACTTCCTTTTTAGTAGAAGGGAAGGGAGTGTTGATTATTGCCCTGATCTTTTCTGTCTGTGGCTCTATTACCCCGTTCCCTAGGAGATATCCCAAATACTTGACCCGCTGATAACCCACATGGGACTTCTTTGCGTTCACATGCAGACCTGCCTGTTGAAGGGCCTGTAGAACCGCCTGGCAGTGTCGTAAATGCGCTTCCCAGCTAGGACTGTAAATGACGATATCGTCAAGATAAGCCGCTGAATATCCCTGGTGTTCTGCGAGGACCTTGTTCATAAGTCGCTGGAAGGTGGCAGGCGCCCCGTGTAGGCCGAAGGGGAGGACTGTGAACTCAAAGAGGCCCGTAGGGGTTGAGAACGCGGTCTTCTCCCGATCTTGGGGTTTGAGGGGCACCTGCCAATACCCCTTTGTGAGATCCAACGTAGTTATGTACTCGGCATCCCCGAGCTGTTCGATGAGTTCGTCCACCCTCGGTAGCGGATGTGCATCGAACTTAGAGATAGCATTGACGGCCCTGAAGTCTATACAAAAACGTACGGACCCGTCAGGTTTGGGCACGAGGACTATGGGGGATGACCACTCGCTTTGGGAGGGTTGTATCACCCCCATTTCCAACATGTTTGTTACCTCGGTGTTGATGGCCTCCCGTCTGGCCACAGGTATCCGATACGGTCTTTGTTTGATGGTTTTACCTGGTGGGGTGGTTATGGAATGTTCGATCAGGTTAGTTTTTCCGGGACAATCCGAAAAAAGAGTGGAGTATGGCAGAAGGGCTTCATGTAGGGCCCCTTTTTGGGAGTCTGCCAGGGCCTCATTTACATCCAGGTGCTCTATAGTGCTCTCTTGCTCCTTCAGAGAGAGCGCTAAGTGTACGTTTTGGGGCACTGGGCCGAGCCACTTCTTAAGAAGATTTATATGGTACATTTGGGATTTTTTTGGTGACAACTGTACCAGATAGGTGGTGAGCCCTATCTTCTTTACGATACGGAAGGGCCCCTTCCATTCTGAGCGGACCTTTGCTAGACTAGAGGGCAAGAGGATTAAAACCCAATCGTCTACGTCCAAATGTCTCCACCTTTTTCCTTTATCATAAAAGAGTTGTTGCTTGGTTTGGGCTTTTTCGAGGTTGGCGTCCGCGAAATCGCGTAGTTTATGGATGCGGGTGCGCAACGCAGAGGTATAATCAAGGAAAGAACGGGTTTCTTCCTGCTTCTCCTCCTCCCAGGCTTCCCTGGTGATCTCCAACAGATCGCGCGGACGCCGTCCAAAAAGAAGCTCAAAGGGTGAACACCCCAAACTGCTCTGAGGTTGACTACGGATTACAAAGAGGGCTAAAGGGAGGAGCATATCCCAGTCTCTACCTTCTGAGGATAACATCTTTTTTAAAGAGAGCTTTAAGGTGGCGTTATAGCTCTCGCAAAGACCATCGGTTTGGGGGTGGTATACCGAGGTCTTTATGTGGGATATATCTAGTGACTTACAGACCTGGGACATCAATCGTGAGACGAAGGGGGTCCCCTGGTCGGTGAGTATCTCTTTAGGAAAACCGACACGGGAGAATAGCTCGACCAGGCGGTCACTAATGTTGGTGGTAGTGGGGGCCCTCAGGGGAAAGGCCTCGGGATAGCGGGTGGCGTAGTCCACGACGACTAGCGCATACAGGTTGCCTTTTTTTGTGCGGGGAAGGGGGCCTATCAAGTCCATCAAAACGCGCGAAGGGATTTCCTATGATAGGGAGCGATTGTAGGGGAACAGCTGGAGGGCGGTAGGGGTTTTTTCGTTGGCAGATCTCACATTCCTGACAATATTTGGAGATCTGGGAATACACCCCCGGCCAATAGAAATTCCGTAAGACCATCTGTGTCGTCTTTTGTGTTCCCCGGTGTCCAGCCAGCAGGTGTGTGTGCGCAAAAAACAATAACTGCTCTCTGAAGGCCTGTGGGATGAGTAGTTGGGGAGAAGCTTTATCGTTCTCTGTTCTGTATAGGAGACCCCTTGAGATGTGAAACAGAGGATAGACCGGGTTTTGTGTTGTGGGAGCTTGTTTGGCTCGTGACCAGGCATGTTGAAGGGTGGGGTCGTGTTCCTGACAATACCGGAAACTCCGGTCAGAGAGCCAAGGGGCTTGAGTGAGAAGAGCTACCTGTCCTGGGGGAGAAGGGTTAAGGTCCTGCATAGTCTCTCTAAGCAGTTGTATAAAGAATGGGTTGTCTTGCCCCAATATCAAGTCCTCCGGGAGGTATGGTAACACCCCGAGCCTAACCTGGAGGGTCTTCTCACCGGACACGAGGATGGGGAGGTGTACGACGGGGTAGGTATGAACGTCCCCATGAACACACCTTATGGGTACGCGTTCGGCGGTGCTAAGGACAGAAGAGGACACCAGGGATTCCCGAACAACAGACTGACGACAGCCCGAGTCAAGGAGGGCTTTTACTGGCTTTCCGTTCACCTGCACACTCACATAAAAACATGGCCCCATTTCCTCTGTATATAGGACCGTGCGGGGGATACAGCTTACGTCCATGGGTTCTTCTGTCTGGTTTTTTAGGGGGCAGAACCGGGCGATATGGCCCCACTCCCCACAGTCAAAACACTGTGGTCCCCTGGACGTTGGGGTCTCGGGGTGGAAGCGAGGACGTGGCGGTTCTGGTATAGATCTTGGGACCCTTCTCTCGG
Source organism: Calotriton arnoldi (assembly GCA_963921515.1). Lineage (NCBI taxonomy): Eukaryota > Metazoa > Chordata > Amphibia > Caudata > Salamandridae > Calotriton > Calotriton arnoldi. Next base: position 533,380 of record CAWUFW010011755.1, read on the forward strand.
TTCTTGGGGGAGGTGCGGCCAGACGTTGTTTGCTTGTGTCCATAGGAAGGGAGCGGGGCTGGGCCCGGGCGAAAGTGGTGGCCATATCCACCGCTTGGGTGGCGGTTAGGTTAGGATGCTGCCTCAGCCACCGTTGTGTGGGGTAGGGGAGGGATTCCAAGAATTGCTCCAGATAGATTAGTTCCATAATCTCCTCCTTTCCCCGTTCCTGGGGTTTCAGCCACTTGTCGGCTGCAGCTTTGAGCTTGAAGTATAGTGTCTTGGGGTTGTCTCCGGGCATTCCCGTCTCCTTCCGAAAGCGCACCCGATAGGCCTCGGGATCCATGCCTAGATGTCTAGAATGACGTTTTTCACCTCCGCATATGGAGTGGTACCCGTAGGATTGGCCACTTGGTAGGCGGCCTGTGCTTCCCCGCTCAGCAAAGGGGCCAGGAAGAAGGGCCACTTGGCGGCAGGCCACCCACATGCCCGTGCGGCCCGCTCAAAGTTAGTTAGGAATACATCGGGATCCTCTCCCGGGAGGTACTTCTGTAAGGAGATGTGGGGGTTGGTTGGCCCCCGGTACGGTTCTGCATCTGGGTAGTCAGCTGGAGCTGGTCGACGGCTACCCTTTGTATACACTCAACCTGTTGACCCATAGAGTCCTTGAACACCTCGCGGTCGGCCTGGGCCGACGCCATCTGCTTCTCGAGGGCCCATTCCAGCTTCTGCTGACTCGTAATCAGCTGTTGTATTAGGTTCTCCATACCGTCTATGGAGCTAGTATGCCCGTGTTCTCCACCATGTGTGGGGCCCGTCAAGAATCAGACACAAAAGGGTAAGTACTCTCGGTCGAGTTTTATTCCAGAGTGTATAAGGACAAATGAAAGTTCCAAACAATCGAGGGAGGGCCACTTCCGTCAGTGGATCTTCGAGGGGGGTATTCTCCGGTCTGGGGTCGTCTCACCGGTCACGTCCATCGGGAAGGTGCCAGGGGAGGGTATGTAACAAAAGAAATGAGAAACTACTGTTAGTTTCGTAGTCCGTCCGACTAAAAAGAGAATTGGGAAGGGAGGTGAGGGGGGAAGAGAGAGAGCACCACCATCCGCCACCCGTGAAATAGAAAGCGCAACGAGGTACAACAGCAGGATTGTACTTTAGGTGTTTAGCGGGGCGTTTGCGTGCCTCCCTCCGCCCTTCTAACTGGCTTCCCACCCAGAGGTTCCTTATCGTACGCTGCTTTGAGGCGAGCACGTACCTGTTGTAGCCACGTTCCTCCGGGGACGTGGCTGGCTTCCTCGTAGTGCCGAATCGGGTCCAGCGCCCCCTTGACTGGACAGTGTTCCGCCTCCTTCACTGCCGGCTCTTCTGGTCCTCCCGGTCGAAGCTCGTCGTACGGTGTCGGTCTGGCAAAACTGGTCAGCTGTTCCTCCTTCTCCTTCGTCCAGTCGGCTTGCGCCCTGAGTTCCTCCTGTGGCCTCGTTATGACCCCGGAGGTGTGTCTGTCCCCTCCAATAGGAATCCCCGGTCCGGGTTGGTGGGCGGGCTCAGAGTCTCGAGCGTCCAGGTCCTTAAAGGTCCACAGCACCTTTGAAGCTGCAGAGGACTGAAAAGAAAGGAGGGGCGAGAGATAACGTGGGAACATGTCGGGATCCTCCTCTCCCGGCAGGTCAACAGCCGGAACATCGTGACAGCATATTTAACTTTCCAGTAGGACCATAGTATATGATGCAAGAAATGCACCAGTGGCATGGAAAAGTTAAAAGATACTCATGGACTGTAGCACATGTGTTGCCATACACTGGATTCACAAAGACAACATGGCTTCAGGCATACCTGTTTAGCCAGACTCTTGTAGCTTTAACACCTCCAGGCAATCCTTTCGAAATGGCCCTTCTTGACGGGAAAAAAACCTAGGTGTCAATCTTAAATAAGTCACTACTGAGTAGTCCATGTAGCCCACATTATAGGGTGCCTAGTATTTAAAAGTGGTACATGCAAGAAGGTAATATTGACATGCACCTTATGTGACTAGCCCTCAAAAGCTGTTTTCATCATAAAGGACTGTAGCTATTCTATGAGAAAAACTAGAGTTTAGAGTTAAGTCATAAACCTGCTATTTCCTATTTGAGACAAGCTTTTGGAATAATTCAAACCCTATTTTTAATGTTCATTAAAAATCCAATTCATTGGTGAAGTCATACTGTTTATGACTTTTCAAAAGTTATACATTACCTGTCTGAGCTTTAAGTTGGTTAATTAGCATTTGCCTGCTGGGAGACGGTCCTGTCAGTGATTCCCCTTAAATAGATATGAAAACTGCTTTTCTGCAGGAACAGAGGTTGGGACCTCTTCAGATGAAGACCTGGTATGAATTAATCTCAGCCACTAGTAATCACTCGAAGGTGCATCCCAAGCCATCGTTTTTTGCCCACCATGCCACCTCAGATTGGACCCAGACATATGCAAATCAGTTTTGATCCTGCACCAATGAGAACAGTCCAGCCTGAACTGCCAGGCAAGGTCCTCCCTGAACTGGAACACAAGCAACCAAGGACAGTGTCACTCTTTCATTCTTATTAGAGCTCATCAGCCAGGTATAGCTTGGTTCTTTATGCAGTCTACTAGTGACATTTAACTTGCAGGCCCTGCAAACACAATGTTCCATATAGTAGGGACTTACAGGCAAGTTAAATATACCAATCAGGGATGAGCCAATTGCACACAAGTTTTAGGGGTCAGAGCACATGCACTGGGGTCTGGTTAGCAGAGCCCCAGTGCAACAGAGTAGAAACCAGCAGCATCAATCCAAACATTGGGGGGTGATCATGCAAATAGGCCTTTCCTTACTAAGTCCAACTCACATAGCTGTAGGACAGAAAGTGAGAAATTTGCTCCTTTTGTTTACTCTTATGTTTGGAGCAGATTGGCTACACTTTAGGGATTTGGAAAGGATCCTAGGATTGTGTCATGAATTTAGACATTTGCAGATATGATGGAGTAACTCCAATGTGAAAATGTGCTTGTGAAAAATTGTACTTGTTGGGAAATTCTGTTTGTGTGACTTTGACAAATGTGTGTTTCTTATCTTTGCTAATGAAGAACATATTGTTGCTTATGGAGAAACCCCTTTCACTTACTAATAGGGTGTTCTTTCCACGTTTCCAGCCTGCAAACACACTCACTTCCAACTATGACAAGAAAAATGTGTATGCACTTGACTCTTGGGAAAGTTTGTGCACCTAAAATTGTGATTGTGCGTGTTCACCCAGTTTTGTAGGTGCACACCTAGAAACACCCACAATCCCACTTTTATCTCTTTACATAGGAATGTGAAAGTTCTACCATACTTGCGAGCGTAATTGCAACAGTTGTGAACACACTTTACATAGTAACTCAGCCAACCTAGACAATTCAGTCTTTCCAGATTGGTAGTCTATTTATGAAATGTGTTATACTTAAATGCGCAAAATGCGTGTTAAACAGAGAGAGTGCACGGAGCTCGCACTTGTTTCCTAATAAAACCTTTAAGAGTAGCATATTTTTAAAGTAAACTAATAAGAAAAATTTACTTTTTCCATACTGTTTCTCAGAATGCGTAATTTTTGCATTTAACAATTAATATTTGTCACAAAGCAATAAGGCATGCACATTTGTTTTTTTAACTATTTTCTCATGTGAATGTATTATTACGAAGCATTCAACAAAATGTTGTAAGTATAACGGTAAAGTTGGGCAAAGAAATCTTTCAAATATAATCGTTTCTGTTCAGTCATGTCAGAAATACCAGCCATGGGAGTTGTGCTTGTCTGCGCAATTGAAAACCACTTCCTCTGACAGTCATTTTACTGCTCTTACAGACTTAGACATGTACAGCTTCGAAATCGAATACTATGTTAGCACATTGTGAACGCAGTGTAAGCCAGATTGTTTGGTCACCAATTACAAACACAACCCGAAAATCAGACTTTGTCCTCTCAGAGCTGTTCTGCATGCCACTGCTAGGTTTCTCACGAACACACTGAGTCAGATTGACAACCTGCACTTTGCAGTGCATAAAGTAATACTACAGAAGTACTACTCACGTTCTACAAAATGTTTTTTACAAAACAGACCTCCTCCTCTTTCTCTCCTACTTTTTCTGTGTGTATGTCTACGCCACATGTGTGGAGATCTAAATACACAAAGCCAGAAGTATTTGTAGTAAACGGTTGGAGTGACAATGGACAGTGGATGGGGTTTAAGGAAATGAATGTGGGGTGTATAGGTAGATATGCTAATACAAAAATACACCCACAAAAGAGTAAGAGAATTGCAATGTAGAAAATATACTTCAAATTCTCCTACATGTTTAATAGGGTAAAAACATTCTCGAATATACTCCAGCCAAGCTTTGAAGGAAGTCCAGCATCACACGTGGCTGCTCAAAGTTACTGCAACACAGGATCATAGAAATCAATTGAGGCACCAAATAACAGAAGAGAAACAAGCATTGGTATAGCCAATAGGTCTCGCTTTTGGGACCTTCTAAGTATTTAGTTATGCAGCATAATATCCTTGGTGCAACAACATTAACTTTTGCATGGTTAAACACTTATAAGGTCCCAAAGGCGAGACCTATTGGCTATGCCAATGCTTGTTATTTATTGCTGGCGGGCGGGAGGGAGGGCGGTGTAGGAGAAAACACAGAGGGAAGGAGGACGAGTGTGGGGCAACACATACAAAGGCAAGTCTGTGAAAAAAAGTGCTATGATGCAGCTAGCACTGGCCGTGTCATATTTTCTTGGTATTGTAGGGCAGGAGGCAACATGGAGATGGTGGCAGAGGCAACGAGGAGGGAGGGGAGGCAACTTGGAGTGGGAAGAAGTACACAAGGAAGACACCTGAAAAACTTGCACTCTTGTAGAGTAACTAAACCAAAATAAAAAAAAAGTAGCGAGAGGGGTCAAGCAATCGCACGGACAGCAGGAGAGGGCTTGATTGGGCAAGGAACAAGGCAAACAAGTGCACAGGTGGGGGAAACCAACAACAGGTACAGCATGAGGCAAACACTAACATGGACAGCGGTTGGGGTAAGCAACAACATGGACAGAAAAAGGAGGCAACAAACAACACAGAAAATGGGTGAAAGCAAGCAATAACAGCAGGTGGAGGGCGAGAGGGGCAAAAAAACATTATGGAGAGCAGGTAAAGGCAAACAGCAACATGGACAGTGGGTGGAGACAAGCAACAACATAGACAGAAAGATGGGGCAAGAAACAACATGCACGGGGTAAGAAAGACTATAAGCACATGAGGGAGCCAACTCTCAAACACATAAACTTTCAAGGAGTGCCTCCAAAACACGAGCAGTGGAATGACACACGTTCTTTGGCCTTGCTCCAAAATGCGAACTCTGACCTCGCTCAGCATCTGTGATGACTCATTGCCCCTCACTCATCGCCATTGGGTCATTCCAGACCTATCAGGAGCCCGGTCTAGTTCACAATCATGGTGCAGTGTATTGATGTCAAAGTTGCAGTTATGTGAACAAAAGACGCCTTTCATTAACAACTAAACAAAAGAGGAATGGGCGTCAATTGAGGGTCACTAGGGGTAGCAGCTGCTACTCCTGAATGGATGGTTGCTACTCTCCTCAAGTAGCTTGTGACCCCTGCCGGCAAGCCTGGCACATTCTAGGTGGATGTGTGTTTATGCACAGGGGAGAAGCATGTTCCCTACTATTTACTGCTGTATGATGAGTGCTGAGGTTTGTGTCACCTAGAGTGTTTTTGAAATTCTTCCTGGACTGCCCCTGCAGTAGTTTGATTGTCTGAAACTATATGCATTTATTTACAGTGTTTTATCATCGCTGTTGCCATATTGTCTTTTATTTGTGTTGTTGTGGTTGGTGATAATAGTTCGTACTGCACTATATGTCGGCTGGAGTGCGCATGTGCTCAAAGTCCTCAGCCCAAGCTCTACAGACAGTTGTTGCTGCTGGCAGTGATCAAAGGTCAGCGGAAGTCAGATTTAAGGAGGGTGAGGGCAGCTGGTTGAGTTTAGCATGAGTGCAACATAAAAAGGAAGATGTATAAATATGACAGAGATGAAAGAAAGAGAAGACAGATCACAAAAGGAGGGCCTCCTGGTGGAGAGGCAGACCCACCGAAGGGTTGAACAGAAAAGAAAATGGCAATAAATGAGGAAAAACCCGCAGGACAAACTTGAGAAAGAGAGGACGTAAAGACGTAGGAGCAAACGAAGAAGCTAGAAACGACAACAGGAGAAAAGAGCGAAAGTAGAGGAAGAAAAACCACATGAGGGAGAGACAGGGAGGTCATCAGAAGACGTGGCAGGGAAGGATGTAGGCAGCAATAGGAGAGCGGGAATCAAAGGTCAGAGAAAGAGAAGAGATAGAGCAACACTTCGAGGGAGAGACCGCGCACGTGAAGAGGAGGAAAAACGTGTAGGATGAGAGCAGAACAATATGGGAGAGACATAAAAGTTGAGAGAAAGAAGAGAGAGGGAAAGACCGGAAACGAAGTAGAAACACAGGTGAGAGAAAGAGAGAAAAGCCGGAAATAAGAGAGGGAGAACATCAAATAGAGTGTGAAAAGTGAATGGAAGCAAGAAACCGAGAGTGAGCTCAGCGAGCAGGAAGAGTGACAGAGGAGACAAGCATTGGCCGCGCGGCCGTGAAAGTGACATGGCCGCGCGGCCGCGAAAGTGAAAGTGATCGCGATCAAACGCGGCGAGCGATGCGCTTAATGAGCATGACGAGGAGGAAAACCATATGGCGCCTCTGCTCGTAAGCGCGCGCCCGCGCGCGTAACAGCAAGCTCTAGGCCACAGTGGTAGCATTTTCTGAATACCTTACTAAAAGTCTCGCCAGTGCAGCGCATGCGCTGGCTCAGGCGAGACCTAAAAAAGATTAATAATAGGAAAGTTTTTTTAGGACTTTATCAATTATTTAATTGTGTTTTATTTTGCAATGAATATTTTATATATATATATATATATATTTCTCCACACGCACAACGATTCAGACAGCGTAAACAGGAGAGCACTCACAGGTCCTTGCTTCAAGTTTCTTTATTCGTGCAAACCCCCCCCCCCGCACTGATAGACGCGTTTCGGCAATCTGCCTTTCTCGATGTCCTATATATGTATTTATATATGTATAAATATATATCAGTCCCCGCCGGCATGACTCGCGGGTGGTGGGATCGCGCGGGGGGTCGCATGGGTTTGCGGGGGTGAGGCAGGACGAGTTTAATTAAAATAAAAAAACTTACCTTCCCGGGTCCTATGCCGCCTCAGTTCCTGGCCGGAGCCCGTGTTTTCCTGCTGCTCTCCAGAACAGGAAGCAGCCACAGGCAGCCTCCCTCCCCTCAGCCAATCACAACCCTGCAATGGCAGCGTTGTGATTGGTGGGGACAGCGCCCAGACAGGCACCTATGGGGAGGCCATTTTCTCTATGTAGGCTGCATGCAGCCTACATAGAGAAAAGGGAGAGTGCACATGACTGGTTTGGTCGGCCCCAAAATGCCGACCAAAGAGTCAGGGCCCACAGCATTGGGCAACTCACTCCTCCCCTGCTTTCAAGCAGACCCGCCCGCCCCCAACCAAACCCTTCTGCTTTCTCGCAGTGCGAGAAGCAGAAACATAAAATGGTAGTTTTACCATTTTATGTCTCTGCTTCTCGCACTGCGAGAAAGCAGTGGGGCAACGCTCTTCCGCCCTAATGGAGGAGCCACCTCTGAGATATATATATATATATATATATATATATACACACACACAAAACAAGGCTTACAATACATGCAGAAGGAACTTGTTTCATGTTTAGCAGCGAGGTTCTGTTGCTGAGTACGCACCACCACAAGAGCGCCAACAACACCCATAGAACCAAGTGAGGAGGAGCGTGTGAAACGTATGGGGTGATGGCTGCCGCCACGGCCTGCTGAGGTTGGGTCCACGCAGCTTCAAAAAATAAGACTGCATTGGAATGGATGCAAACCAAGATAAGAACGAAAAAATGGCATTAAACACCCACTGGAGGGCAGACAAAATATATGAATGACCACAAGTCCCACAATGCTTAGTTATTGATCTCCACCAGGGAGGTCCATCACGGGGCCAACATAATAAAATGAGCAATCTAACAGCTGGTCGTCATTTGCCACAAAAATCGGATTTCCTTTGAGAAAGGTCATGAAGACTGAAACGCGTCAGGACAAGAACTGCCGATACAGATTAAATGGTTTACCTGCATCCGTGAGTGTGACTCGTTTTGTTCTTCTTGGTAGAAGGAACTTGTTTCATGTTTAGCAGCGAGGTTCTGTTGCTGAGTGTGTAATGGATTGCGTTGCAAAGCCGTGCACTGTAAAAGATTTTGTGGAGTAAAAAATGCAGAGTAACGGCATGCGTTGTAAAAGCGTGCGGGGTAAAGTGTCCTATTCATTATTTAAAGCATTCAATGAAAAGGCAGCTTTTCATTTTTATTTTTGATATGCATCCCATTTTTCTTTAAGGAAAACGGGCTGCATTTCAATTAAAAAATAGGTTTATTTACAAAGCAATCACAGACATGGCAGTCTGCTGACCTCAGCAGGCCACTATCCCTGCGATTACAGGCCATTCCCCATGGGTTGCAAATTGCGACCTGCCTCATAAATATTGATGAGGCAGTTCAATTGTGACCCCATTGGGAATTAGAAACTGTGTTGAAGACACATTTGTACATGGGTGTTTGCGATTTCCAATTCGCGAACTGCAAAAATTCTCAATTAGAAAATCGCACACTGATATATTTGTACATCTGGCCCTTACTCAATGAAACCTTCGCTTGCCTTATTGTCTCCATGAACTTGTTTTATAAGGGCTTCCTCCACCAGAAAGGCCTCCTCTACATCTTGGGTCCAGCCATCTACCATGGGCGGAGGTCCACATCTCATCCAATGTATTGCTATTCTACACCTGGCAGCAGTATCATGAACTGCACTGTTTCTTTTCGATTTTGACTTTGACCTTAAAAGTTAATACACCCAACAGGCAAGTGTTCAGGCTTATTGCCATCTGTCATCTCGTGGCTTTATTCTTTCTTTCTCTGCAATCCCTTCTAAGAACCCTTGGATCTTGACCTATGTAGAAGGATAGCTCTGTTAAATTTGAATTTAGTCCATTTATCTATTTAGATTCAATCCATCTCAAGTAGCATGCAAGGGATCACGTAAGTGCAATGTATGAGTTGGAACCTAGCATTTCTCGGGCTTTTTAAAATAGAGCTAGATTCTAGTCTCAAATGGTTAGTTCAGCCCCACAGTCCCTGTCCTATTCACATTTTACAGGAAGCATCTCTTTCTGGACATCTGCTTGAAGGCCTCAATGCATTCTTATGATTGCCTCTTTAGATTTCTCAGTTTCCAGCATTTCTGTTTGTGTATGATACATCTGGTGTATGTAGAACCATCTCTGCTCACTTATATTGGTCTGCCGTAATGTAAGAATTGCCCAGGCCCAATTGGAATATTTCCTGTGCCCTCCGGAAAGTGATCACTTTTGCCTTCTCTTACATGTCTCCAATGTACAGACATCCCCCTGCTTTCCTTTGTGTCCTGTCCATGTCTTGCATTGCTCTATCAACATGTGCTAAGCTCCAAAGGGATGCCTTATTTGCATAGTGCACCTGGGCCTTATGTAGGCTCTTAGTTGTCCCACACAATTACCTTCACATTGCAATCAGGTTTTGGGTAGTTGTGTTCTCTTACTTTGACAGTCGACCAGGGAGATCTTGTAACATTCCAGAGTAGGCCTTTGTCAAAACCAGAACCCTCCATCAGCCATCCCGCTACAAAGGTCTCCTGTGAGGCAAGTTTGTGGCATTCCATTTGTAGTTCCCGGAACCCACCTCCCTCACATGAAACCTATACTTAGTCTTGGACTCCTCCCCCTCCCCCATCTGTCTTCCAGCACATATTGCTATTTGTGAATAACAGGATTTGGAAATTTCTGTTTCTTTGTATGGAGGCTTCAGAAGGTTTGGTAATCTGCATTGCAATATACAGCAACCTTTCTTACAGCCAACACATGGCCACTGCAACCAAGAAAAATGCCAGACATCTTAGCTTTGCCAATGCTTGTTGTTTTTGCACTTACACAGTCGAAAATGCCATATATTTTATTCAAAGGGGTTTGTACAGCCCCAGCATGCCTCAACAGTAGATGCAGCGTACCTTGTGAGAGACAAGGATAGTGGCAAAGGCTTTTTTTAAAGTCTACACTCTACAGCATTCTACAGAATGGCTGACTGTCAGATGTGGACCTGAGACTCTGAGAGTCGGGGAGGATTTTTTAAACTTTAGAGGATGTGATTCTTATGAGGCAAATTAAGAACAGTATAAGCTGTACAATATTAGATGATCTGAATGTATTGATGTGTTACAGTATTACTGTAGCCCAGACCATGAAGACTGCGGGAAACAATGGTGGTATCTTTCAAATCAAAAGTGACAAAGGGCCACATGTACGAAGCATTTTTGCAGTCGTAAATGGCTGATTGGGCCGTTTCCAACCACAAAAATGCTTCTACGTATGTACAAAACACAAATTGTGATTCGGTAACACATTACCCAATCGCAATTTGTGTGCTACTGAATCACAATTTGTGTTTGCGATTCGGTATTTGGAAGGGCCGTGCTTAGGGCGTCCCTTTTAAATACCGAATCTGAAATATGGTTGCAAAACATTTATATTTTACCGACTCCTTGAAGGAGGTGGTAACCCACCCGCAAGTGGGAAGGGTTCCCCAGGGGACCCTTTCCCATTTGTGAAGGGAAAATAAATATTTTTTTAAGCAGGCGGTGGTCTCAGGGACCACTGCAAAACTGCAAGGTTTATTTTTTTCTTTTTAAACGCGTCCCGTTTTCCTTTAAGGACAACAGGCTGCATTTAAAAAAAAAGAATATTGCTTTATTTACAAGCTCTGGGAAATGCATTATGTTTCACCTGAATAATAATGAGCTGTTTTTTGTTATAAGTTGTAGCTTGCTGAGTAGTTGTGCAATATAGCTTACTGAAAGTCTGTTAAAGTGTTACGACTTGTTTAGGTACAAATAGGCAATATATTGGGCCGTTACTAGTGGTATAGTGCAGGTAAGTAATAGCAAAATTTAGAAAAATTAAATTGAAGAGGGAACTAATAGAATTAATTGATGGAATAGCAATATTATGTGTTTAGAAGAGTTCTGACAACTTTTGGGCCCGGTGCCCCTGCACCTGCTTAACCATTCAAATCATGTCCCTAGCGCTAGCAAGATAACTGCATTTGTGACTGCATGTTTAGTAATAATATATAGTAATATTTGATGTTTAGAAGAGTTATGGCAACTTTTGGCCCCAGTGCCACTGCACCTGCTGCACCATTCAAAACATGACCCTATTGCCTGTAAGGTAACAGCACTTGTGAGAGACAGTTTAGTAATAAAATATTGAAATATTTGGTGTTTAGACGGCTTCCTAGAGTTTTGGGCCCCAGTTTCACTGCACCTGCTGCACCATTGAAATCATTACCCTAGTGCAGTGGTCTTCAAACTTTTTAATGCCCCCCCCCCCACCCCCAGCTTTGGGAAAAAAAATCATCGGGCCCCCCTCAGAATTTTTCACAATCATTCTATCAAATTGTATCTATTAAAAGTATCCACAGTGTGTGGCTGGGGGTTTTGAAGAATATTTGGAGTCCCTTCCCTTCTGACACATTCTCCCATCTAGGATATAAATGACAAAAGATGTTAGTGATGGCCCATTACAGAGCATAATGCTTCTTTTGGCCAAAGCCTGGAGCCTACCCTGGGATCACCTGAGGTCCCCCTAGAGCCCTGCCCTAGTGCCTGCACGGTAACTGCACTTGTGACTCCTTATTTACTAGTTAAATATAGCAGTATTTGGTGTTTAGAGGAGTTATGACAACATTTGGCCCCGGCGCCACTGCATCTGCAGCACCATTGAAATCATGGCCCTAGTGCCTGCTAGATAACTGCACTTTTGATTGCCTGTATAGTAGTAAAATATAGCAATATTAGGTGTTTAGAGGAGTGGCTAAATTGCTAGGGCGGCCAACTTTGAAGCTGGGGAACAGGATTCGAGACTGGTGGGAGGCCCAAACATCCTGTGATTCTGGGCAAATCACTGAATCTCCTCGTGCCTAAAAAATGAATGTGTCTGTCTGTAATGCAGCTGGTGCTCATGTTAAGCGCTCTGATACCTTCAGGTCGAGTTTGCGGTACAAAAAAAAAAAAAAGGATTCTGACAACTTTTGGGCCCGGTGCCACTGCACCTGCTGCAGCATTTAAATCATGACGCTAGTGCCTGCTAGATAACTGCCCTTGTAACGGTCTTGTTTAGCAGTAAAATTTAGCAATAACCTGGATTTAGAGGGCTCCCTAGAGCTTTTGGCCCCAGTGCCGCTGCACCATTCAAATCAAGTTCCTTTCAACTGCAAGGTACCTGCAGTTGTGACTGCCTGTTTATTAGTTAAAATATAGCAATATTATGGGGCATATGTACAAGCCCCTATCGCCACCACAACGTCACTTTTATTGACGTTGTGATGGCGATAGGGGCTTAGCCTTATTTACAAGACAGCGTTAAGCCACTTAACGTGGCTTAACGCTGCCTTGTCAATAAGGCCCCCTTTCACGCTATGTTTAGCGTGTAAGGGGTGGGCAGTGGGTGTTGCGGTGGGCGTTCCACCGCAACACCCATTGATTTTGACGCTGCCCCCTAGGTACAAGGGCAGCATACATAGGAGGCAGCGCCAAAATTAAGACCAGGTAAAACCTGCATTATTTCTCCTCGTTTTTGCTTTTTCCATGTGTGCTACCTTGTGCAGCACACATGGAAAAAGCAAAATGCCATGAATAGTTTGTGTACAGGAATGTCCCCCTTCCTGTACATAAAAAATCTTTAAAAAAAAATGCCATTTCAGGATTGTTTATGTGCAGAAAGGTACACCTTCCTACACATAAACAATCCTCCCCTGCACGCAGACACCCTTGTACTATGGTGCAAGGGTGCCTGCGTTGGCGCTACACTTCTAAGTGTAGCGGCATCGCAGGGGGAAACGCAAGGCTGGGTTTCAGAAGTGGCGAAGTGCGGCGTTAAGCCATGACGGCTAACGCCTCACTCTGCCACTTCATTTTACATATCCCCCTATGTGTTTAGTGGAGTTCTGACAACTTTTGGGCCCAGTGCTACTGCACCTGCTGCACCATTCAAATCATGACCCTGCTGTCTGCAAGGTAACTGCACTTGTGGTTGCCTGTTTGGGAATAAAATATTGCAATATTCGTTGTTTACTGGGGTGCCGGGAGGTTTTGGTCCCAGTGCCACTGCACCTGCTTCACTATTGAAATCATGAACCTAGTGCTTGCTAGATAGCTGCACTGAGGACTGCCTGTTTAGTTGTAAAATGTATCAATATTAGGCGTTTAGAGGAGTTCTGACAATTTTTGGTCCCGGTGCCACCATTCAAATAATACCCTGTTGCCTGCAAGATAACCACACTTGTGACTGCCTGTTTAGTAGTAAAATATAGCAATTTTAGGTGTTTAGTGGGGTGCCTATAGCATTTGGTTCTGGTGTCACTGCGCCTGCTGCACCATTGAAATCATGACCCTGTTGTCTGCAAAGTAACTACACTTGTGAATGCCTATTTAGTTTTGCATTTTAGCAATAATCTGGGTTTAGTGGGGTCCCTGGAGCTTTTGGCCCCGGTGCCACTGCCCTTACTGCACCATTCAAATCAAGTCCCTTTTAACTGCAATTGTGACTGCCTGTTTAGTAGTCAAATATAGCAATATTATGTGTTTAGAGGCGTTCTGACAATTTTTGGGCCTGGTGCTACTGCACTTGCTGCACCATTCAAATCATGATCCTGTTGTCTGCAAGGTAATTGCACTTGTGGTTGCCTGTTTAGAAATAAAATATAGCAAATTAGGTGTTTAGTGGGGTGCCTGGAGCTCCTTGTCCCTGTGCCACTGCACCTACTGAACTATTAAAATCATGACCCCAGCGCTTGCTAGATAATTTCCCTTGTGACTGCCTGTTTAGCTGTAAAATATAGCAATATTAGGTGTTTAAAGGAGTTCTGACAACTTTTGGGCCTGAGGAACTGCACCTGCTGCACCATTCAAATAATGACCCTGTAGCCTGCAAGATAACTGCAATTGTGATTGCCTGTTTAGTAGTAAAATATAGCAATATTTGGAGTTTAGTGGAGTTATGTCAACTTTTAGCCCCGGTGCCGCTGCACCATTTAAATCAAGCCCCTTTTAACTGCAAGGTAACTGCAATTGTGACTGACTATTTAGTAGTAAAATATATCAATATTAGATGCTTAGAGGAGTTCTGACAACTTTTGTGCCCGGTGCCACTGCACCTGCTGCACCATTGAAATCATGACCCTGTTGTCTGCAAGGTAACTGTACTTGCGACTGTTTGTTCAGTTTTACATTTCAGCAATAATCTGGGTTTAGTGGGGTCCCTAAAGCTTTTGGCCCCGGTGCCACTGCACCTGCTGCACTATTCAAATCAAGTCCCTTTTAACTGCAAGGTAACTGCAATTGTGACTGCCTGTTAATAGTCAAATATAGCAATATTATCTGTTTAGAGAAGTTCTGACCACTTTTGGGCCTGATGCTACTGCACCTGCTGCACCATTCATATCATGACCCTGTTGTCTGCTAGGTAACTGCACTTGTGGCTGCCTGTTTAGTAGCAAAATATAGCATAGCTCTTGTATATTAACTTTATTTTTAGTGTATTAGAACATTTAGAATTTGATCATAATGACCAAATAGATTGCGTTGAAAAAATCAATCCGATAATGCCTACAAAGTGCAAAGAAAGGTACTGAGACATGAATAGGAAATGCCACCAACTTTCTAAGCATAAAGCATCTGCTTTACCCACTAAGTAATAAAAAGCAAGCATTCCAGCACACTGTTAGAAGCTGTCTGCCTTTTCCGTGGGAAGATTCTTATCTTGACAGTGCTTGGGGCCTAAACAGTGTGAACAGCTTTAGTAGAAGTATCGTAAATGTGTGAAGCCAGGGGAAGTTAACAAAAAAAAAGTTCCACACTAAAGCGAATGAACACAGTAATTTGCCGATGGGAACTGATTAGAGCCCCCTTTTAATATAAATTACATACAAGAGCTATCACAAGCACAGCTCAAGCGCTGTGCAGGCGAAACCTAAAAAGCAATCACAGACGTGGTGGTCTGTCTACCTCAGAAAACCAACAATTTCAGTGAGAGCTGCGCTTCAAAAGAGTTTCTTACATGAGGAATACCAATTTTCGAATTGCGATTCAGAGAGAATCGCAATTAGGAAATTGGTATTCCTAATGTTAGCACATCTGGCCCAAAGAAACATATTTAATTGTTTATTTAATGTATTTATCTATCATATAGCTCTTTTTAAACTTATTTTTCAGTTTGATTGGTTCATTTTAAAATTCATTTTAGGTGAAACAAAAGAAATGAAGGTACACACAAATTATCCACTTGCTATTTTAAGACATTTTACTCTCATCTCCCCACACAGAATGTAGACAAAAGCAAAAATAATGCAGTACCCTTCCTTTTCACCTATCCAAGAGTTATCCCTTGCAGAGCACATGCAATGTAGGAAATATTCCAAAATCACTTATAGTTTTCTGGTCTGAGCATTAAATTAAGTGTTTTTTTTTCCCATTGGCACTGCTTCCATTCAATCCAGCCGATTTCGGAACCTGGGAAGTAATTTTTTTAATGAATATAGAGCTAATGCTGCTGCATTAAAAATAAAGCCAGTATTGCCATCTATCTATCACCCCCAAACATGCATAGTTGTAATGAAAGACTAAAGTTTTATTAAATAGCTTTACTCAAGTGCTCCAGTTCTGTGTATAACACATTAGTCACAAAACGCTGAGTTTTCTTTATGTTTGCACATCGCTAAATTTGAGCAGGTGTTTCTGTAAGTTTGCTCTGTGCTAATATTGCAAACACAAGGAGATGATGGACGGAGCGCTGAAACTTTTCAGACACTCACTACCCCTGTCACAGATCTGGGTTGAATCCATCCTCATTCTTTAGCTCACTTCGCCACCTCAGTACAGACCCAGCTATATGCAAATCAGTCTTGACCCTGTGCCTCATGGGAACAGTCCAGCCCGAACTGCCAAGCCAGGTCTTCCCTGAACCGGAAAAAAGCATTCTGGGACCGGTTTCTGGGTAACACCCTTCATCAGCCAGGCTAGCTTGAATCCAGTAGCAAAGTGAGCAAGGGACCCACGTCTGGGCATACCCTGCTAACTTAGGGCGAACAAAGCAAACACAAGGAGATGATGGACGGAGCGCTGAAACTTTTCAGACACTCACCCCCAGGCACAGATCTGGGTTGAATCCATCATCATTCTTTAGCTCACTTCGCCACCTCAGTTCAAACCCAGCTATATGCAAATCAGTCTTGACCCTGTGCCTCATGGGAACAGTCCAGCCTGAACTGCCAAGCCAGGTCTTCCCTGAACTGGAAAAAAGCATCCTGGGACTGGTTTCTGGGTAACACCCTTCATCAGCCAGGCTAGTTTGAATCCAGTGGCAAAGTGAGCAAGGGGCCCACGTCTGGGCATACCCTGCCAACTTAGGGCGGACAAAGCAAACACAAGGAGATGATGGACGGAGCGCTGAAACTTTTCAGACACTCACCCCAGTCACAGATCTGGGTTAAATCCATCATCATTCTTTAGCTCACTTCGCCACCTCAGTTCAGACCTAGCTATATGCAAATTAGTCTTGACCCTGTGCCTCATGGGAACAGTCCAGCCCGAACTGCCAAGCCAGGTCTTCCCTGAATCAGAAAAAAGCAACCTGGGACCGGTTTCTGGGTAACACCCTTCATCAGCCAGGCTAGCTTGAATCCAGTGGCCAAGTGAGCAAGGAACCCACTTCTGGGCATACCCTGCCAATTTAGGACGAACAAAGCAAACACAAGGAGATGATGGACGGAGCGCTGAAACTTTTCTGACACTCACCCCCAGTCACAGATCTGGGTTGAACCCATCATCATTCTTTAGCTCACTTCGCCACCTCAGTTCAGATCCAGCTATATGCAAATCAGTCTTGACTCTCTGCCTCATGGGAACAGTCCAGCCCGAACTGCTAAGCCAGGTCTTCCCTGAACTGGAAAAAAGCATCCTGGGACCGGTTTCTGGGTAACACCCTTCATCAGCCAGGCTAGCATGAATCCAGTGGCAAAGTGAGCAAGGGACCCACGTCTGGGCATACCCTGCCAACTTGGGGCGAACAAAGCAAACACAAGATGATGGACGAAGCGCTGAAACTTTTCAGACACTCACCCCCAGTCACAGATCTGGGTTGAATCCATCATCATTCTTTTTTTCTTCTTTTTTTTTTGATTTTCAAAAACCTTTATTGAGGATGAGATGCAACAAAATTACAGTGTTGCACCATAACAAAATAATATGCACTGCGATACAACAGAAAAGATCAAAGGTTACCACATACATATAAAACAAAAAAAGCAATGTCAATGAAATAAGTCGGGGAGACACCAAAACCAATGAAGAGAAAATTACTTGCACTGCACCATGTGTAAAAAAAGGGGGGGGGAACACTAAGATTCGGGGGAGGAAAGGGAGCAGAGAGGAGGAGACTCATTGACCTTCACCGGCGGCCACCGCGGGCGGGGTGCCGGCGGGGAGCGCGGGAGAGGTCGCCGGGTGCTGGGAAGTGTGACTTAGGAGGTAGGAGATAAGCGGTCCCCAGATATCCAATGGGCGGGATCTGGCAGGCATAAGGTCCCGGAATTCGGACAGGAGGGTCTGGCAACGGGAAGCATCTTCAAGCCAAAGGGCCACCTTCGGCGCGGGCCGGTGACCCCAGCACATGGAAACCCTGCTCCGCGCAAGAACTAATAACATAGCAATCAGTTTGCAGGAGGCATTTGGACAGAATTTGACGAAGCCTAAAAGGCAAAGCAGAGGGTCAGGTTGGAACGGAGAGGAGGTGATCTCAGAAATGACAGCGCATACCTCACGCCAGTAAGCAAAGACCTTGGGGCATAGCCAGGCGAGGTGGGAAAAGTCGGCCGCGGGTGCTGAGCAGCGCAGGCAACTGTCGGTAGCAATGAGTCCCATCTTGTGTAATTGTACAGGGGTCCGGTAGAGCCTGTGTAAATACTTAAAGTGGATAAGGCGCAGACGATAGTTGGGGGAGAGGCGTTTGATCTGAGTGCAGCAATACAGCCAGTCGGCCTGGGAAATTTCGATGCCTAGGTCCTCCTCCCACTCCATGCGCGCCCTGTCAGTAGAGATGGAAGCAGCTGCCAGTGTGGAAGCGTACATTTTGGTGACCAGTTTCTTTGGGGAAGGGGATGTGTAAAGGAAATTTAGAGTGGACATCGAGGGGGGAGGCTGGGGGAAAGAGGGATGAAGCTTCTTACAGACCGCCCGGAGCTGATAATAAAGCAAAGTGTCCAAAGGGCCAGAATCAGTAGCAAGTGTATAGAATGTGTTCTCAGGGTAGAGATCAGACACGGTGGAGAGCCCGAGACGAGTGGCGTGTTTCGCCATCCCCGAAGATTGAAGAGGAGGAAAGGCCGGGTGGTGAGCAATGGGCATCGCAGCTGCAGAGAGCATGTCTGAACCTGAAAATTTCCGGAGCCCATCCCAAGCCCAGCGCAGGGTCTCGACCGTATCGACCTCAGCGCGCGGAGGCCTCGCCGGAGCAAACAGGGCGGTGGTGAGCGGCCACGGGGCGGCCAGGGCAGTCTCGACCATGACATGGGGCTGGAACAGAGTGGGGTGAAGCCAGAAGTGGAGAAAGCTGGCCTGGGCGCTGAGGGCATAGAGTTTGAGGTCAGGGGCACCGAGACCACCGCGCGACATAGGAAGGGTTAAGATATTATATGCAATCCTGGGTTGACGGCCAGCCCAAATTAGAGTGATCACTAGGGAGCAGAGTTTATGAAAAAAGTGAGCGGTGAGGGGGATGGGGATATTGAGAAATAAATATAAAAACTTCGGGAGCACCACCATCTTGGCAATGGCTATGCGACCGGCTAAAGAGAGCGGCAAACGACTCCAGAGGGGGATTTTGGATTCCAACCAGTCCACCGCACGGCCAAAGTTGGCTCTCCAGAGTTCGTCAACGTCCCTACTCAACCAGATCCCGAGGTACCTAGTGGGCTCAGTTGCCCATACAAAAGGATAATCCGGATCAAAGGGCATCGTAGCATCGGTGAGAGGAAACAGCACAGACTTGTTCCAGTTCACCTGGATGCCGGAGTATCCGCCAAAGCGTATCACCTCACAAACTAGAGGACTGAGGTTCTGCTGAGGGTGATGGACGTATAAGGTAACATCATCCGCATACATAGAAACAAGCAAAGCGCGAGACGCGAAGCCGATGCCCCTCTGGGTGTGATGTTGGCGCAGTCGAGCTGCGAGAGGCTTCATTGCGATGGCGAAAAGCATTGGCAACAACGGGCAACCCTGCCGTGTGCCACGCTCGATGGGGATGGGATCGGAGATTTGGCCGTTGAGTCGAAGGCGGGCGGTGGGAAGACTATAGAGGAGCAGCACTTTACGTATAAAAATCGGACTGAAACCCAAGCGGGGGAGAAGATAAAATAGGAAGGGCCACTCTAGGGTGTCAAAGGCTTTAGTGGCGTCTAGCAGGGCCGCCACTGCCGGGAGCGCTGGGTTTATTTGATGAAGAACGGAAAAACTGGTCCGGAGGTTATGGGAGGTGGCACGGCCAGGGATAAAACCGGACTGATCCGGGCGAGCGATAAGAGGCATGAGGGGGAGAAGACGCAAAGCGAGCAATTTGGCAAAAATGTTGTTGTCCGTGTTTATCAGTGACAGGGGGCGGTAAGAGTCCCGTGACTCGGGTGATTTGTCCGGCTTTAAGAGCAAGGTGAGCAAAGCCTCGCAAAGCGATGGGGGGAGCTGTCCTGTCTCGAAGGACTCATTATACATGGCGGCTAGGTGAGGGACCAGAATGGGGGCGAAGGCCTTGTAGAAAGAGGCCGGCAGGCCGTCCAGGCCAGGAGCCTTATCGCCGGGCATTCCATTTATTGCAGCTAATATCTCTTCTTTGGAGAAAGGCTCGTCTAGGAACTCCCGGTGTGGATTTCCCAGCCATAACAGTTGGATGGTGTCGAAGTATTGATCAAGGAGTTCATGCGAAGGGACTGAGCCGGCCGTATAAAGTTGCCTGTAGAATGAAATAAAACGCGCTTTGATTTCGTCAGGTGAGGTCGTACGATAAGGACCGCCGTCATAGAGGGCGTTGATATAAGATGCAGCCCGAGGCGGGCGAAGAAGGTTGGCCAGGGTTTTGCCGGGGTGATCGCCCTCGCCGAAACGGCACGCCCGAGCCTCTCTGCCGAGAAAGGAATGTTCTCTGTTGGCCTCGTCGGCAAAGTCTGTCAATTTCCCCCGGATCTGAGCGAGCTTATCAGGATTGGGGTCCTGAGCATGAGAAGAGTCTAGATCCTTAATCTCCCTTTCCAGTTTGCTAAGAGTGCCGCGAATGGATCGAAGCACGCCGGACTGGTTAGAAATACACTTGCCACGAATTACAACTTTGAAACTCTCCCACAGCATGGACGGTGAATCTACCGAACCATCGTTAAGTTCGAAGTAGTTCGTGATTGCAGTCTGGATTTCATCGCAGAATACAGAATCGCGGAGAGCATTAGGGGGGAGCCGCCAAGAGAAGGCGCGGCAGGGAGAGTGTGGAAGGCACAAGCATAAGCGAACAGGAGCATGATCAGAGAGGGTGCGCGCCATGTGATCGATGGATTTGCGCCAAGCCAAGGCATCCGGGGTAGTAATCCAGAGGTCCAAGCGGGACCAGCAGCCATGGGAGCCAGTGACAGAGGTACCCTCACGTGTGTCGGGGCGAGTGTGACGCCATGCGTCGTACAAGGAATTGTCAGCGAGAATGGAATTGAGGAGGGCGGTGGCGCGCGTGTGAAGGGTACGGGGGCCGGATCGATCAAGGGAAGAGGAAAGCGTTATATTAAAGTCCCCACCCCAGAGGAGCGCAGCAGGGCCAAGAGCAGAAATGTGGTGCCAAACTTTGCGAAAAAATCAGGGTCATCGCAGGTAGGACCATACAGGGCGGCAAGCGTCAGAGGCTGGGCATGAAGATTGCAGTGGAGAATCACAAAGCAACCCCAGGGTCAACAACCACCTGTGAGGTCTGCCAGGGGAGCCCCTTACGTAACAGGATGGACACCCCCCGGGAATAATTAGAATAATAAGAGGAGTGAATCTCGCCCCAGTGTCGGGAGAGGAGCCTAGAGGACGTGGCGGGCGTGAGATGGGTTTCCTGTAAGAAACTTACGTCCACCCTATGACGAATAAGGTGGGTATGGACCAGCCGCGCCTTACGGTGGTCGTTAAACCCCCGGGCGTTCCAGGTCCAAAGGACAGTGTCCGTCATAGTGCCGTGTCAGGGAGAAGGATAGTGAACAAGTTAGTGAGGGGGAAAGATGGTGCGTAGCGGTGCAAGCGGAGCTGCCGCAAATGGTGCAAGAGTATGGTCAGTGCAATAAGTATGAAGGCGCAAAAAGGTGTCATAACCATAATGCAAAAAAGGGCCCCGCAGGAGGGCACAAGTGAGATCTTCAGAGTGCACTCGGCTGAGGAACAAGCAGTGAAAGTGCATAAAAAGGGCATGGCGATGAATACATCAGGTGCATAAAACAGAAATGCAAAATGATAAAGGCGTGTCATGAAGGAGCGAATAGCATAGAGCAATGCGAGAACAAACAACAAAGACCCAATGAGAGGCAACAGTCCCCAGAAACCCCTAACCCAACCTCCCATCCCACCCAACCCAAGAAACAACCCCAGGAGACCCACCACCCCCACTCCCACTCCAACCCCGCAATCAGGCTGAGATTCCACCCATTCCCACCCAGGGACCCGCAACTAGGAAGGGAAGAGACAATTTCAAGCGAGGGAATTATACCGTGGGGGCATGGCGTCGCTCAGCATACACCCTTGCCGATAAGGCAAGGTGGCCAAGCCCTAAGCATGTCAGACAACCATCAAAAATGTACCAAATGGCAGAGGAACGGAAGCCCCTATGTGTGGGCCGGGAAAGGCATGACCCAGGAGGCTAGAGCAACATAGAGAACCAACGTAGAGCAAGCCTAGGAGGAACAAAAATTGCAAGCAATAATCAAGAGTTAAGACACAGCCAGGTAATCATTATCACTAAGGTGGTCAGCTGCAGTGGCCTGAGAGTCAGCAGGTGAAGAGCGATGTGACCAGTCCAGTTTTTTGGCAAAGGCGAGGACGTCTTTAGGGTCCGGGAAGACAAGCGTTTTAGAACCCTGCCAGACCCGCAGCTTCGCGGGATAGGCCAGTGAATAGGAGACTTTGTACTTTTGGAGGATCCGCTTTGCCGGGAGGAATTCACGGCGAGCCGCCTGGACAGCGATGGTATAGTCCGGATAGAACGAAAGAGAGTTGCCTTGGTGACGGATTTCGCCCTTCTCTCTGGCCGCCCGGAGGATGGCATCGCGGTCTCTGAAATTCAGGATTTTGGCAATGACGGGCGAGCCGGCAATCCAGGGCCAGGTCGGGGGCCGAGGGAGCGGTGTGCACCCTCAACAATGAAGACGGGGGAGAGGACGTCGCCAAAGAGTTCCCTGATGAGCTGTTCCACAAAGTCCTCCATGCGGGAGATATTGGTGGATTCGGGTACTCCCGTGATGCGGAGGTTGCTCCTCCGGGAGCGCGACTCTAAATCTTCGTTTTTATTCCGGATGAGGTCGAGTATTTTGTCCATCTGTAATAATTTTAGACGATCTTGAGTGGCGGCGTCTTCGGCTTCAGAGACCCTGGATTCAACATGCAGAAGACGAGCATCGTGAGAATCAACTCGGCCCTTGACAGAGTCCAGACGGGCGGACAGCTGATCAAGCTGGGCCGCAATACCTGTGAACGTGGATTTGACGTCGAGCATAATGCCTTCAAATCATCTTCACGTGCGGGGGGTGCCTCCATGATGGCAGCGGGATCACCACTATCAGAGCTTGCGCCATCCTGACGCGTCAGGCAGCGCTGGTCAAAGGCGATCTTGGGCTGCTTAGGATCAGTTCTCCCCATGTCCGGTGGAAGCAGGTAGGAGGCGCAGCCGGAAAGCAAGGGGGAGTAAACAGCCAGAGAGGAGGACGACAGAGACCGCAGCAGGTAAGCCACGGACCAACAGCAGCTGAGCCAACAATAAGGGGATAGCAGGGTGTCAAGAGGCGTTTCCAATGCAGGCGACCAGAGGCAAACAGTCACTGAAGACCGCAGAGGCAGCAGGGTGGCGCAGGACTTGCCACAGGGTGCGCACACCGGGATGGCAGGCCGGCGAAAAGGCAAAGACAGACCTCGCAAACACAATGAAGTCCACAGGAGGTCGCGCCACTTCGGGCTATGAGGTGTGGCAAATGCCCGTAGAATTCAGGGGGCCCAGCGGTAGGCAACAGACGGGGTGGCGCGATGCCAACGTGAACACCGCTAGGGCACGTTAGGGGTACGAGATTAAGGCGGCGCCAGGAGAAGTCGGGCCGTAGGTGTGGTCCACCAAGTTCAGTTTACGAGTTCCAATGGCACAGATTTGGTGGCGATGTCACAGGATGCCAAGGGGGACAGACGGCCCCCATCGTGGGGTCTGTGTCGCAGGCCAGCAGGAAGGAGGAATAGCGAAGGATGGCACGTCAGGAGTATGAGGCAGAGTGCACCCCTGTGTAGCGTGCACACCCCAGCTCCACTGCGGAGACCCCTGCAGGGATGATAGGTGCCGTGGAGCGATGGGGCCAGAAGGTTGAAGATGCCAGGGAGCGCCGCAGCTGGGTAGTTTGCATAAATGTGCCAATGTCGAGGCCCGCAGTCAGGGGGCCGAGGATCCTGTGTAGCAGGCAGATGGGCTAGCAGTGAGGTTGTGAGTCACGCCCCAGGGCGAGGGAGCCTCAGGCAGGTAGTGGAGGCAAGCTGGGCCCAGGGCCGGAATCACCAATGGAGCGGGGGCTGATGCGGCCACGAGGGGGCTGAGGCGGTGCAGCAGTGCGTCGGAGAGCAGCAGGAGAGGCCACAAGGAGGATTGAGGGCGCCAGATGTATTTAAGCAGCCCTACGGGGGAGCCGGGAGGACGCGCCGGCCGGGACACAGACGTGGCGGGGAGTCGTGGGGAGCATGCCGCCCCCGTCACCCGACCCGGGCACACCGGGCCGCCGCAACGGGCGCCAGAGGCAGAGGGAGATGGCGCCCGCGATGCGGAAAGGCCCGAGCCGGGCGGAGCAGCGCACGGGCTCCCAATCCCACCGCGAGGGACCCGGCGGCAGCGGCACTCACCAGGCACAGCAGCGCGAGGTCCTCTGCAGTCCCTCAGTCGACCCCCGGGCCCAGGAGGCCACACCAGCAGTGGGTAGGAAGACCGGGCCTCGCCGGCGGCAGGGCCCAGGCTCAGCGTCTCAAGGCCAGATGGCAGATCTTGGCTCCCTCGCGCCGCCGGGGGTTGCAAATCCCACAGAGTGACGCCCCAGGAGCAGAGGCGGCAGGATAGCAGGGAATCAGGCAAGTTAAGGGCGGTTGTCTGGAGGATGATTGCGGATATTTGGCTTGGCCGGCAGAGCCCACTTAAAGTGCGGCCATCTTACAGCCGGCTAGGCCACACCCAATCCATCATCATTCTTAAGCTCACTTCGCCACCTCAGTTCAGATCCAGCTATATGCAAATCAGTCTTGACCCTGTGCCTCATGGGAACAGTCCAGCCCAAACTGCCAAGCCAGGTCTTCCCTGAACCGGAAAAGAGCATCCTGGGACCGGTTTCTGGGTAACACCCTTCATCAGACAGGCTAGCTTGAATCCAGTGGCAAAGTGAGCAAGGGACCCACGTCTGGGCATACCCTGCCAACTTAGGGCGAACAAAGCAAACACAAGGAGATGATGGACAGAGCACTGAAACTTTTCAGACACTCACCCCCAGTCACAGATCTGGGTTGAATTCATCGTCATTCTTTAGCTCACTTCGCCACCTCAGTTCAGACCCAGCTATATGCAAATCAGCCTTGACCCTGTGCCTCATGGGAACAGTCCAGCCCGAACTGCCAAGCCAGGTCTTCCCTGAAGTGGAAAAAAGCATCCTGGGACCGGTTTCTGGGTAACACCCTTCATCAGCCAGGCTAGCTTGAATCCAGTGGCAAAGTGAGCAAGGGACCCACGTCTGGGCATACCCTGGCCACTTAGGGTGAACAAAGCAAACACAAGGAGATGATGGATGGAGCGCTGAAACTTTTCAGACACTCACCCCCAGTCACAGATCTGGGTTGAATCCATCATCATTCTTTAGCTCACTTCGCCACCTCAGTTCAGACCCAGATCTATGCAAATCAGTCTTGACCCTGTGCCTCATGGGAACAGTCCAGCCCGAACTGCCAAGCCAGGTCTTCCCTGAAGTGGAAAAAAGCATCCTGGGACCGGTTTCTGGGTAACACCCTTCATCAGCCAGGCTAGCTTGAATACAGTGGCAAAGTGAGCAAGGGACCCACGTCTGGGCATACCCTGGCAACTTAGGACGAACAAAGCTAACACAAGGAGATGATGGATGGAGCGCTGAAACTTTTCAGACACTCACCCCCAGTCACAGATCTGGGTTGAATCCATCATCATTCTTTAGCTCACTTTGCCACCTCAGTTCAGACCCAGATATATGCAAATCAGTCTTGACCCTGTGCCTCATGGGAACAAGCTATCCTGGCTGATGAGGGGTGAAACCCCAAAACTGGTCCTAGGATGCTTGGTTCCGGTCCAGGGAGGACCTGGCTTGGCAGTTCGGGCTGGACAGTTCCCATGAGGCACAGGGTCAAGACTGATTTGCATATGGCCAGGTCTAAACTGGGGTGGCATGGTTAGCAAAAGAATGATGAATTTAACCCAGACCTCTTGACTGAGGGTGAATGTTTTGATTTGTTCTGCATTACGTCCATCACTTGTGTGTTTTTTACTTCCTCGCCCTAAGTGCGCCGGGTATGCCCAGACATGGGTCCCGGGCTCACTATGACACTGGAATCAAGCTATCCTGGCTGATGAGGGGTGAAACCCCAAAACCGGTCCTAGGAAGCTTGGTTCCGGTCCAGGGATGACCTGGCTTGGCAGTTCGGGCTGGACTGTTCCCACGAGGCACAGGGTCAAGACTGATTTGCATATGGCCAGGTCTAAACTGGGGTGGCATGGTGAGCAAAAGAATGATGGATTTAACCCAGATCTCTTGACTGGGGGTGAATGTTTTGATTTGTTCTGCATTATGTCCATCACTTGTGTGTTTTTAGCTTCCTCGCCCTAATTGCGCCGTGTATGCCCAGACGTGGGTCCCGGGCTCACTTTGCCACTGGAATCAAGCTATCCTGGCTGATGAGGGGTGAAACCCCGAAACCGGTCCTAGGATGCTTGGTTCCGGTCCAGGCAGGACCTGGCTTGGCAGTTCGGGCTGGACTGTTCCCATGAGGCACAGGGTCAAGACTGATTTGCATATGGCCAGGTCTAAACTGGGGTGCCATGGTGAGCAAAAGAATGATGGATTTAACCCAGATCTCTTGACGGGGGGTGAATGTTTTGATTTGTTCTGCATTACGTCCATCACTTGTGTGTCTTTTGCTTCCTCGTCCTAATTGCGCCGTGTATGCCCAGACGTGGGTCCCGCGCTCACTCTGCCACTGGAATCAAGCTATCCTGGCTGATGAGGGGTGAAACCCCGAAACCGGTCCTAGGATGCTTGGTTCCGGTCCAGGGAGGACCTGGCTTGGCAGTTCGGGCTGGACTGTTCCCATGAGGCTCATGGTCAAGACTGATTTGCATATGGCCAGGCCTAAACTGGGGTGGCATGGTGAGCAAAAGAATGATGGATTTAACCCAGATCTCTTGACTGGGGGTGAATGTTTTGATTTGTTCTGCATTACGTCCATCACTTGTGTGTCTTTTGCAGTGCTAATATTGAGCAGGTGTTTATGTACGTTTGGTCAGTGCTAAATTTGAGCCGGCGCTTGCCAGAGCTCAGCACAAAAGATCATTTTAGAGCAGCGGGACATAACTGGGATGTTTGTGCTAGTGATCGCACTGATTGCGTAGTAGGAAGACTGTTGTCATTTGGATTGAAAGAATCACTGCAGCAGCAGCATTATTAATTGTGAGAGTCCGGCATGTAGTTTTATTTCAAGAATGGCACTATCTGATAGAGACATCTAGCAGCAGATTCCTTAACTTTTGAATTCTCTCCAGTCTGGATCCAAAAACGTTTCCAGCAGTCCCTCTGCGTGCTGGGGGATGGCGTTGTATGACTTTGTTATGACGTCGACTCCAATTGTGAGGTCAGCGGAGCCTTATATGTCCCATCAGGCAGACGGATGTCAGTTTTTTCTTTTCTGCGCTGTAACGCAGATCCGGAGAAGCGGTTTCTCAGGCCGGTTTTGGCCTACTTTGACAGTTTTTGTCAGTTGGAACAGTGTACTTTTTTTCCTCATGTCTTCAGGCTTTAAGCCTTGTGGGTCTTGTGCACGACAGATGTCGGCTACAGACCCTCATTCTGTTTGCATGTGGTGTTTGGGAGAACACCACAACTCCGAAGATTACGGCTCCTGTCGGTAGGTTGAAGCTGAAGGCGCTCAAGGAACACCGATTGAAACTCCTGGCAGCGTGGCTGACGAGGTCCTCGGAGACTTCTCATCGACGATCTCTTTCCCTTTCGAAGGTCCATTTGCTGGACCGTTCCAGCAGCCATTTCCGGGGGCGTCACTCCCCATTGACGTCCCAAGGTAAACGCAGGCGGCTGAAGTGGCACCATACCTCGACTTCGCCACGTAGAGACTCTGTCTCTCATGCCTCCGCCCGCACCATCCCGTCTTTCCAGGAGTCAGGGCATCGATGACCCAGATGAAAGAGTCTTATAACTCTCTACACGCTGGTGGGTTCTCCTTTGGTGTTAGTTGGGCCCTCTGAGTCATTGGGTCGGCGCTGGTCGGAGGTGGCCGACTCTGCTTCAGCACCGGTGCACAGCCCTTCGGGTTTCCACCTTCGGCTTCTATCCTCAATCAGCTGACTATGGCAATGGCGTCCGCTGCGCCGATCGAAGTCATTCCTCCTCTCGACGTTGTGGTGCCCCTTTCTCGCCATTGGTCGACATCAGGTGCAGAGTTGATGGAGCCATCTTTGGCAATGTTATGCTTCCGCTTTCCTCGCATGTTGGTACTTCTGAGGGTCATCTTTTAGGAGATGATGCGGAAGAGTCTGGACTTTTTCACCCTTCATGAGGCTGTGCCAACCTTTTGTGGAGGAGAATTGGCTGTCTGCAGTTGGAGAAGCTAGTGGATTAGAGTCTTCCCCATGTTCAGGACTTCTTTCCCCACTGAGGTGAGCTCCACTTTTGCAAACATGTTAAGGAGAGTGGCTATGATTCTGTAGTTAACTCTTCCTTCTGTGAAAAAGACTTCTGATCCCATAATCGACGTCCTCTGTCAAGGTCAAACCCCATATAGTGAGGCCCTGTACAACATTTTGTTGGGCGCTTGGGCTAAATCTGATATGGGGGTCCATGTGGACCGTTCTATATCTCGCAAGCACCAACAGGCTCCTGGACATCCGGCTTGTCTCCTCAGACATCCTACTTCTCATAGTTTGGTGGTACAGGCTGTTTCAGCCTCACAGAATATGGATTCTCTCCCTAATGTTTCATCGGATAGAGATTCTAGGAGACAAGATACGTGTGGCAAGCATATTTTCTCTTCTACTAGTTCTGCTTTGAGGGCCATTAACACATCTTGTGTGCTTAGGCGTTTTTCCCACGCATTGTGAGATTCATCACAATCTAAATGCCATTACTTCCAGATGACCTCCGATCCAATCTTGTTCAGTTGGTTCGGGATGGCCAGCAGGCAGCTAAGCTGATCATTAGATGTGGCATGGATACCACTGATTCAGTGGGTTGGGACATGGCATCCTCTGTGGCGTTACGCCGTTGTGCCTGTTTGTGCTCCTCAGGCTTTTCAGAGGCTGTCCAAGCTGCTTTGGTTGATATGCCCTTTATGGCACCTATCTTTTTGGTGCCCAGGCTGACTTGGCTTTGAGGCGTTTCACGACAGTCAAGGTGAAACAGAGTCCTAATTTCACTCTTTCTAATTATCTGCCTCTTTAAGTTTTTTCCTTATACTAGGCTTGTATGGGGATCTTTTATTTCTTACATGGCTTGCCATTTTATGGCAGTGCCATAATTGTGTAGGTTCTGCCTGTTGGTGACACCCAATGTGGTGTTCCTGTGGTTAGCAGGTATTATTCTTTCAAAACTGTCTATGACAGTTTATGTCCCCTTTTTGTGTGTTACGAGTATACCTATTGAATAGGTTTTCTTTCCCTTTTTCCTCTGATGCTGTGCTTCATGCTCAAGTGGTCATTTGCTTGTGGTATTTTCTTCCGGTTAGGAAGTTTTCCTATGGCACCTGCTCCATTAGAAGCATTTTGTTATGCTGGTAAGCATTACTTTTAACTTTCAGGATATTTAATTGGAACATCTTGTTTATGTCCTTGGTGGGAGCTTCTATACAGAGAGCATGCTTGTACTTTTCGGCTACTCTGAGTTTCCACTTCAGTGGAGCTTGGGTTCTTCTCGGCTGTCTATGTTTCTGACTTTTCTGAGGTTCCCATTAGGACATTCTTTTTTAATCTGTCCTTCAGTTGTTCATGGTCCTTTTCTCTATTTTTTGGCAGGGTGCACGTCTCATTGAAATTCTATGATGCACGGGCTGGTCCTACTTTAGGTTATACTACTCTTCTTGATGGTGGTTATACCAGCTCTGCTATGTTGTGCGTTCCTTGCCTGTGCATTGGCTATTGTTTCCTTAATATGTACACCTCTTTCTTGGAGCCTTTACATATGGTAGGGTCAAGTTCTCTATTTTGTATCCTTTTGAATACTTATATTAGCAATGGCTACCTCCATTATTTGGTGGTTGTATTGTTGCCTACTTATGTTTTCATGGTTGTTACATGAATACTGCTTGCTAAGTTATCTGGGATATTTTACCCTGCAGGGGTTGGTTATTACACCCATGTCCTCTATTTTGTGGGGGGATTTCTTCTCTTAAGAAAATATCCACTTCTATGGTTCTTTCTCTTCTTTAAGATTATTCTGAGTTTTTGTCCCCATATACTTCAATATGCTACGGTTGTGGGTGTAGTTGCGTTTATCCTGACTGGAGATTAGATGTCCTCTACCTCTTTGGGACATTGTTTCCTCTAATCGGCAGTGGTCGCTTTGTTGTTGGCTTGCAGTCCTTTTAGGTTCAATTTTTTGAGCTTATAGATTGTTGTCATTTGTGTTCTTATCGAACTATATACTGATATATCCTTGTGTAAATCACAGTCACTTTTTTTGTTCTGCCTGCTATGTCTTGCAGTCAAATATCCCAACTGGATACCTCTTTTTGTGTTTTTCAGGTGTTGGGTTGTTCTTTATCTTGACCTACTGGGCCAAGTGTGATCTTAGGTGTCTGCTGTTGGCAAGGATTCATTTTCCTTTTGTTTTCTTTCAGGATTATGGTAGTATCAGCCTCAGGATACTTTTGATCAGCTAACATTACCTTGATCCTATGTGAACCATGTTGTTTATTGAGGGTGCGCTTTTGCTTTCTTTTTATTTTCCCTCAATTTTCTGTTGTATAGGTATAATATGCTGGTTTTTAAGCTTCATTATGTCTATGCATGTACATAGGTATATATTCAGTGTGTGTATATGTTTTTTTATATATGTATATGTATATATATATATATATATATATATATATATATATATAGGTTTATGTGTATCTGTGTTTATACATATATACATATAGTTCTGCCATATACAATAATGCAAGATATAGATTATATACTTTTGAATCTAATTATGAGATGCAGATGGCTTCTCTTTTCACTGTATATTTTATGTATGGCTGTAGGCTATACCTTGTGGGAATATGTATATATATATACAAAGGCAAATGACAAAGGCTGGGAAAGTCGAAATGCGTTTGACGCTGTATTTTTCTCTGCCGTGCTAAATAAAGAATAATAACACTGCTCGGCGTGCCGCTCTGTACTTTTTTCGGAACAGAATCAGCTTGCAATTTAATATGGGCGTTGACGAACACCACTGGCGTTCTGGGTGAAATAGCCCCGGGAGGTGGTGGCCCCCAGGGCCGGGGGTCCGCAACGGACCCCCACCCTTAATTTAAAATCGCCCCGGGGAGGTGGTGGTCCCTGGGGCAGTGTGGGGAGGGGCAGGAGCCCCCCACACTTTCTAATTTTAATTTAAGCCCCCGGGAGGTGGTGGTCCCCGGGACTTGGGGGGGCCCGAGAGGCCCCTCCGCCCATAATCAGAAATGCCCCGGGGAGGTGGCGGTCCCTGGGGCAGCATGGGGGGCACACTTCAATGAGGAGATATATATATATATATATTCACTGAAAAAAACACAGGTTTCAGGGACGTTATAGTTAGTTGGATATTTCACTCGTACAAAACCAGAGAAATTCGGCCGTTATAGTTAATTGAGCTAACTATAACTTGTGCCCCCGCAATGCAGTGCTGATGACGTCACACATTACACCACTCATGACATGGTCAGTGACATCACTGATGACATCTCAAATGACATCACTGATGACATCATCCAGTGACTGAGTGTTTTTAAAAAGTTTAAGAATGATATATATATATATATATATATACGCCAAGGTGTATTGAAGAATAAGTGGGTGTATGAGTGTCTGAATAGATGATTTAGTGGGTGCGTGACTGACTGTATGAGTGAGTGATTAAACGTGTCTTAGTGAATGCATGGG
Organism: Calotriton arnoldi; assembly: GCA_963921515.1. NCBI lineage: Eukaryota > Metazoa > Chordata > Amphibia > Caudata > Salamandridae > Calotriton > Calotriton arnoldi. The sequence continues at coordinate 565,282 of CAWUFW010011755.1, forward strand.
TGAATGACTAATCTGTGTGAATGTCTGTAACAGTCTGTCAGTTGGTATGTAAGTGGCTACATGGGATGGTGAGTAGCTACATGAGCGTCTATATGGGTTAATGATTGGTTGTCTGAGTACCTGTATGGGTGCCTGAGCGTCTGTGTGGGTGGGTGGAGGAGTGTAACTCCCCGTATGGATGTGTGAGTGGGTGATGCAGTGAGTGTATGGGTTCATGAGTGCGTCTGCGAGGGGCTGTATGGGTGAGTGAGTGTGCCTATGGCTGTGTTGGTAAGTGAATTGATGTCTCAGTGGTGTATGTGTGAGTAACTACATATGTGAAAGGCAGTATATGTAAGTGTTGGAGTATATAACTGACTATATGTGAGAGTGAGTGATTGTGAGAGTGGCTGTATGGATAAGTGTGTGCTTGTGTCAGTGATTGTATAAGAGAGTAAGTATGTGTTAGTATCTGTATGAATAAGTGAGGTGGTGTGTGTATAACTGTATTGGTGAGTAAATGGCAGTGTGATTAAGTCTTTGGGTGACTGACTAGGTGTGTGAGTATCTTTGAGGATGAGTGGCAGTATGTGAGTGTCTGTATGGGTGTATAAGTGCATATATCAGAGGTTGTATTGATGAGTGACTGCGTGTATGAGTGACTGTATCAGTGAGTGAGTGGATGTGTGTAGACTTATGAATCAGTGAGTGGGTATGTACAAACTGGTATTGGTGTGTCTATGGTTTCAAGAATGGTAATCTGTATTTCAGAGTGGGTGTATGGAAGGTTATATTAGGGCGTGAGGAGTTGCATCAGATATTAAGCGGATGATGTCATCAGTGATGTCATCAGTGATGTCACTGACCATGTCATAAGCGATGTAATATGTATAATCAGCAGTGCATTGCGGGGGCGCGAGTTATAGTTAGCTCAACTAACGGCCGAATTTCTCTGGTTTTGTACGAGTGAAATGTCCAACTAACTATGACGTCCCTAAAACCTGTGGTTTTTTCAGTGAATTTCTAAGGTTGTTTAAATGCTAATTTCTAACTATAACGTCCCTGAAACCTATGGTTTTTTCAGTAAATTTCAAAGGTTTTTTAAATGCTAATTACTAACTATAACGTCCCTGAAACCTATGGTTTTTTCAGTGAATTTCTAAGGTTTTTTAAATGCTAATTACTAACTAGAACGTCCCTGAAACCTATGGTTTTTTCAATGAATTTCTAAGGTTTTTTAAATGCTAATTTATAACTATAACGTAATAGTTGCGTTTGCAGAGTGGTGCAGAAATTGGGCTAGGCCTCCGACCAGCACTCAGGAATTACGCTTTGTAGGACTTACAGGAGGTACCAGGAGGGCTTCTTGGCCCCAAAAGTCCCTCAGGAGTAAAGTGGACTTCATCCACCAACCCATAGTGTGCCAGGAGGCGCGTTTGCAGAGTGGTGGAGAAAGGGGGGGTGTGGCCTATGAAGACCTCTTAGCAATACCACTGTGTGGGACTTACTGGACGTAACAGGAGGGGTAGTTGGCCCCCAAGGACGTCCTTGGGGGCCAACTACCCCTCCAAATTACCTCCAGTAAGTCCCACAAAGCAGCATTGGTAAGTTCGCATAGCAGGCCGCACCCCCTTTGCCCACCATTCTGCAAACGCGCTCCCTGGTGCGCTCTTGGATGGGGATTAAAGTCCCCTTCGATGCTGGGGGTCCTTAGGGGCCAACTAGCCTACCTGACACCTCCAGTAAGCCCCAGATAGTGGGATTGCTGAGAGGTGCACACAGGCCATGCCCCCTTTCTGCACCACTCTGCAAACGCGCCTCCTGGCACGCTCTCGGTAGGGGGATGAAGTCCACTTGCCTCCTGAGGTTCCCTGGTGGGCAGCTAGCCCTCCTGTTATCTCTAGTAAACCCCACAAAGCTGGATTGCTGAGAGTGGTCCGAGGGCACGCCCCCTTTTTACACCACTCTGCAAACACACCTCCTGGCGCACTGCTGCTCGGGGGATGAAGTCCACTTTAGTCCTGAGGTCCTCAGGACACATGTGGACCTCATTGCCCCACCAGCAGTGCACCAAGAGATGCATTTGCAGAGTGGTGTAAAAAGGGGCATGGCCTCAGACTACCTCTCAGCAATCCCACTGTGTGGGGCTTACTGGAGGTACCTGGTGGTCTAGTTGGCCCCTAAGGACCCTTAAGATTCTAGGGGTCTTAATCCCCCAACCCAGAATGCGCCAGGAGGCGCATTTGCAGAGTGGTGCAGGGAGGGGGCAGGGCCTCTGCCGAGATGGCATTTTGTTTTGCTTAGAAGGGGTGCTGTGTGGCCACCCCTTCTCATAATATTTTGTGGGCCCCAGGGACCCCATCCCCCAGGTCCTTTGACATATTTTATGTTTTTCTTTTTTTTTAAATGGGAAGGGGGCCACGCGGCCCCCCTCCCGAGGCCGATTTTGGCCCTGGGGTCCCGATCCCCAGGGCATGGCCATATATTTATATATATTTTTTATTTTTTTAAAAGGAGGGGGGCCACGTGGCCCCACTCCTGAAGCCTTTTTCGGCCCCGGGGACCCCATTCCCTGGGGCTTTGCCTCTTTTTATCAATTTTAAAAATGTATTTTAACGGGGGGGCTGCGTGGCCCCCCTTCCCTGGGCCACTTTTGGCCCCGGGGACCCCATCCCCCGGGGCCTGACCTCTTGTTGAGGACCGCGGGGGGAGCCTCAATGCCCCCGCAGTCCCAGCCGGCTCCCCGTCTCCTGCAGGAGCCGGCATTGCTTTTGGACAAGGGGAGCTGCTGACATGCAGCTCCCCTTGTCCAAAAGCAATTCTGCTTTCCTTCGTGGAAGCGAGAGCAGGTTTCCTGCTCTCGCTTCCACGAAGCAAAGCAGTGTTTGCTATGGCAGGGCGGGAGCAGTGCTCCTGCCCTGCCATAGCAAACTGCAATGTGGGCACCCCGGGACATTGCTGGAGCCGGCCCTGGGGGTCCCCAGGGCCAAGGAGGGCTCCATGAGGGGGGCCGCGTGGCCCCCCTCCCAACATGAAAATAGCCCCGGGAGGTGGTGGCCCCCAGGGCCGGGGGTCCGCAACGGACCCCCACCCTTAATTTAAAATTGCCCCGAGGAGGTGGTGGTCCCTGGGGCAGTGTGGGGAGGGGCAGGAGCCCCCCACACTGTCTAATTTTAATTTAAGCCCCAGGGAGGTGGCGGTCCCCGGGACTTGGGGGGTCTGCGAGGCCCCTCCGTCCATAATCAGAAATGCCCCGGGGAGGTGGCGGTCCCTGGGGCAGCATGGGGGGGCAGGAGCCCCCACCATGAAGTTTTTCGAAAGAAGCCCCGGGGAGGTGGTGGGCTGCGGGGGGGCCACGTGCCCCGCATATTATTTAAAAAGCCCCAGGGAGGTGGCGGTCCCCGGGGCTGCGGGGGCCCGCACGGCCCCCGCATATATTAACAACATTGCCCCCGGGTGGGCTTTTTTTAAATTTTATCGGTGGGCTTTTTTTGGCCCTGTGGGACCCCCTGAGCAGGCCTAGGGGGTCAGGGTGTTTCTACCCTGCCCCCTTTTCTTTTTTTACTGTTTTCTTGTGACTTGGTTCAACCGAGTCACAAGATGGCTGCCAACACTTTTTGGTTTGGAGTGTTGGCAGCCAATCAGAATCAAGCTCGTGATCGGGAGGGTTCGCGGATCCACCGCGGTCACCAGATATCGATTTTTTTTATTTTTGAATTTCTCAGTAACTACTGAACGGATTTACACCATTTAAAAACAAGTATTTGCAATGCAATAGGCCTCACATTTACGCGAGTTTGAGCTATTGTCATTGTAAATGACAATGCCTTTTATTTATGTTGTGGTTTTTAAAACATAAATAAAAGGCATTGTCATTTACAATGCCAATAGCTTAAACTCGCGTAAATGCGAGACCTATTGCATTGCAAATGCTTGTCTTTCTAAAGGCATTGGTCTTTGAAATCAGTTAACCAGCGTCACTTGGTGTTCCAGAGTCCTGAGTTTGTGCTCCAACGCCCCACAGCTGGGCCCAGTTTTTTGGCAGTTAACAAGGAAGATTCAACTCTAACCCTCTAGCCGGTCCCTTCGCTTTAATGGCCTGGATTGGCGCCTAGAGTAATTTGGGTTTAGGCGCTATGTAAACAATACTAACATGGAGACTATGCACTGTACTGCAAAATCTTATGGCCTTTCTCTTGTCACTCCTATTTGCCCGGGGGCGCTTTTCTTCTAAGTACCAGTAAAGGTGAGGGTGGGGAGTTAGAACCCCTGCTGGCACCCTGTTAATGCACCGCCTCTCTCATTCTGTCAGGAGCCATCATTTGAAAAAGTATAACATCCAGGATAACGTTTCATTGCTAAAAATACGCCTGACCCCGCAGATCAGAGTATAAACTGAGATTCACTGGCTCTAAAGGAGTGAACCTGCCTGGAGAAGGGCGGCTGGCGTGACAGGGTAGCACGTGTGAATAAGACGCACTTGTGTCTTAGAACAACAGAAATGGGGCTCATGGGTTAACCACCTGCCCCTAAGACGTGCCTGTTGACGAGAGGCACATCCTTTCATCCGTGGTTGGTGTATACCACGAGCACCACTGAGTAGAGTGATCATGCCGTCTAGTATCCAAGCGCCAGGCGACACTTCGGTTTATGAAAGTTTCCAGGTCTATGGCCAGCATTCATTACGCCAACATTGGCAGTGACTGGATTCTGTCTCCTCGCATGAATGGAGCCGCAGCCAGCGACTCGCTCCTCGTGACGGTCTTACACTCTTTGCTTCAGCTGGGTTCCGAACGTTCATTGCGTACAAGCACGTATTTGTGTGTAAATAGAATAATTGAAAATGCTGCTCATCACCTCAGGCATAGTTTAAAACAAGCTGTCGCCATTGCGCGAATGAAAAAAAAAAAGTGCTTACCGACTAATGAAGGAGACAGTGTAACGCCGCAAGTAAAAGATCCAGTCCTGATGGGCTGTCACAATAGGAGACAGGGCGGTAAGAAGGAGGGACTAAGAAACCTCATTATCAATCAGAAGCCAGCGTTTACCAAAGACAATGCCACCAGCCAATGAAAAATATGGGCGGGGCTACCACTCCACTTCTAAAACATACTCTACTACAGCATGCCTCGCAAAGCGAGCAGCGCATGCACTGCAACGCTAGGCTCGACCTAAAAAGATCACTTCCTTAACCAAGAGCTACCTTTTTGCCAAATTTGGTGTAATTACGTTCAGCGTTTCTGGCTGTAGCCTGTTCCAAAATTTCCTATGGAAATTAACATGGAGAAAACACGTTTTGGGATCCCCTTTTTTCTCGGCCCCCGCTTGATGAATCACCCCCGAAAATTTCAAGACAGGAGCTGACCAGAGCGTCCCAATAGTTTTAAAAATTTCGCGAAGATTCGTCAATTGCGCCAAAGATATTGGCAAATCAAAAAATTCTTTTGCTATGGAAACTAGGTCCTAACTATAACTACCTACTGGCGACCGCCAGTAGGATATATATATATATATATATATATATATATATACATATATATATATATATATATATATATATATATATATATATATATATATATATTTATATATATATTCACTGAAAAAACCATAGGTTTCAGGCACGTTATAGTTAGGAATTAGAATTTAAAAAACCTTTGAAATTCACTGAAAAAACCATAGGTTTCAGGGGCGTTATAGTTAGGAATTAGCATTTAAAAAACCTTTCAAATTCACTGAAAAAACCATAGGTTTCAGGGGCGTTATAGTTACTTGGACATTGCACTCGTACAAAACCCGTGAAATTCCCCCGTTATAGTTAGTTCAGCTAACTATAACTCGCGCCCCGCAATGCACTGCTGATGACGTCACATATTACATCACTCATGACATGGTCAGTGACACCACTGATGACATCACTGATGACATCTCAAATGACATCACTGATGACATCATCCAGTGACTGTGTGTTTCTGTAAAGTTTAAATATGTTTAATATATATAGGGAAAGGCGTATTGAAGAGTGAGTGGGTGTATAAGTGTCTGAATGGATGATTTAGTAGGTGCGTGACTGAGTCTATAAGTGAGTGATTAAACGTATCTTACTGAATGCATGGGTTAGTGACTAAACTGGGTGAATGTCTGTATCCGTCTGTCTGTTGCTGTGTAAGTGGCTGCATGGGTTTGTGAATAGCTACATGAGTGTCTATATGAGTTATTGATTGGTTGTCTGAGTATCTGTATGGGTGCCTGACTGTTTGTGTGGGTGGGGTGTGTGCGACTCTGTACATAGATGTGTGAGTGTGTGATTCACTGGGTGCATGATTTGAAGAGTGCGTCTGTGATGGACTGCTTGGGTGGGTGAGTGTGTGTATGGGTGTGTTAGTGAGTGAATGTATATCTCAGTGGTACATGTGCGAGTAACTACATATGTAAAAGGAAGTATATATGTGTGTTAGAGTATTTAAAAGGCTATACGTGAGAGTGTGTGATTGTGAGAGTGGCTGTATGGATGCGTGTGTGCTTGTATCAGTTATTGTATAAGAGCGTAAGAATGTGCTAGTATTTGTATGAGTTATTGAGCTGGTGTGTGTATAACTCTATAGGTGAGTAAATGGGTGTGTGATAAATTTTTGCATGACTGACTAGGTGTGTGAGTACGTCTATGGATGAGTGGCGGTGTGTCAGTGTTTATATAGGTGTATGAGTGCATATGATAGTCCTGTACTGAGTGACTGTAAGTATGAGTGACTGTACGGGTGAGTGAGTGGATGTGTGTGTAGTCCTAACAATCAGTGAGTTGGTATGTAGTTATTGGTATTGGAGTGTCTATGGTTTTGAGAATGGCAGTCTGTAATTTAGAGTGGGTGTATCAAAAGTTATATTAGGGTCTGAGAAGATGCATGAAATTATCACATGGATGATGTCATCAGTGATGTCATCAGTGATGTCATTTGAGATGTCATCAGTGATGTCATCAGTGATGTCACTGACCATGTCATGAGTGATGTAATATGTGACGTCATCAGCAGTGCATTGCGGGCGCGAGTTATAGTTAGCTGAACTAACTATAACGGGGGAATTTCACGGGTTTTGTACGAGTGCAATGTCCAAGTAACTATAACGCCCCTGAAACCTATGGTTTTTTCAGTGAATTTGAAAGGTTTTTTAAATGCTAATTCCTAACTATAACGCCCCTGAAACCTATGGTTTTTTCAGTGAATTTCAAAGGTTTTTTAAATGCTTATTCCTAACTATAACGTGCCTGAAACCTATGGTTTTTTCAGTGAATTTCTAAGGTTTTTAAATGCTAATTCCTAACTATAACGTGCCTGAAACCTATGGTTTTTCAGTGAATTTCAAAGGTTTTTTAAAAGCTAATATTTAAGTGTAATAATAATTATACTTATGTTTCTTGTACTGAATTTCTTTAGTTTTTTATATTTATTTGTAAATATATTATTTATTAAACAATATTGTATATTTTTATGTAAACACAAGGGCTCTTTTTAGAGCCACCCAAGATATAAACATATATACTTCATGTATATTTACTTTTTTTTAAAAAATATTTGGGGGATTCGCGCACCCAACGTGTTTACCTTGGAGTCCCGCACCCAACGCGTTTACACCAGGGGGCCGCGCTGGGAGTCGCGCACCCAACGCGTTCACACTAGGGGCCGCGCTGAGCGGCGCGCTGGGTGCGCGACTCCTTATTTCACCGTAAAATTTTTGTTAGCTCCTACCACTAATTTATATTCTCCCCGGGGACCCCATCCCCCGGGGCCTATACATAATAATGGAGACCGTGAGGGGAGCCCCAATGCCCCCACGGTCCCGCCGGCTCCCCGCGTCCTTCGAGAGCCGGCATTGCTTTTCCACATGGGGAGCTGCTGACATGCAGCTCCCCGTGTGGAAAAGCAATCTGCTTTGGATATTGGAAGCGAGAGCAGGTTTCCAATCTCCAAAGCAAGTTTGCAATGACAGGACGGGAGCCACGAGGCTCCCGTCCTGTCATTGCAAACAGCAGTGTCCCGGGGGTAGGCACCCCGGGACACTGCAGGAGCCGGCCCTGGGGGTGGCGGTCCCCAGGGCCACCAAGGGCTCCAGGAGGGGCCGCGCGGCCCCCCTCCCCACATCAGCAAAGCCCCGGGGAGGTGGTGGTCCCCGGGGCTTCGAGGGTCCAAAACGGACCCCCATTTTAAATTTTTAGTGCCCCGGGGAGGTGGCAGTCCCGGGCGTGTGGGGGGCTCAAGCCCCCCACACAGGATTTTTTTTTTTTTAAAAGAAGCTCCGGGGAGGTAGTGGTCCCCGGGGCTGCGGGAGGGCCGAGTGCCCTCCTGCACCATTTTAAAATGAAAGCCCCGGGGGGTGGCGGTCCCCGGGGTTTGGGGGGCCCTTTGAGGCCCCCGATACAAAAATGTAACCCCCCCCACCATGCCCCCGGGACTTGGGCCACCCGGGGGCAAAATACAATCGAAGCACGAGAGAGCGCGCTACGATTTTTTTTTTTTATCGGCAGGATCCGCGCACCCTAAGCGCATCCTGCCGTTTAAAAAAAAATAAAATGCTTTTTTCTGCCTAGGGGGTCCTTATGGGACCCCCTGAGCAGACCTAGGGGGTCAGGGTGTTTCTACCCTGCCCCCTTTGTGCGCTTTGCGCACTTGTTTCTGTCCCTCGGTTCTACCGAGGGACAAAATGGCTGCCAACATTTCCTGAATCGGAATGTTGACAGCCAGCTGACAGCCAATTAGCATGCAGCTCGTGATCGGGACGGTGCGCGCAGGGTTCGCTCAGGGTGCGCGGATCCTCCGTGCCCATAGATATATATGTACTTTTACTTTTGATTTTCTCAGCAACTACTGAACGGATTTACACCATTTAACAAAAGGGTTCTTTCTGAACCAATAACTACCTCTTTGCCAAATTTGGTGTAATTCCGTTCAGCAGTTCGGGCTGTAGCCGTGTCTAAAGTTTCCTATGGAAAAATGAATGGGGAAAACGTGTTTTGGGACCCCCCTTTTTTCTCAGCCCCCGCTTGACGAATCCCCCCGAGACTTTCAGGGTAGGAGCGGACCGGAGCGCCCCACAAAGTTTGAAAATTTCGCAAAGATACGTCAACCGGCAAGAGAGTTATTTCAAATAGAATGTCGCGGATTTCCTATGGAAAATAGGTCCTAACTATAACTATCTACTGGCGACCGCCAGTAGATAATATATCCCGTAAAGAATCCCGGCCACGTCCACCATGCGGGGCTGGTGCGGTTTCACAGGTACGGGTCCCGTGTAATCAATTCAATGAACACGCCTCCAGAATTCCGCAGGACCGTACACAGTGTTCTTCAATCAAAGAAATTTATTGCGGCAACGTGTTTCAACCTGGCTGTTACGAAGACCTTCTCAGGTCGGATCGCGTTGCTGCAATAAATGTCTTTGATTGAAGAACACTGTGTGCGGTCCTGCGCTGTCCTTTGGAATTCTGGAGGCGTATTTGCTGACTATATATATATATATATATATATATATATATATATATATATATATATATATATATATATATATTGCAGGCATAGCTCTAGATAATCACAGAGCACTGGCTATAGATTTGTGCATATTTGATCAATATTTATAGCAGATTCATATCTGTATAATGCCCATCATTCCATCTCTACGGGTTTTGCATGTTATGTAACTTTAGTAGTGATTACTTGGTCTAATAGAGTTTTTTCCAAGGTCAGGCTTTGACTTGCATCAGTCTTTGTTCTTGTTTTGATCTTCTCAATTTTATGATGAATGCGTTTATACATCCTGACTCTAATGTGGATGTGCTCTGGAAGTACGGTTCTTTGCGATTTTCAGGACAGTTTTCCCTCAAATACTTCTTTTTGAAGGAGGAAACTATAGTTTTCCTCTGGTCCTCCTGGTCCATAGGCTCACTTCACCATTTGGGGGTCATGTACTATGATCACACTATGGACTGCTGTCTTCTGACACAGTATTATTCCGCTATTCTTGGTGCTCAGTTTTTCCGTGCTTGTAGGGTTATTTTTTACTTACATTGCCTATGGTCCTGCCACAGTTTTTGTAAGGAGCCCCATGCTCCTTCTCATCTAATTTCTATGCATGTCTGGTCTCGCTTTAATTTCGACTGGCTAGTTCTCTTTGAGAACTTTTGTAGGATTCTTTCGCAGACCCTCCTCTGGTTGGGGTATAGCTATGGCATTTAATTCAAAAGTTGAGGAATCTGTGGCTAGATATCTCTATCGGATGCAGGGCCGGCTTTAACACTGGTGGCGTCCTGTGCGAGATTGTCTGTTGGCGCCCTCCAATGACCACCTCTGCCATGGATTCCCTCACTAGCACCCTTTAACAGTGCCCCTCAAGTCTCCATAACCACTGTCTCTCAGATTAATTTAGTTTTATAGCACCGCTCATACCAGTGTAAGGTGTCAGAGCACTTTACATCACACACACATATGTGTGAAAATCAGTGTATAGGAAATGTTACATCAGACAGGACTACAAGGTGCATGTCATTGATACTCGTAGGCAATAAAGTTTAAGAGTCCTTATTCTGGAAAAGCACAAATTCAGAATTTAAAACATAACATCATTGTTAGGGGTTCTCTTTAATAATAAGAATTGTTTTCTACCCAAACGAACCCTTTCCGCAAGATTAGGATAATGAAAGACTGGGCAAAAAACATATAGCTCTAACATATACCTTGTAGTTTGCATGCAGCTCTTTGATGACAGTTAATAGCTCAATGTTCTATATTAGGATTTTGACTTATAAACAACAAGTTACAAAACAGCTCTCTTACAGAAGCAGTAACCCACTGACCTATTTACATTATATGCACTTTATCTGCATAGTACACGTTCTTAGCAGCAGGCATATTTTAACCCTCTGTGCTTCCTTAGGATGAGTCAAAACTTCCACTAAACAAACCTCCGATCTCTTTCCAGGAAGACGATTAATCACAGAGTTATCTTGACATTTTAATTGATGCCTGAAAATTGTTGGAGGCCAGGAACACGGCAGCAGGTGCTTTTAAAATGTTAATACCTTTGCAAAAATGACGCCCCCACCCCAAGTCAGCGCCCGGTGTGGTGACACCGATTGCACCGCCCTAGAGCCAGCCCTGATCAGATGAACAAACTACTTACCTTTGGTATCGCATTATATGTTACAGACACAGTCTTGCTGCATATTCCTTAATGCCCTACCCATTCTCCCTGCTCTCTGAATGCTCTGTAGTGTAAGAGGTATTTCCTTTTACAACCCTGATTTATACATCAGTGGTCAGTGTTTCCCATGGCTATGTGCTTCAACTAACCATTTGGTCTTTCCTTACAGACATTGTCTGAGTATTGACATACCATTCATTACCACTTCCTAACTGTTTATTCAAAGATACATAGATATTTTTTGGCACACTGTTTTCACAGACAGTTTCTATAGTGGCTTCGTGTTTTGGTGCTGTAGATTTCACAGAAGAAACTGACATCCGCGCACCGGAGGGGGCTTAATTGACTCTACTGATGTCATAACTGGAGTTGACGTAATTACCGAGTCGTACGACAACATCCCCCGGCACTCAGAGGGACTTCTGGAAAAGTTTCCGGATCCAGACTGGCGCCTGGAGAGAATTCAAAAGTTAAGGAATCTGCGTCTAGACTATGGGGCCGATTCCGATCTCGGCCGGTAGGGTACCGAATCGGATTTGGCTTTACCGGATCCGATTCGGACGCCCTGTTTCCGACCGATTCGAACACCCGTCCACGAGAGCAAGTACGATGCGAGCGTACGCGAAATCCCCGACTGACTCGTTCCCGGCTCCGAACCGCTCCGACCGACTTGTACGGACTCGACTCGCACCACGCAATGGAGACGTTCCCCGACCGGGTAAGTACGATGCGTGCCTCGAACAGTCCGACCGACTCGCGCCGTCCGGCTCGAAAGAGCAGTTGGAGCCGGACTTCGGGGGTCCATGTCAAACCCCCCTGTATGCTTAGCCGCGCGAGTCGCACACAGGGGTGGACCCATGGGTCCCCCCTACACATGCATGTATGGCGCGAGTCGCACCGACGCGTACCTGCTGTAGGGGGCGCCCTTGTTCGCGACGCACCCATTGAGTCAATGGGAGCCCGTGTACGCGTCGTACGACCGGCTCCCATTGACTTCAATGGGAGTCCGACCGAATCGAGTCCGATAGCATGCGTCCGCATCGTACTCGTTCGGTCGGACTGCTAGAGTCCGGTTCGGTCGGAAATCTCTCCGAATCCGACTCGGTCGGAGAGTTTTCCGGCCCGAATCGGAATCGGCCCCTGTGTCTCTACCAGATAATGCACTACCGAAGGTAAGTAACTTGTTTGTTACATCTGAAAAGGGGCATTCAAGGCCAAAGCAACCCGAAGCCTCTTACCTTTCATTGGCTGATTCAAGGAAGCTCAGCAGCACTGTACTTATTGTATGGCCGCAGCTGAACCATTCAGCAGTGTGGACCGTACACATCTTGTACACAAGATGTAGATATGGAACCACATATAAAATGCATATGAGCGCTTTAGTTGATGTGTAGTATGCAAGCGTTCCGCACAGTCATTTTTTTGGTTTGCAGTCATAATATCGAGTTTCAAATATCGATATACCAAAATATCGATGTTTAAATCTCGATATGACAGAATATCGACCTGCAAGAATATCGTCAACAAGAATATCGACATGCAGGTAAGAAATATCGTTTTACTGAATATCGAAGTTAGTAATATCGTTAGTAAAAATATTGTTGTTTATAATATCGATTTTCTTTTTAGTGTTCTGTATGTTAGTATATGTGTTAAAAGTATAGCTTATTTTTTAATGTATGTTTGAATTTTTTAGAAATAATTTATTTTATGTTAATTAATTTTTGCGTATTTTAGTTCCGTAGCGGGTTGTGGGTTTATAGGGAATAGGGTGCGAAGTAATTTAATTATAATATATTTATTATTAATTTTTTAGAAGTTATTAATTTAAAAAAATATATATATATTGAGTTTTACTTCCGTAGGGGGTTGTGGGTTTATAGGGGAATAGGGTGGGAAGTAATTTAATTGAAATTAACCCCTTCGCTGCTTCTGTCGGCCAACGGCCGTCGCGAGCACTACCTCCGTAGTGCTGCGCACGTCCGTTGGCCGACGCGGCCCCGCCCACTCCGCTAAACCGCCGCACCGCGGCGGAATTGCCGCCGCGGTTAAGTGGTTAAGTAATTAATATTTTTATTATTTACTATTTTTGTATTTAATAATTTATATTATTAATTGTGTTAATTAATTAATTAATTATTAATTGGTTATTAATAATTAATTGCTATATATGTTAATTGTGTAATTGTTTTAGGAGTGGGTAGTGAGTTGATAGGGGAGTGGGGTGGGAAGTAATTTAATGATAATTAATTAATTAAATTTTCAATCAATTAATATTTATGTAATGAATATTTTATATTGTGTTAAATTTTTTTTGTAATTAGTTATTAATTAGATATTAATTATTAATAATTAATTGGTAAATATGTTAATTGTGTAATTTTTTTAGGAGCGGGTTGTGGTTTGATAGGGGAGTAGGGTGGGAAGTAATTTAATTATAATTAATTAATTAATATTTTATTAATTAATATTTATGTAATTAATATTTTATATTAATTGTGTAAAAAATGTTAATTAGTTATTAATTGGATATTAATAATTAATTGGTAAATATGTTAATTGTGTAATTTTTAGGAGCGGGTTGTGGGTTGATAGGGAGTAGGGTGGGAAGTAATTTAATTTTAATAACATTTTTATTATTTTTTTATATAATATTTATTTAAAGTTATTTTATAGTGTTAATTGTGTGAACTTTTTATTTTTGATGGTTTTTAAATTGCTTGTTAATTGTTATTAGTTAATTAATTAATTATGTTAATTGTTTAATATTTAACAATATTGGTGGTGTCGTTTATAGGGGAATATGGTGGGAGGTAAATTATTTTTGAAAAATTAATTATTTGGTAATTTATATTAATAATTTTGCAGGAGTGGGAATAAAAAATTATTCCCCTCCGCTATCCAACACTTTCCCTACTGTTGTATTTGCTGGAGTGGGAATCGTAAATTATTCCCCTACACTATCCAACACTTTCTCTACTGTTACACTTGATGGAGTGGGAATAATAAATTATTCCCACCTGCTATCCAACACTTTCCCTACTGTTGCACTCGCTGGAGTAGGAATAGTAATTTTTGTCACCCGCTATCCAATACTTTCCCTACTGTTGCACTCACTGGAGTGGGAATAGTAATTTTTACCCACCTGCTATCCAACACTTTCCCTACTGTTGCACTTGCTGGAGTGGGAATAGTAATTTTTACCTACCCGCTATCCAACACTTTCCCTACTGTTAAAATTACTGCAGTGGGAATAGTAATTTTTACCCCTCTGCAATACAACACTTTCCCTACTGTTACATTCGTTGGAGTGGGAATAGTAATTTTTACCAACCCGCTATCCAACACTTTCCCTACTGTTGCACTTACTGGAGTGGGAATAGTAATTTTTATCCACCCGCTATCCAACACTTTCCCTACTGTTGCACTCACTGGAGTGGGAATAGTAATTTTTACCCCCCCCCGCTATCCAACACTTTCCCTACTGTTGTATTTGCTGGAGTGGGAATCGTAAATTATTCCCCTACACTATCCAACACTTTCTCTACTGTTACACTTGATGGAGTGGGAATAATAAATTATTCCCACCTGCTATCCAACACTTTCCCTACTGTTGCACTCGCTGGAGTAGGAATAGTAATTTTTTGTCACCCGCTATCCAACACTTTCGCTACTGTTGCACTTGCTGGAGTGGGAATAGTAATTTTTACCTACCCGCTATCCAACACTTTCCCTACTGTTGCACTCACTGGAGTGGGAATAGTAATTTTTACCCCCCCCCCGCTATCCAACACTTTCCCTACTGGTGCACTCGCTGGAGTGGGAATATTAATGTTTATCCACCCGCTATCCAACACTTTTCCTACTGGTGCACTCAGTGGAGTAGGAATAGTAATTTTAACCCCTCTGCTATCCAACACTTTTCCTACTGTTACACTCCGTTAAGTGGGAATAGTAAATTATTCCCCTTCGCTATCCAACAATTTCCCTACTGTTGCACTCTCTGGAGTGGGAATAGTAATTTGATCCCCTACGCTATCCAACATTTTCTTTACTGTTATAGTTAATGTAGTGTAAAATATTTTTTACAAATAATTATTAATTTATATATTTTTATTTATTATATATATATTTTATTTTTATATTTATATGACAGGTTTATGTATAAATACATGTATTTATAATTTTTATTATGTTTCTAACATTTTATAATTAAATAAAATAATTATTTATTAATATTATTAAGTTAATATATATATAATTTTTTTTAAATATGTATGTTTAATTTTTTTTAATGTTACATTTATTATTTATCATTTTTAAATAATTTTAACTATGGAGGTCATTACGATGACGGGCGGACAAAGTCCGCCCGCCACCGTAGCGGTGAATGGGACCGTCCGCCATAGTGGCGGTGGTATCCCCTATTCCCAACATTGTGGCGGGCGGTGTTCACAGCACCGCCCGCCACAATGCTGGGAATTCACGTCGTGCATTGGCATGCACAATGCACAAGGTGACAGGCACCGCGCGGTGCCTGCCACCTGGTCCATGCACATGCAGGGGGGTACCATAGGTACCCCCCAAGTGCACCCCCCACCCCTCCTCCCCCGGAGGCCCGCAACGGGCCCCCATTGTGAAAGTCCTGTATGCCTTTCCATGGTGTCCTTCGCCAGTCCTGTGTGCCTGCCAAGAGACTGCTGATAGAAATAAAATTTTCCTTGAGTAAAAGAACATTTCCTCTTCGTGCGGCACGAATGGATAAATGTGACACATAATTTGCTACATGATTAGGATGGAGGAAACGAATGTTATGACAGAGGCTCGAATTTGTATTTCCTGGGGTGGAAGTAGATATGCAGAATAAATAAACAATAAAGAAGATGAGCTAAGGGACAAGACGAGAGTGGTGTGATAGTACACCCCCTTCCTTAACCAATCATGTGTAGAGAAATCCACTGTACTGACACAAATATGGGTTGGACATTTGGGTTTTAGGGTATAATTGAGGTTCCTGGTGGGAGGTGTTTTGGAGTTTTTACGAGAGTCTGTTGGTGTTAGTTGTCTTACCTGCGTGAGGAGAGGCCTTCTTTGCTGTCTCTTAATCTTGAGCTGGCTGTTCCTGTCTGCTGAGTCCTGACTTAGGGGTCGATTCCGATTCGGGCCGGAAAACGTACCGACCGACTCGGAGCCGGAATTAATTCCGACCGACACGTACCGGTGCAGCCAGACCTGCAAAGTACGATGAGAAGCGTGCAAAACCCGACCGACTCGTACGGAACACAAGCCGAACGACCGAGCCGCGCGGAAAACAGCAATCCGGCCGGAAAAACACGCGAATCGAACCGACCGACACGCACCCGGAACAATCCCGAGCGAAAGCGTGCCCCGAACTCCTACCCGCCAAGTACGATGCAACGCGTGGAAAATACGACCGAGTCGCACGGAGGACAAGCCGTACGACCGACACGCATAGAAAACTGCGAGCCGAAGCAACCCAAAACACCGCGACCGACGCGTACGCAGCATAGAAAACAGCACAAACACAGCGTGAACGAATCAGAGAAGCTCGTACGAGACAACTGCAGGGTCCGACTCGGTCACAAGAACTTCTCCTACATGCACAAAAAGTACAAAGGGAAAATACACAAAAAAAGGCCAAACAAGCAATTACAAAGCCAATAAATACTGGGGGGGGCAGGGAACAAAGACACACCCACAACTCCACCCATATAAAGGACACAAATCCCTACCATGATCCTTTGCAAATTCAAATTACCTGCCAGCACTCAACAGACAGCAACCACACACCCACAGCTCATCCATCACACAAGCCACACACCATCAGCACCCCAACAAATAGCAACCTCACATACACCCAGCAAAACACACACTCAGACACCTTCACCTGCACACCAACACACACATCACTCACCATCACCATGCCCCCAAAGAAGAATCATAAGTTCCTAGATAGTGAATTGGAAGTCCTGGTAGATGAGATCCTCAGGGTAGAGCCACAGCTTTTTGGTACACTGGTCCAACAGACACCCATGTCGCAGAAAACCAAGATGTGGGAGAGGATCGTCGACAGGGTGAACGCACAATCACCATGTTTGCGCACAAAGATAGATATCCAGAACAGGTGGTATGACGTGCGCAGGAGGGTCAGGGAGCTGTTGAAGAAGGACTACCTCTTGAGCCAACACACCGGCAGTGGCCCTCCTGCCAAGCCAGTGTACCTCAGGCCCTGGGAGGAGAAGGTGCGGGCCATCCTACCACCAGTGAGCGTATATGGACTAGAAAACATCCCAGAGCCTGGTGAGTACACAACAAATGTACACAATATTGTGCGACAATACACACACATCACTGTCAAGGGAGAGTCAAACCATGCACCCTTAGCAAATACACAGCAACCAGAACAGAATCATCCCAAAATGTGTATGTCAGTCAGATAAACACAACACATGCCATCTCATAGTGACATGTAACTGTGTCATCACATGTACAAACACAACTACAACTACAGCTAGGCAGTGGCACAAATATAACTAACAAACACATCCAGACATGTAGCCACCACTACAACACCACCACACAGTGAAGCCCACTGAAAGGAAGGAATTCTGTGTATGCTGGGCAAGTCAGTGTAGCCAATAGCATCATGGGAGTCGTAGTCACAGATATTGCCCACCCTCACAATGCGCACATCAACACCACCATGTACCATGCTCACATCACAGGGAGTGGAAAACAACTGACAAGATGGCTGACACTGGCTACTGCTGGTGGGAGCACAAGGTCCTGCTGGCAACTGTGCACCAACCAACAGCAGGACACCACTGACTGACATCTTGCCATTGCTCTCACACTCACACACAGTGAAGTCCACCCAAAAGCAAGTAAGTATGGGCATGCTGGGAAGTGGGGTGGAGGCAATAGCATGATGGGAGTGGTAGTCACAGCTCAACATCCCCCACCCACATGGCCCAGCAAGCTCACACTCAAGCATGCACACCCCACAGAGAGTGGAAAGCCCCATCAAAGATGTCTGACACTGGTGCTCTGTTGTGGGGAGCACAAGGCCATGCTGGGAACTGGCCACCAACCAACAGCAGGACACCACTGTCAGCCATCTTGCCATTGCTCTCACACTCACACACAGTGAAGTCCACCCAAAAGCAAGTAAGTATGGGCATGCTGGGAAGTGGGGTGGAGGCAATAGCATGATGGGAGTGGTAGTCACAGCTCAACATCCCCCACCCACATGGCCCAGCAAGCTCACACTCAAGCATGCACACCCCACAGAGAGTGGAAAGCCCCATCAAAGATGTCTGACACTGGTGCTCTGTTGTGGGGAGCACAAGGCCATGCTGGGAACTGGCCACCAACAGCAGGACACCACTGTCAGCCATCTTGCCATTGCTCTCACACTCACACACAGTGAAGTCCACCCAAAAGCAAGTAAGTATGGGCATGCTGGGAAGTGGGGTGGAGGCAATAGCATGATGGGAGTGGTAGTCACAGATATTGGTCACCCCCACAACTGTCCAATCAACACCACCCTGAACCATGCGCACATCACAGGGATTGGAAAACAACTGACAAGATGGCTGACACTGGCTACTGCTGTGGGGAGCACAAGGCCCTGCTGGCAACTGTGCACCAACCAACAGCAGGACACCACTGACTGACATCCTGAAAGACAACTTGCACTCCCTGCAATGGAAGCACGTTCCATGGTGGGATATCTGGCTGGGTGGGAAGGAGGACTCACAGCCCTGACCATAGTTACCAGCAGCGTTTCTCACACACACCCCTAACACAAACTCCACAAAACTCACCTGGGAGAATGCATTGCCTCACACTGCAATCAAATATCCCACAAAGAACCACAACCCTGGGTCATGCTGAGTGAAGCACAGGGACACACATGGGACTTGTAGCAAAACTAACCCCAGGATAACACTGTCAGCCATCTTGTCAGCACAGGCACACAACCCCACAGGGAAGCAGAGTCAAAGGGAAGGAAGCATGGGCATGCTGGGAAGGGGGTGGAGGCAATAGCATGATGGGAGTGGTAGTCACAGATATTGGTCACCCCCACAACTGTCCCATCAACACCACCCTGAACCATGCGCACATCACAGGGAGTGGAAAACAACTGACAAGATGTCTGACACTGGCTACTGCTGTGGGGAGCACAAGGCCCTGCTGGCAACTGTGCACCAACCAACAGCAGGACACCACTGACTGACATCCTGAAAGACAACTTGCACTCCCTGCAATGGAAGCACGTTCCATGGTGGGATATCTGGCTGGGTGGGAAGGAGGACTCACAGCCCTGACCATAGTTACCAGCAGCGTTTCTCACACACACCCCTAACACAAACTCCACAAAACTCACCTGGGAGAATGCATTGCCTCACACTCCAATCAAATATCCCACAAAGAACCACAACCCTGGGTCATGCTGAGTGAAGCACAGGGACACACATGGGACTTGTAGCAAAACTAACCCCAGGATAACACTGTCAGCCATCTTGTCAGCACAGGCACACAACCCCACAGGGAAGCAGAGTCAAAGGGAAGGAAGCATGGGCATGCTGGGAAGGGGGTGGAGGCAATAGCATGATGGGAGTGGTAGTCACAGATATTGGTCACCCCCACAACTGTCCCATCAACACCACCCTGAACCATGCACACATCACAGGGAGTGGAAAACAACTGACAAGATGGCTGACACTGGCTACTGCTGTGGGGAGCACAAGGCCCTGCTGGCAACTGTGCATCAACCAACAGCAGGACACCACTGACTGACATCCTGAAAGACAACTTGCACTCCCTGCAATGGAAGCACGTTCCATGGTGGAATATCTGGCTGGGTGGGAAGGAGGGCCGGATGTCAACCAAATACAACCAATGCAGACCATGTACACACCCCAGCATTCACATAGAAATGCCCAAATAATGCAGGACAATGTGCTACACCAATATCAACCCCTGACTGTGACAACTTAGGACAATGCAATGTACAGGCCCGCATCCAGAGGCACAGTCACAACTGTCAGGTGTGTCAACCATTGATGCCTGCAGAAACATAACATACATTGTGT
The DNA here is from genome assembly GCA_963921515.1 of Calotriton arnoldi. NCBI lineage: Eukaryota > Metazoa > Chordata > Amphibia > Caudata > Salamandridae > Calotriton > Calotriton arnoldi. The sequence continues at coordinate 585,570 of CAWUFW010011755.1, forward strand.
GTGTCTCCCAAAAACAGGTGATGATGGGGACACAGCAGCAGACGCTGAGGAGTCCCCGTCCCAGGCTCAAGAGGATACGGAGCTCACTGGTGTGGAACAGCCTCTGCCCTCCTCGGATGAAGAAGACCCACCTGGCACCTCCGGAGCAAGTCATCATGCAGCACCAGCAGGACCACCAGCTGCACCCCCTGCACCCACCCCTCCAACGACTGTCAACACACATACCACCCCTGCCGACATGGACAGACCAAGGAGCACCACCACCACCAGCACAGGGACCCTGGACCAACGTGGGGCCATGGACACCAAGACCACCAACAACCCCCAAGGGGGCCCAGGGTCACCTGTGCGTGCCACCTCAGGTACTGCACGTGTCGCCAGGGGTGGTGGGAGGGTGGGAGACATAGGTCGCTGCTCGCAGAGGGGTCTGGACTGCATGATGACCCACAACTGGCACGCATAGCCGATGCGTACCAGTCCAGCACCGGAGAGCTCAGCCAGGTAGTGGGGCTCCTCAGGGACATTAAACAGCAGCAGGCTGCCCATCATGCCCGCTTGGACTCACACATGTCCCGCGTGGAGTCCAAGTGGGACACACTGCAAGAGATGACGGCGTTGCATAGGGACATATTACAATGCCTCCGCCAGATGAGCAGCAACCAGTCAACACCTCCCTGTGTGCCCACAACATCTGCTGCTAAACAACTGCAACTGCCACAGGGAGGCAGGATGACTCTGGCGGAGAGTCCCCTGCACCGCAGCAGCCTGCACTTGAGGGTCCCCCCCAAAGAAGAGGGGTCGTCCGAGGAAGGACAACTGAGAGGCTGATGGCCATGCACAACCCCCAGGAAGCCAACACCTGTTCTGGATAATCACCTTTGTGCGCAAACTGTTCACCCTGTTGACTGCAACACAACTCCCACATGACATGGGGAGTACAAGTTGGACCAATGTCTCAGATGACTGTGGACTTGATACAGGACATTTCTGCTACCAGGACTCATCTAGGAACTTTGGATTGCAATCAAAATGTACAGCACTCACCATCCTGTGCACTATTCACACACATGTATGACAATAAACACACTAATACACCATACCTGCCTCTGTCATGATTCCAACGTGGTTTCTGTCATGGAGATGATGACCAGCGAAATTACACTGTGCATGCTAACTGCTACAGCAAGTACAACACAGGCATGTGAGTCATGGCAACGTGACACATATGAGGGAGACACACCACCAGGGCTACACAACAAATACACACCTAGGCCATCTGACTCATTGCCTACACTGATGTTGCCAGGAAATACGGTGCAATGCACAGACACAACACCTATTCACAGTCTTAGTCAACTAGCCCACTGGTGCAGTAAGCAAATGTCAGTCAAATGTGTGACCACAGACAACGCACATCACAAAGTGAAGCACAGGTTTATTACACATTTGCAACATGTTGTAACCACTACAGATGCAAGGTAATCCCACCTGGCAGCGGGCACACAGTCAACAAGTGTAGAAGGAAGGAAGTCCATGGGTGTGGCGCACATCACCTGTAGGGACACGACAGCTACCATCCTGGAAGTCGAATCACGGTGTCGGGGATCACAGTTGACCAAACGACTCTGAAAGTACCCTGTGAAGGACAGAAATGACACACAGTCAAAAGCACTGAAGAACAGGACAGAACTGCAATACTCATGCCCAATACATGTCACAAGATACCCACCCAGAACCAAGTTAGCATGTCAACACTGTTGGGGAGTACAGATTACCTGTAAGGACACATCGCTACACGCATACAGTCATGTAGCCCATGGACACACTCAAACAGCACCAGAGCACCAGCAACACATATCATGCAAACTCACATCATTGACATGACATCTCTGGATACTCACATTCAGCTGAAGAAGTTGGTGATGAGCTGTGTGCGGGCATCACCATCACCATCATCATCATCATCACTGGCATCGTGGTCCAGGCCAGGATCCTCCACAGGTGGCGGATGTTGGTCATCGTCATCCAGTATGAGAGGCAACTCCTTCCGCACTGCCAGGTTGTGTAGCATGCAGCAGATGATGACAATCTTGCACACCTTTGCTGGGGCATATGGGAGGGCCCCTCCTGTCTTGTCCAGGCAGCGGAAGCGGCTCTTCAGGAGACCAAATGTCCGCTCAATCACTCTCCTCGTCCGACCATGTGCCTCATTGTAGTGCATCTGGGCTGGTGTCACAGGGTTCCTGAGGGCGTCAGCAACCACGGCATGTTGGGGTATCCGGAGTCACCTACATACAGACAATTGCACATTAGCTGAGTTGGAAAAGAGGGTGGAACACTACATTGCAGATCACACACAATGGTACAAAGTCAGTACACACCAACAAGCCAGGCACGCTGGTTCCGCATCTGTGACATCATCCTCGGGATGCGACTACTCCTCATCACGTAGGCATCGTGTGCAGAACCGGGGAAACGGGCACACACGTGTGAGATGCTCATATCTGCAAGACAGACCACCAGTGCATTGACCGAGTGGTAGTGTTTGCGGTTCCTGTATGCCTGCTCTTGGGCCTGTGGTGGTACCAAAGCCACATGTGTCCCATCAATGGAGCCAATGACATGCGGCATCCTCCCCAGGGCATAGAAGTCACTCTTCACGTCAGTGAGTTGTTGGAGTCTAGGGAAATAGATGTACTGGTTCAGGTATATCAACATAGCCTCCAAAACATCGCGGAGCACACGGCTGAACATGGTCTGTGACATCCCACCAGCAGTCGCCACAGTGTGTTGAAAGGTACCGGTGGCAAAGAAGTGTATGGCTGCCATCACCTTCACCTTGGGGGTCAGCGCTGTAGGGTACGGCCGGCCAGGTTGCAAATGTGGTGCCAAGTGCACTGCCAAATCCTCAATCAGCTGCCTGGTGAAGCGGTACCGTCGGATGCTGTCACGTTCCACCATCGTTGCCAGGTCAGGGAATGGTCTATGGACAGCTGGTGCCCTGCAGTGCATAGGTGAAGAAAGAAAGATTGTCAGTCACCCCACATATGTGGCATTGAACACACTCAATATCACATGATACATCATTATGAGGCACAAGTACATGATGTGTGCAGTTCCGTAAGGACATGTATGGCACATACATGGCCAACATCTAACATCACAGTTCAACAAGTGGCATCAATAAGTCCCAGGTTGTGCCATTGGATATCATGAGGCCGTGTCACAGTTCCCATCTCCTGCTGCCACGTTACAAACACACCCCACAGTGACATGTGAGGACAGATGTGCCCCAGGCATCACAGCTCAACGACAGGTAGATTCTCAGGGACCCTGTATTGCCACATGGACACTGGCATGACATGGTGTATCATGTATACACCACAGCAAATCAACCATGACCCCCACAGGTAGTGGTCCCTGTTGCCTCGGCAGGACAGACATGGACGTCTGTGACACACACACGCACAACATCAAAGTCCATGCACAAACAACGTGGATGTGGAGACTGTCTCCCATTGTGCACATGAAATCAGAGACATTGTAAACACAACATGCACAGAGACTGTGGAGGACCATCACTATTGTGCCAATGGGTCACCCTGGGTTAAACATACCGTCCCACATGGGACTCAGGGGGTATGTGACATGACTTACACATACACCACCGTGAAATGTGACCATGCCACATGCTCAGATATGAACAGTTGCACATCACAGTGGTCATGAACACGAAACACCATAGATTCTGTCCCCATGAACACGTGCACAGCCTGGGGGTGGGTGCCCCCAAGTGATACCCACAGAACAACATGTTCACCCCCATACACGGAATAGGTAATGCAGCCTTACATGCCTTAGGATACAGTTTGGACAGGCTGTGGTGTTGTAGGTGTGCCCCTCACTCCCTGGGAAGTATATGTGGCTGGCATATGTTCACCTGTGACAGGCATGGTGACATATGCCAGTGACTTGTACAGGGACGCGTTGGACAGCAATGGACCGATCGGTGCGCACACATTGGCCATTGCATTCAATGTGTGCTGGTACGCGTTGTATTCGCAATACGCGTTGGACAGCAATTGACCGATCGGTGCGCACACATTGGCCACTGCATTCAATATGTGCTGGTACGCGTTGTATTCGCAATACGCGTTGGACAGCAATGGACCGATCGGTGCGCACACATTGGCCATTGCATTCAATGTGTGCTGGTACGCGTTGAATTCGCTATACGCGTTGGACAGCAATGGACCGATCGGTGCGCACACATTGGCCATTGCATTCAATGTGTGCTGGTACGCGTTGAATTCGCTATACGCATTGGACAGCAATGGACCGATCGGTGCGCACACATTGGCCATTGCATTCAATGTGTGCTGGTACGCGTTGTATTCGCAATACGCGTTGGACAGCAATGGACCGATCGGTGCGCACACATTGGCCATTGCATTGAATGTGTGCTGGTACGCGTTGTATTCGCAATACGCATTGGACAGCAATGGACCGATCGGTGCGCCACATTGGCCATTGCATTCAATGTGTGCGGGTGCAGCGTTGTATCCTGGGTACGCGTTGAACAGCAATGGACCGATCGGTGTGCCCGGCCGGCCCATTGCATTCAATGTGTGCGGGTACGCGTTGTATCCTAGGTACGCGTTGAACAGCAATGGACCGATCGGTGTGCCCGGCCGGCCCATTGCATTCAATGTGTGCGGGTACGTGTTGTATCCTGGGTACGCGTTGAACAGCAATGGACCGATCGGTGTGCCCGGCCGGCCCATTGCATTCAATGTGTGCGGGTACGCGTTGTATCCTAGGTACGCGTTGAACAGCAATGGACCAATCGGTGTGCCCGGCCGGCCCATTGCATTCAATGTGTCGGGTACGCGTTGTATCCTGGGTACGCGTTGAACAGCAATGGACCGATCGGTGTGCCCGGCCGGCCCATTGCATTCAATGTGTGCGGGTACGCGTTGTATCCTGGGTACGCGCTGAACAGCAATGGACCGATCGGTGTTCCCGGCCGGCCCATTGCATTCAATGTGTGCGGGTACGCGTTGTATCCTAGGTACGCGCTGAACAGCAATGGACCGATCGGTGTGCCCGGCCGGCCAATTGCATTCAATGTGTGCGGGTACGCGTTGTATCCTGGGTACGCGTTGAACAGCAATGGACCGATCGGTGTGCCCGGCCGGCCCATTGCATTCAATGTGTGCGGGTACGAGTTGTATCCTAGGTACGCGTTGAACAGCAATGGACCGATCGGTGCGCACCCATTGGCTATGGCCTGGCCTGGCAACGGTCGCGTTTTCAAATTTTGAACGAGTCTGATGCTGTAAATTCAGTTGGTCACCCACAACAATGTTGCAAATTCATGGGTGTCATGAAGTTGAACTTTTGAAGGATGCTGTGGGCGTGTGTAAGTGGTGCAATTCCATGGATTGGCCAGATTCAGAAGATGCAAACGACTTGGACCTATCACTTTGGACACATGGGACATTATCTGCCTCTGCAGCACACATATAATGCTGGCTGTTCCCCTGAGAGCTCACTTGCCTGCACTACATGCTCCAGGACGACATCTGCCACCACCACTGCTGCTGTATCTGCACCCTCTGGACCCTGCAATGGCACGTACTGTGGAGAGAGCCCCAGCCTTCAGCACTGAGGAGAACCAGGCCCTGCTGGACAGCCTCCTTCCACAGTACAGCAAGCTGTATGGGAAAGCAGGAGAGCAGGTGAGTGTTCTGTCCACTGCCTTCCTAAATGTGCATGTTGTCTGACTAGCAAGGCTAACAGTCTGCACGCCACTGGCTAGCAGGCTCACTGAGTAGTTGTCACCCCCATAGTGTGTAGTTACATGCACTGGACAGGTATAGTGCAGTGACAGTGCATTTAAACAAGGTTTTACTTCCCAGGCAATGATACCATGTAGTAACTGCTGGCATACTGTCCATGGCCATCGTTGCACTGCCTGTGTACATCATGTGCCCCTGTGATTGAGACATGTATA